>JANBPO010003772.1:14076207-14420142 GCA_024336825.1 Amorphophallus titanum
GATGATCACAACATGTTGGATGAAGTCATGCAACAGACTGTCACTAGCTGGTACGGTGGTTGGGCGGTGATCCCGTCACACTACTACTGCCAGGGTGCTATTGAATGGCTGATGTGGATCGTCCACCACTACTGGGTGTTGCTAGATCGAGCTGGGATCAGGTACGCGGTGATCGCCAATCTATATGCGTACTCGTGCTACACCAGACTACTGCAGGGCTTGGTAAAGCGTTTCAACCGCCGGTGGAATACAGTGGCAAGAGCAGAGGGAGAGACCACACCGGACTTATGGTCTCTATTCAGGATCTCCAGATTGCCGATTAGCGGCGAGGGATACGAGGAGGTAGTGCTGGATTGTTAGTTTAGGTGCGTCGGATTCAGAGAGGGGGTGAATGAATCCTTCTCGATAAGCCTTGACCAATTAAAAATTTATCTAGCTTTTAATGATGCAGAATTAAAACGAACTAATCAAACCGAATGCGCATCCGCGATTGCCAGGCGCATCCTCTTGAGCTAGAACAATGGGAGCGAATAGAAGTTGAATTTAAGTAAATACTTGTGCAATTGCATCTTATGTGTGATTGTTCCGCGCTCTGGTTATTTCTTACTTGCGAGAGGCTTACCATGCCGACTGTTCGCGTTTCCCCCAAGCGTGTCTTCCGCTGTAAATAAGGGCTCAGGGCGTAACAGTTAAAGTATAAGGTCGGTGCACATCATAGTCAAGTCGATGCTTGTGAGCTAGCACCTGTAGCACAAGGTCGATACTCATCATAAGCAGGTCGATGCTAGTGAGCTAGTAGTTGTAGCATAAGGTCGGTGCGCATTATAGATGTCATTCCTAAGGTCGATGCGTATTGTGCATCTATTGTAAGGTCAGGTCGGTGCAGTAAATTCCTACGTCGATGTTTTAAGCACCTTCTTCCTGTATCATCCACTACAGGTAGACATGCATTTGCTAGAGGTCGAGGTTATTGTTCATGAAGCACTAGCTTGTGCACACACAGGTCGATGCACCTTCATTATAGATACAGTCTCTCTAGCATAATAAGGTCTACTTGTGTGACTTAAATGTCGATGCTACTGTTTTTACTTATTGCATGAGTTTGATATACAGGTTGATGCATCTTGTTTTTGCATCGATGCATTCACAGAACTTTGTGTATTCATTCATATGATTTGCCTGCATTCTTTAGAAGTCTCATGATGATAAGATTGTTAATAAATCTCTACTTTTGTTTTGATAGAAAACAAGGTTGTCAAGAAATAACACAGACTTATGCTCGAACACCTGGGTTGCATAAAGGCAGAACTTATTATTCTCATGAGGGCTTTAAAGTTAAAAGGACTGGAGGCACGTGATCCAAGGCGGGAGGCTAAATTGAATATTTCGCCACGTGGATCAACTTTCCTTCTACTCTTGACACGTGATCCTTCGAAGTGCACTTTTTGGATAAAATCATTGGGCGTGAATGTGCTTTCCATGCGCCCAATGCGAAAACTCATGGGGACCACGAGGATCGCGTCTGCTAGGATAAATACAGAGCCCGAGCATTCAAATTCGAGCACTTGAGAAGAAAATCAGAAGAGAGCAAGAGAGCAGAAGAGTATTAGAGTTCAAGAGTCTGAGAAGAGTTTGAGAAGAGTTCGAGAGATAGAGAGCTTGTTGTTGAGAGTGCGAAAGAAAAATAGAGTGCCAGAAGTGAGGAACGAAGTTCGAGAGAAAAGAGAGGAAGAGCAGAGGGTGTGATTGTCTTGACTTCTAGATGAGATCCAGAGTCAGATTGCTCCAGAGTGAGCTACATTTTGTCTTTTCGTTATTGTCTTTCTTTGTTGTCTTTCAATTTTCCTTCTGAATTTTTTGTAAGCTGTGTATCAGCGGTTCAAGCTGTGAGGCAGTGGCGAGGATCTGGTCCTCGGACAGCAAGCTGTGTTGCTCAGTGGTAAGCAAACTGTGTTGCTCAGCTGTGTTGCTTAGTGATGTAAGCAAGCTGTGATGCTCAGCGGTTCAAGCTGTGAGTCAGCAAAAAGCCACAGTCGGATTTGAGTGTGGTATCTTTCTTCCCTTCCGAGTCTTCGGGCTCGTGGGAGGCAGGCCGAGATTCGAGTCGCGTCGGTTCCTTTCCGGTACTCAGATCCCGGGTTGCCACACCCTAGGCTAATGCCGGATGTATCTGTATAAACTTCAAATCTGCCACCTTCAACAGGCAATGCTAGTACAAGTGTCATGGTGAGATGCTCTTTAAGAGCCAAGAAGTTTTCTTCACATTCTTTTGTCCACTCGAACGGATTTTCTTTCCTGGTGAGTCTTGTTAAAGGAGTGGTGATTTTAGAGAAATCCTTGATAAATCGCCTAGAGTATCCAGCCAAGCCAATAAAACTCTGAACTTCTGATACGGTGCTTGGTCGGCTCCAATTTTTAACAGCTTCTACTTTAGAAGGATCTACTGTGATGCCTTCCTTAGAGATAATGTGGCCAAGAAAGAAAACTTCTTTAAGCCAAAATTCACATTTGCTCAACTTTACATAGAGTTAGTGTTCATGTAAGGTTCGCAGAGCAATCCTTAAATGTTCCTCGTGTTCCTCTTTTATCTTGGAATAGATGTGGATGTCATCAATGAAAATGACCACAAATTGGTCAAGATAAGGCCAGAACACATTGTTCATTACTTGCATAAATACAGCAAGTGCATTAGTTAAACCGAACGGCATAACCACAAATCTATAGTGTCCATATCTGCTTCGAAAAGCAGTCTTGTGAATGTCTTCATCCTTAATCTTTAGTTGATGATAACCTGACCTGAGGTCGATCTTGGAGAAATACTCTGCGCCCGAAAGTTGGTCAAATAATTCATCAATACGCGGTAGTGGGTATTTGTTCTTGATGGTGCGCTGATTTAACTGTCGGTATTCAATACATAACCTGAGAGAACCATCTGTCTTCTTGACAAATAAGACTGGTGCACCCCAAGGGGATGTGCTAGGTCAAATGAAAACCTTTTCTAGCAGTTCTTGGAGCTGCTTCTTCAATTCCTTCAATTCTGTAGGGGACATCCTGTACGGAGCTATTGACACAGGTGCTGCTCCAAGTGTGAGTTCAATGATGAAATTAACCTCCCTTTCGGGTGGTATGCCAGGTAGTTCGGAAGGAAAAACATCTAGGAATTCTCTAACTATCGGGATTTCTTCTATACTGATTTTCTTGGATTCAGTAACTATCACGGAAGCAAGGAAAGCTTCGCAACCTTGCGAGATAAGTCTACAAGCGTGAAGAGAAGAAATGAGAGCAGGGTGCTTCCTATATTTGATGCCAAGGAAGGAAAATTTTGAAAAACTTGGTTTCCAAAAAGAAATTATCCTACTGCGATAATTTATGTAGCCGTCATGTTCTGCAAGCCAATCGACTCCTAATATAGCATAGTAGCCTTCCATATCTAAGCATACAAGATTGGCGGGAAGATTATGCCCTTCTTGATGGGGACATCAGCCACCCATCATGCCCTAGCTTCGACGTCGGCCCTTCGAGACGGATTCGGCAGTGGTTAGGATATTTATTTCTTCTTAGCTTGATGTAATTTTCGTGGAGTTAGTGTTTGCTGTAATTAATCATTCCCCACCCCTAGTCCACCCCTCCTACGAGAGGAGTAGTTTTATAATTAAACTATTTCAGGTCTAAGTGGCTCTGACGTAGCGTGCGGGGAGTAAACCCACTCTTCCCCGCTTGCCCTCGTCTTCGATCGGAGGCCGATTTCTTCAAACCAGCTGGGTAAGCTCTCAGCCCTTGCTTTTCATTTGTGCTTGTTCTTTCAACATTCATCATTGCTCCGTCGATAAGTGAGAGACCGCCCGGTCCCGAAGCATCCCTGCCTTCGTGTGACCGCCGTGGGGGTAAGCGAGTGAACCCCTTCCCCTTCGACACACGGCCTGCCCTTTGATTCGGGCACTCGTACCTAAGGGGAGGCTAACCTTGGCCTTGATAGCCCTCCACCAGCAAGGGTCCCATCCCACACCCTCGACTCGGTATCCCCGAGTCACTCCCAGGTTGAGTGTGCGCACCGTGTGAGCGTCTGTCGACATTAGTCTCTTGTTCTTGCAATTGTGCTTGCTTTGTTAGGTCCGAGGCACATCGGTCTAGTGGCTGTCACCCCCAAGGTGGTGTCACGTCAAATTTTAAGCCCTCCTTCGGGAAGAAGAGGCCCTATTTTGATGGGCGTAACTTCAATAAAGATGGGCATACTTTCAATAAGGATGGACGTGACTTTCAAAAAGACAAGAGGTCGAGATCGTATGGCAAACAAATTGTCCCAGTTACTGCATCATCAAAAGAATTATGTAAGTATTGTGAGAAGCCCAAACACAAGGTGGATGAGTGTTGGAGAAGACTCGGTGCTTGTCTTCGCTGTGTATGTCGGGATCATTGAATCCCGAATTGTCCACTTCTTAATGACCAAGCCCCGTCAGAAAAGCTTCTAGTTGCTGTCAAGAAGCAAGGAAGACTTCAAGCTCTTATAGATGCAGAACCTACCGAAGATGGAGGCATTGTAGAAGGTACTCTCTCTGTGTGCTCAAGGCCTACCTTTGTCTTATTTGACACTGGAGCTACGGATTCATTTATATCTAAGAGCTTTGTTGATATCTTGACTATGAGGCCTGTTCCATGAATCTAAACTTGTCATTACTACCCCTATTGGAGCGGGATCAGAGATTAAATATTTCTATCCTGCTAGTGAAGTTCTAGTTAGCAGTTATAACTTACTCGATGATTTAGTATGCATGGAGATGGAGGGGTATGATATTATATTGGGAGCTGACTAGCTATCTACACACGGTGCTAGTGTCAACTGTAAGTTGACAATCATGCTAGAAAATATGTGGTTTAGAATAAGAAAATTGAATGTTTCAATTGTGGTAAATCTGGTCATGTTGCTTCACAGTGCTGGTTTGCTCAAAAGAAAAATTTTCATTCTGAATATGTTCATTTTTCAGCATACAGAAATGCTTCTGTTAGGAATAATTTTGCATCAGCTCATAGACATTCAATGTGTAAATACTGTGAAAAATCTAGACATTTAATGCTTGAATGCTATTGGATGAAGTTTGATACCATAGTTGTCATCATCAAAAAGTGGGAGATTGTTGGAACCCTAGTTTTGATAATGACATGCTATGAATTATGTTGAAACTGAAATATATAAACATATTCATAAGAACAAGCCAAATTTCTATCTAAGTGTCAAATCAAAGGTTGACGCACATATATGCACTTAGATACTATGGTCGATGCATGCTCAGATCTCAAACAACCAAGGTCGACGCACATTCCTTCCATTTTCTCATTAAGTCAGTGCATGTTTTGGTCTTAAGTGTTAAAGGTCGATGAATGTTTTCACATGGGTTAACAAAGGTCGACGCATGTTTTTGCATGTAGTAATAAAGGTCGATGAACATATGCCGCTGGCCTTAGGAAGGTCGATGCATGTTTACTGTAGTCCACATAAAGGTCGATGCATGTTTATTGTGCTGCATACTATGGTCGATGCATGTTTTGCCTTAGTCATATTAAGGTCGAAGCATATTTTGCATCCTGTCTTCTAAGGTCTATGCACCTTTGCATTGAGCATATAGAAGGTTTATATACATGTCCCTAGTGTAAAGCAAGGTTGATGCATATTATGTCTTGCGCAAGGCAAGGTCTACACACATGCATTGTCCAGGCTGGTGCATATTTGCATCTTGCCTAATATAAGTCTGAGCATGTGTGCTAGCTTGCAATTGCAAGTCTAAGCATATGCGCTAGTGTGCAATAAAAGGTCGGAGCACCTTTATTGTAGAATTCGAAGCACTTTATGTGTCATGCTTTCTAAGGTTAGAGCACATTGTGCATCATGCATAATAAGGTCAGTGCACATTCATGCATAATGTCAATCCAGGTCGGTGCACATTGTCATTTGCACACACTAAGGTCGATGTACATTTTCATTGCAGCATTTAGAGTCTGAGCGCATGTACTTGTAGATATATTTTCCTTTCCATCCCTCCATTTACAAACCAAATAAAAAAAACTAAGAGCTACGGAGATAGTGCAAAGGGAAATCGTGATCGCCACCAAGACATGAAGTGCAAGGAGAGGGCACCTCGTACCTTGGAACAGGGGAGACAGATGAAGACACTCACCAAGGTGTAGTGTTTGTACGAGATGAAAATGGTCCAGTAGGGACCGCTCAAGGACGTAGATGGCCTCTCGATAGGCCGCATGCAGCACTGGAGAGGAACACAGGAAGAAGACCTGGCTGGTGCTGAAACAGTCCGTGTTAGGCCGCAGGAAGGAGATGAACGGTCTATGTAAGACTGTGTACCCTTCAAACAGACGGAGATAGACCACGTGACGCTGCCAGACTTCAAGCTATGGAACTTGATCCTCCACCCCTTCCGACCGACCAGAGGGGATGGGCCTCGTGGTTAGACTCCTGTTGACCTGCAAAACAACTCAATGGACTAGAAAATGTAACCCGAATTAGTTTACAGATGTGCAATATCTATAAAAAGAAATGGAAGACTAACGACATAAATGGAATGGGGGATACCTGGGGCTTGGGTTTTTTAACCCCTAAGGGGCGTGAAAAAATGGGACGAAACTCGATGAAACCTTGACCCAAAGTTAGATTAAGAAGTCCTCTTGATTTCATATGAAGACATCCCAACCTAATTCCCAACAGAAGAGCACACCCACTAGTATTTATGACCAGTGGTCATAGGGTCACACCTGTTCAACCCGAAGGGGTGCTTAGCATTAACTGCTCTTCAAAACCAGCAACCTTGGAGCTTGTTAGAGCCTTGACAGACGTGGATAAACCCCTGGGGAAGCCTAAAAAACTATATAAGGAGGGGGTTTCATGGGTGGCCGTCCTTTAGCAACACTTATCTTCCATTTTTTGCCACCTACGGGTCCTCTTGTGAAAGGAAGAGAGGTGAGGGACCCTGGCCTTCGCGTAGGAGGGTGGACCTGCAGTGAAGTCTTGGTGGGTCTGGTGTATGGATCTCATCCCCAGATCGAAAGGTAAAGCTAAGGTGGATCTGGGGTGTGGATATTATCCCCGGATCGTCGGTTAACATCTCTGAGGTAGGCACCTAAGCTCAAACTAAGGGATCAACGATGCATTAGAATGGTTTTTTGAGAAAAAAAATATATTTTCTACACTCTAAAAGAGGGACTAAGGGGCTGGTGGGGATGACCATCATATTCATTTTGGGGTTTGTTTTTCAATCAGATTCGTGTTTCATGAGTTGGAAGGTCAGAACACATATATAGGAAACCCCTAGTCAGTGCACCAATGGGGTAGCCCAGTCGAGTCTGAGCATATGTGCTAAAGTCCATGCATCAGGTCTGTGCAAGTTTGTATTAGCCATGGGGAGGTCTGTGCATGTTTTGAGTAAGGCCTGTGCTAGTTTGTATTAGCCATAGGAAGGTCTGTGCATGTTTTGAGTAAGGTCTGTGCAAGTTTGTATTATCTATGGGAAGGTCTATGCATGTTTTGAGTAAGGTCTGTGCATGTTTTGAGTAAGGTCTGTGCAAGTTTGTATTAGCCATAGGAAGGTCTGTGCATGTTTTGAGTAAGGTCTGTGCAAGTTTGTATTAGCCATGGAAAGGTCTGTGCATGTTTTGAGTAAGGTGTATGCAAGTTTGTAATAGCCCTGGGAAGGTCTGTGCATGTTCTAGTAAGGTTGGTGCATGTTTAGTTCAAATCATAAGGTCTGTGCATGTTCTAGCAAGGTCGGTGCAGGTTTAGTTCAAATCATAAGTGAGGTCTGTGCACGTTCTAGTAAGGTCGGTGCAGGTTTAGTTCAAATCATAAGTAAGGCCTGTGCATGTTCTAGCAAGGTTGGTGCAGGTTTAGTTCAAATCATAAGTGAGGTCTGTGCATGTTTAGTTCAAATCATAACTGAGGTCTGTGCATGTTCCAGTGAGGTCTGTGCATGTTCTAGTGGGGTCGGTGCACATGCTGCACAGACCCAATTTTCAGAAACTGAGAAAAAGGGGATTTTGAAAGGGCATTTTAACTCGTAAAAATCTAAAAAAAATAGAAAATGATGGGGAACCATGGTAGAACCTTCCTGTATAAATTTCGTGCACCCAAAAATTCTGTACTTCCATATTTGTATGACTGCAGTGGCTTGAGGTTACTGTTCAACCAGAGGCTGCGGGTGAACCTCCCTCTCCCGTACGCCGGAGTTCTTCCAGTGCGGTGGCTTGGACTTCTCTTCCAAGATCATCTTCATGCCCTGTATTACTATCTTGCTAGGCATTGTAAACATCATCTTGGTTTTCTTCTAGTTGCACCTGCCTGGGCTGAGAGGTTCTAGCGGCAGTTGTTTGGTTTATGTGAGCTAAAACTCGGGAGATAGGCCTCGATTTCTTCAAGGTCTGAAGTGGTTCATTCAAATCCCCCTAGTCCTCTTCTGGCTATTTGTCAGCTGAGGAAGTATAGCAGGTGAACACTTTGACAACGTCATTAGTCACCTGGACTACCCTCTTTTTCCTTGGTGGTTATTTTTCAGGCTTTGGCGCCATCTCTAGTCTGTCAAAAATAGATAGGCGGGATGTAAAAGCTTGTGTAGAATAGGCCTTCTACTCCGTTTGAGTTGAACTGGCGAACAAAGAAGTAGGCTGAATCTGTTTGTAGACCCCTCGACGCTTTTGTCCACGTGGCCGTGGATCTTGGGCCTCCAGGGATGCCGAGGCTTCGGCCTGGTGCCGCTTTGTTGGGCTTCGAACTTGTTGTAGGTCTGACATACAGCTAGGTCTTCCTGACCTAGCCCACCTAATAGCCAGGGCCTTCTCTTTGGTGTCCCAGATTTTCTTTATTCGGAGCTGACGCTCCTCTGTTGGGTTGCCTTTTGATTTTGATCTGGGAGCTACAGATTTTGGTTGACACATTTGCCCTCGGTTTGCTACTGGTACGTCAAATTTCTTTAATTCCGTCTTGTTCTCTTGAGCTCGTCAAAGAAGCTCAAAATAGTTGGAGATAGGGATGGTTGGGACATGCCTGTCCCAAGGCATGATCAGCTTGCCTCCATCGAGTTAGATGTGAAGGTCTCCGACAATCACTGTCTTGGCGGAGCGAGATGTGGTCGCTACAGCTTTCTGCCCCTACGGCTGCGACGATGTCCCCGTTAAGCAGGAGCGATGCTGATGGTAACTTGGTTGACTGAGAAAACCCGACCAGTAGTTGGGACCGAAGGCTTGGTGCCCTCGGCGGATGCAGTTGTGGGTGTGACCATCTCGTCTTTGATCACTGGGATGACGTCCAGGAAATAGGACGAGCCGGTGACTGTTGGGAAGTTGCCGAATACAAAAGGGGTCACCAGGTAGCCAAACCTGATGTGGTTAGCAATGACTTGGGGTCTATAGGTAACGACAACCACTGTCCTTTTGTTGGTTGTTGGTAGCTCTCCTCTTCTCGTCTTGTAAAAGGAAAAGGGGCATTAGAACCTTGGTAAAGGTTTAGGAATTCTTTGGCAGAAAGAAGAAAGGCGGGAAAAGTCCCACCAGGCATGCCAGTCATTTGAACATGGAATTATAAATTTAGGGACGATGAAAGGGGGTAGGGGGAGTTCATTTGTTGAACATAAGTGCACATTAATTAGCTATTTAAATAGCATGTGCATCTCCAATTTTCTCTGTCTTGCTCCATAGCGCAGAGGGGACGAAGCCATCCCCCGAGCGTGTACACTTGGTCCATGTCGAACTCACGTTAGTTGTTCGGAGGACAGCTCCTATCTGGTCATTTTGGTCCGTGGGTCAAGCCGGTAGCCTTTTATAAGTGATTGTTTCATCAACTCCCCAAGTCCGTATGCATACTGTGATGCCTGGGAGCACTAGCTCTCCTAATTCCATGAGCATTAGCCTGTTGTCCCTGGTGAGCGTCGCCCTCCAGTTCTTTGGCCACGGTGTTATGATGTCACGTTCTTATTCCATTTGTGATTTAGAATGGTCTGGGCTTGGTTACTGTCGTTAACCCTATCTCAATACCCCAGGAAAGGGGAACATCCCCCAATCATTCACTCTAACCACTCGGTCGATAGGAGCTTGTCTGTGGATGATGAGTGCCCCTACGGACCATTGAGTGTATAACAAAAGGGTTAATCCGTACATAAAAGAAAAATCCATAGCCCTTAGTTGGTCTTGTGGTGACCGTGAGACAAGTGCCCCTCGTAGGCTGGCCCTCGAGATTTTCTCTCTCTAATCGGTCATCCCGCCATGGGCGTGGTACCGGCTCGGGTCGCATGCCCCTCGTAGGCTAGCGCTTGGGGTTTTTGCTCCCACCATGAGTCGCACTATCCGTCTACTTCTGGCAACGGACTTGGTGCCCCTCGTAGGCTGGCCCTCAGGATTTTCCTATCTGTTCAGGTTCTGCAAGACACCATCGCGCCACCCGACTTTTTAGGGGTTGCTCCACTGTGTGAGTACTCCCCGTTTCTCCCCGACACGTCCTCCGGGATGTGGAGATGCTGTCAAATTTTTTGCTCGAATAAGTCTAACAAGTTATTTAATGAACTAACTCTACAAGCCGTCTCAACTTGGAACGATCGCCGCGCTCGAGTACGAACCTCGCGCGAGCCCCTGACTTGTCTTCCGGACAGCCCGGGATCGATCCGATGAGTAGTTAACTCAATAACCTTTCAAATTTCCTTAAAACATTTCAATAAATTTAACAATAAGTTGATAAGATCTCGGTCTTCATGAAACGGAGCTAAATCAGCGCCACCGGTAATTGGCGTGTTTTAAAATGGCGCGTCTTGAAGTGGCGCGCCCTAAGACAGCGCACCCTGAACCGGCACGTCCTCAAAGGGGCACGCCATTTTAAGACCATCCCCCCTATTCCTACGTTTTGTGGCGCCGTTTCAAGTTTTTTCCTATGCACATCACGCCGGTTTCATCCCGAGTCACATCGTTGTGCTGTCTCGATCTTCTCCTCGCTTCTGGGATGATTTCCATTACTAATAATAGAATTAAACAAACCTTGTTAATTAATAAATTGAATGATCTGGTTTGTTTAAACGTGAATTAGTTAATCTCACATCTTCGCCGTTATGTTTTCACCTAAGCCTTCATGCCGCATCAGTGCATGCTTGAGTGCGCGGGCCCTTGGTATATCAAATGACATTAGCAGAAAGCCGGGCAACGCCCGACCGGAAGCTATCTCGATCTGGTCTCAGTCCGGTGGCATACTGTACCTTACCATATCAAATTGTATCTCGCTGAAACCGGCACGGTGCAGTATGCTGGTCCGGCAAACCTTGCTTTCAAGTGTATGTGAAATGCACTTTTAGATGGATATCTTTTCAAAAAGGGATTCTGTGCAATCAGATATTAAAAACTTTTGAACATCTCCTATCTAACCTTCTGGTTGAAGGCTTATATTATTTTGTTTTGATTGTTAACACTTAACAGTCTACCAATCTTCCTAGACTTTAAGTTCCTTTTCATTAGTCAGCAGTTTGATCACTATATCTGCGACAAATGATCCCATAGTGTACTGTATTGCCATTTTAGAGGAAAAGGAATGAATATATTAGGAGGCATAAAATATCATTTCTATCCAGAAATGATATGGTAATCCTTCGAAGGAATTAATTTTGCATTACCTGTGAGGTCTGCTTTGTGGAAGACGATGCCCTCCATGGCCACCACCTCTGATGGCATCTGGAGCCAGAGGCTTGGTCACTCCAGTGGTCGTCGGTGCACGACGGCTGCAATTTGGAGTGCCCAGAGCTGTGAGAACCACGTTGAGGGCAGCCAAACCGACCTCGTCCTGTGAAGCTGACCTCCATTGTGGCGGATCACAGCATGAGCCTCAGTGCCTGCACACACGACCAATAGCATTAATGCAGAGTAAATAAATCTGGAGAACAGAGAGGCCTACCACCTTTGAGACCCTCACTGCACCTTGTCACCTTCCTCAAGGGAGAAGAGACCCTTGCCGTGCACACCCTTGCTGTGCCCTGCGATCCTTGTTCGCTGTGACGGAGAGGAAACAGAGAGAATCGGGATTTGGGAGCAGCAGACGCAGCCACTACCACCCTTGCCACGCCCTGTCACCTTCCTCAAAAAGGCCTTGCTGCAGATCTGCGCTCATTGGAGAGGCTTTACTCATGAGAGGATGAGAGAGAACAGATCTGGGATTGTTGGAGAGTCCTTGCTCACGAGAGATCATGAAGAAATGCGTAGATCTGGGCTCGTCGGAGAGGCTTTGCTTGTGAGGAATTGAGATAGCACAGATCTGGGATCATCAGAGAGATCTTGCTTGTTAGAGATCGAGAAGAAATGTGCAGATTGGGGCTCCTCAGAGGGGCCATGCTTTGCTCATTGTGCTTGTGTGAGATTGAGGACACATAGGGTGCTTGCTCATTGGAAGGGAGGTGCTTGCTCAAGCAGAAGGCTCATGGAAAACCCTATGCGAGGGGGAAGTTGGAACAATGGTTTACATGGTGTCTCAAGGGATGCCAAAATCCTTGATTTTGGGTTTGGTCAAAGTATTTTTATTTCATTGGCTTGAGTTTTGCAGACAACCAAAGAAGTCTTTGTGTCAGATTTCCTCTGAAAACATTATCTAAAACAGTGTTTTATGGCTAACCAAATGGACCCTAAGTTGATGGTCATACCACGAGGATATGGAAAAGAGTGCTAGCTAGACTAAGGCAAATGATGAAGCTGTCATGGAATAGATCTCAGCTGAACAAAAACCCAAATTAATGATTTGTGTTTTGTTTTTGGCCACAAAGATGTGAATCATAGCAAGGAGTTTTCAACACCATGTCAAGAAACCAGCAATTTTGTGTCTGACAGCTTCAACAGAAATGAAATTTATGTATAGTCAGACTATGCACACTCCCTTAGAGCTATCATATGTATCATAGGACTATGCGCCCTGTAGTTTTGAAGCTCGGTCACACCCAGTTGTGCCACGAGTCCCTAGACTTGGAGACCTTAAGGATAGGGACTGCCAATCCTCAGAGAGCAACGCTAGCTAAACAGAAGTAGATCTGTGACTCCAAGAGAAAATCCCTGACCTCTGTCTGGTGACTACACCTGCACCCTGGGAATCCTTCAACAAAGATGCTAGTTCCTATCATCCATGAGGAGCCTCTGCATTATAGGTTCGTCATGTGATAGATCCTTAGTAATTTCCTACAACCAACTGAAGTTTGAGCTAATCTGTAGACCTAGCAAGCTTCCTTTCTGAATCAGTTCTTCATTTCTCCATGCTGAGAAAAGTTTCCCTTCATCCGTTTGCCCTTCTGTTGTTGCGAAATCCCATCTGATGCTTGAACTTTGACTGCCGCCGAACATGCTGCACCGCCTTGGCACATGACCCCCATAGCCCCTTGTGATGGACTGTTGCTCACATGTGAGATCCCGTCAACAAGAGACCTAACTGGATAAGATTCCTCTGTTTGGTGAGCGCAAACTCTTGCAACGGCGAACAAACCTCCAAGGATGGACCAACATCTTCCTACCTCAGCCGCAAATGTTCTAAAACCTCTTCCATATCTATCGGATCAGCAGTAGTACCATCCATGGCCACCTCGCAATGGTGACTAACTTCGAGATGTTGAGAAGACATGTATGCCAACATACTTGGAGCGCCACCCATTTCTTACACTGACAACCTTCCTTCCACGGCCCTGCAATGATCTCGGATACCATTTGGGATATTCCCTGCTGCCAGGCCAATTACCCAGAATGGGTGGACTCTCCATGACCTTCTATAGCGGACTCCTTCAGTGCATCATCTTTTGAGTTTTAAATTGTAAAATTCTGTTCAACACTCAGAATAGATGTGATTCCATGACAAGCAGGCCTCAAATAAGCTTCCTTCTCAAGTTCATGGCTACGAAGATTAGACAGCTGGCTTGCATGCATCACTTTCAAATTATTACCATCATTCGATGAACAATCGAGTCAGCTTGACCCAGAGTTGACTCATCTGACTCGGTCATTCTGAACCCCAGGACAAGACAAGACTTATCAACACAAACCCTAGCATTCTTAGACGTTGCCACTGGATCCCTGAAAGACCTCAGATCTACAACCACATCCAATGGCTGAGACTCCACTTCGACAGCCGCCAATAATACCTGTTATGCCACCGAAGCTTCAAGCCTTCAAGGATTACAGAATTTCTCCTATTGGATTGTTCTCAATCCGCAAGGTGGCACACTGAAACCCTATACTACTGTCTCCCACTAACCATCCAAATGAAGAAACCATTCTTGCAAAAACCTCCATGCTCCACAACAGCAATGGAGTACCAGATAGACACATCATCAAACAGGACCTTTGGAAGCAACACTCGTGCCATGAACCAAGGAGACACTTGGCTGGGAGTGTCACTGATTTGGGAATGTGCTCTTTAGACTTGACATGAGCAAAGAAAACTAAAACAACTGTTTGAAGATAACAAACTGACAGACCACTTAAAATCATCCCTCCAATGCATTCACATAGCATGAATGACATCACTGCGTTCTGTGTTACCTGCCTGAAGAACACCCACCAATGCACACTGCAGAGACTGCACATTACGGTCATAGGTACGGGACCAAGGTCCTTCAACAGAAACAAACTTCTTACATTCATCAGCTATGGCAGCTGTCTTGACATTCGCTGGCGGCCAAGGAAGAGGAGCACTGAAACCACACCAAAAAATCTGATGACAATCTTCGTGCATCGCCAACAAGCGGCCTTGTTGCTGCAGGAAGATGCCTTGTTCCCCTTGCCAAGGCACCTCAAACAGAGGTTGGATTGGGGGTCCAGCCGCCATTCCTGCACGGCACGGCCACCAGTTATTTGGAGATCCTGTCATGAACCGATAACATGGGGAGTCCGATCTCTGCTATCCGCCTCATTCTCACCTTCCCCCTTGTTATTGCTAGCCATTTCCATCCGCCCCAAAATAATGGCACATAATTAGTTTGTGTTCTGATGTGTGTGGCTTGGAAACAATCAACTTGGTTTTGCTGTCTGCTAACAAATACTGCCAGAATGTGAGGGAAGGTCACAGAACGTGGAGTTAACAAGTGGCCCTTGAAAAGAATAAATAAATGAAAAAGAACACCATATGTAGGTGGGAACATAAAAACTAAAGGTCGTTGGCATGGAGATTCAATGTGGAACAAAGGAGGTTGCATTGATGTGAGGGGTTGGAGGGAAACATGCCAGAAAAGTGGCCAAACAGAGCACATGAATGTAGATGAACAGATGTTGTCATGTTGCTGTTGGCGAGACCCACAGCCTGTGGCATCGGTAGTAAAACAGCTCTCATAAAAACCTGTCTTGTGAGTAAGTGTGCCTGAGCAACTTTCTCCCAGAAGCCTTAGATCTCTGTCCACCTTAAATGGTATCAGAGCCTAAGAAGTGTAGTTCAGAGTCATCAGCATAAGTAGAGGATTTTGACTACTGTATCTCATCAAGTTCAGAGCTTTGTGGTCTCACTTCTCAATCCCAAGTTCAGCGTACTGCACAAACGAACTAACTTATTGCGATTAAGCTATCACTCTGCTCTGTTCAACACTGCCTCATGTTGATTCTATAGTGTGTTTACATCAAATCCACCCTTCATCAATGGATCTCTTCACAATTCTCTTGAATTCTGGTATGGAACATCCTATTCCATACAAATATTGCAGCTACAATTCTCAAGTTCAGCTTGCAGACAATAGGAATGAATTTGCTGGACACTTCACCACTATCTGGGATCATTATAATGAATTCAATGAGAAAAACCCTCAGTTTCTATTATGCTAATCCAGAAGAGAGGTCATTTCAGATCTTCCATTCTAGCAATGAGAAATGCGACCTCATAGTCCCTACATACATCCCCATTATTCCAAAGTTCGGAGATGATATTCACTATGACGAATGGCCTTCCACAGCATTCCCAATTGAAGAAATCTACAAATGGGAAGGAATATGCATGAGCCAAAGGTCTGGCAAATATTTTGCTTTGGCTTATATTGTGCCCTATTTCAAATATCATTTTATTGATGCATTCAAAGAAGTCAGCCCCGAAAACCCAATGGCAAAACATTCAGCGTTTGATAAGTTTCTCAAAGTAGAAATCAAGCCTACATCTCTACATAAGGTCAATTGACATTTTAGGCTTTATAACTGGCGTCCTCTATCTAAAGAGCAAAAGGAGATGTGAACCATTCATCAAAGGTAAGCTTTTGCTAAATTTTTTCCTTGCAGGGTTTATCCTTATAATTGGTTTGAAAACCAAACAGATCCAATTCTCTACAATGATTGCCACTGATTACTTGGAAAGCATTCTTCAAAAAAGAAATTGTTCATGAATTTCTTGAAAAAGTTGCAACTGAAGATGATGATGGCTATCATGTTACAATCCTCAAAGACAATGATTCTGAGCCAATCACATCGGCTGCCATAATACTCGATGAATAACCCATAAAGATGATAGAAATTTGGCCAGAGAGGTCCAACAAATTATCAATTTATTCAATATGACTTCTCAGAGATTCTTAACACCAGAAACTTCTTCACTACCATCTGAAGATCATATTTCAGTTGAAAATTTTTCAGAACTAGTGGTGCCAAATTCAGAGGAGGATAATGATGATGATTCGTCAGCTGCCAGGTCGCCCATTATGTTGACGTAGTAAGCTATGTGCTCTTTCGGTGAACCTTGTTCGTTAAACTTCTCAAATTTCGGCGGTTTATTGACGCCGGGAGGTAGCCTGTTGGCCGCATGATGGATAGGGTAAGGTACCTTGTACACATCAAAAGTGGCATAATCATCATTGCCTCTATCGGCCAGCTTCTTTTCCATCATCTATTCTATGATTATTTTATTCGCCATCATCAGGTCGATCGGGCCTGGGCGGAAGTGGGCCTATTGCATTTGCGGTGTCTCCATTGTTGCCTGAGGTGCCATGGCAATCCTTTGGTGTGGAATAACAAGGGGTTGCGTTGAAGTGGTATGTTGCTACTGGGAGGGAGTGCCCCATATGTAATCAGGCGCCAGCTGAGATGCGGTCACCTGTGGAGAAGCTTCAAGGGTTTGGCCATCGTTTCCCGGTGCCTCAGGAGGGACTTTCGCCTGTCTGGAGGTAGATGCTTGTGCATTCTTTTCATTCAGCTACTTTTCAATGTTTCAACATCCTGTCGGTACTCTTGCAACAACAATAGTATTGCAGCGTCATGCATGGTGGGGTTGAGAGTGACACCTTCTTCCCCAACTGGACTTTCTTCAGACGATGTGGATGGTCTCCCGCCGTCACCTTCAGCCGCAACTACATTGACGGTGACGACCGTCGCAATCTTATCACGGATGGTTTCTTTAGCAAGGGTCCGCAACGCCTAGCCTATTTGAACTGGAGTTCGGGGCCAAGCTCGCTCGGACACCTGAATATGTTTGAATCTAGTTGGCTTCGGGGCCAACCCCTCTTTTGATTTGGCTTTGACATGATCCAATTTTTCTTGGGCCATCACTTGGAAGGAGTTATGTACTGGCACCGATGGGATTGCCCTATCGACTGTGATTTTGGCCTGTCGACCATTCAGAAAGACCCAAACGCCTCCGATGAGCATGGATTTTCCTGAAGTCGATAACCAGCTTTGCACTACGTCGGCATTTTTCCTGGCCACCCTCCTGACGATCGATGTGCGCTTCTTGTTGATGGAGGCATGAGAATGCATGTGGCGAGCGTGACAGCCCACCGCGGCAGCTTTAGTCAAGGTCGCCTTGGCAACGGCGACTGATTCCATCTCCTGGACATGCAGAAGCTCCACGAATGTGACCCCTAAGAAATTGGGGAAGCCGACGATAGTAGGAAAATTGCCTAACTTTGTCGGCACAGCCAAATATCCATGTGCAGCATGACTCGCTCAACTATCAGGTCGCAACCCTGTAGGGTTAAATCAGACAGTTAGAATTTTAAGAAGAGACCGTTGGGCCCCTAATCCTAGCAAGGAGATGAAGGGAAGTCTAGTCCCACCGGGCGTGCCAGACTTGTGGACGCACTTATGGGGACTCTTTGTTCTTTTCGTTAGTTTATTCATCCTTTTATTCGTTCGTTCGGTTTATTGAGTGCGAGGGCGTGCCAGTCACCGAGGTGACGATTTATGCGGGCTTAAAGAAGCCCGGTTGAGCTTGAAGAGACTACCCCGGCATCCATGGTGCAAACCAGCTGAAGTTTTCTTCTGTGGAGTTGTATATCGTCGAGTCAGCTTCGTCCCAGAAGTGATCCCGTAGTGATCCGACCTCGGCACCGGTCGCACTGGCCGTTCTCGTGCAAGTGCGCTAAACTCAGGTCTGAACCATAGCACCATTTGGTAGCAGCTCCACCGCCCGTCCTTGTGCGATTCAGCAGGATCTCTCTTCATGAGAGTTCTGCTGCTCCGAAGCACTGATGCACCAGAGGGGGTCCCGCCTGGTTTCGACATCGTCTCCATCCAGGGTGGCCATTCTCCCTCAGTCACGCCAGACCCAGAGTCCCCGGTTCACCCAGGATAGGCTGCTGTCAGGTCGGCCCAGACCCCCCCTCTTCCTCTCCATTTCAGATTGGACAGTATTCAGCAAAGTTGCATCCTTTGACGATATGGAACTAACGCAAGTGGTCTCGTCCCGATCAGACATCACCACTGGGAGTTCCCCCACAGCTACATGTGACTGGTCTGACTGCTTGCCCAGAAACCTGATGCCAGCCGTTCTTGCGACCACATCCAGCGAGGTGACCAGACGGCCTCCATATTCTGAGGGCTCGTAGACATCCCAGTCAGCAGCGTCCCCGGCTTGGTCCCGCCACATTTGGAGTTCTGCAGCGCCCGTACCGGCCATCGCACCACATCTGCGCCGACCAGTCCAGCTGAGCAGAATTGCACCATCCTGCTGCAGCGGTCGTCGTCCCCATCTAGCGCCGTCAGCTCGACACCAGACATCCAAGCATCCGTTAGCATCCCTCGGTCTCTGTCCAGGAGTTGGCTGCATCTTGAGTGGACACCCAAGCTCGGCGTGCGGGTGACTGTTGCTTGCCCCTCCCCGCGATCCCCCCTCCTGCGCGAGGGTAGTATATGTAGCGATTGTTTCCCCTCCCCGTGAACCCCGCCCTCCCTGTGTGGAGCGTAGTGCATGTAATAGCAGGAATGACATCAAGCCTCCCCGACGCAGCATGTCCACCGAGTGTGCACGCTCCCCAACTCGCCATCGTCTCCGACCAGAGCAGATCCTTCGGACAGCTAGGTACGTGTGTTCGCCACTCCACCTGCTTGCTTAGTATTAGCTCCGACTGCAGCGCCGCGTGAGGTGTGCCTGGCCCAAAATTTCACGATACGAGAGATCTTGCTGCCGGTGAGTGAGTGCACACCAGAACCGATCCCCTCGGTATCGGTCCGCCCAGTTGAAATCGGCGCCCACCACTTGTCCCCGGGTGGCTCACCACCACCCTCCGCGCTACTCGAACCGTGACCGACCCCGTCGTGAGCCACAGCTCACCGAACCGTCACTACGTGCCCCTAGTGGAGTTCGTCACGTGTGCGATTGTTAGCTTCGTCGCTGGATGACTTGTGCTTTGTTGATTGCTGGCTTAGGGTCCCGCGTCTCGACCGGGTTCGTCCTGCGTCACTATCACACACAACGGATCTTCGGTACCGTGGCGGAGGTGTGAATTCTCCAGTTTCCCTCCATCATGCTAGGAGGAAGAGAGGAACGTTCCTCTGGTTCGTAAGTTGCAGGGAGCAGCTTACGGGGTTCCCTTTGTAGGTTGCAAAGGAAGGGAGGTTGGTCCTCCAGTTGGTGCTTCTGATTGTCAGAAGTTCGAGGAAGGTGTTCCTCAGGGCAAGCTGTTCAGTAGTAGTTGTTGGCAGATTGAGTCTGTGGTTCTCAGCGTTGCTTAGTGCAAGGAAGCCTTACTTCGTGGAGTAAGGGGTGGACGTAGGTTGCGGGTTGCAATCGAACCACCTTAAAAGTCTTCTATCTCTGATTGGTGGTTTGCTCATTCCGTTCTTCTATTGCAACCTGTGCACATCTATCACTCGATCTTTTGTGGCTTAGATCATCTTCTCGTCATTTATCTTCTACCCTCAGCGCTTTCGGTGGTTGATTTTCTTAAGAATTTTTAATTGAGGTGATCTATTCAACCCCTCCCCTTCTAGCTCACATTCCGCACTGTTTGTCAGTCATGATCTATGACATGCGATGGGTCATGAACATACTTTTTCAACATCGATATGTGGAACACATTATGAACATCAGACAATTGAGGAGATAAGGCGATGCGGTAGGCAGCCTCGCCAACTCTTTCCAACACCTCGAAAGAACTGATATATCTTGGTGTAAGTTTACCCTTAACACCAAACCTTCTAATGCCTTGTCTAGGGGAAACCTTAAGAAAGACATGATCTCCAACTTGAAATTCGAGATCTCTTCTTGCCGTGTCGACGTAAGTCTTCTGTCTAGACTGAGCCGTTTGAAGTCTCTCTCTTATGAGTTGAATCTTCTCGGTGGTATCTCTCACCATGTCTGGGCCTAGTAGTTACTTTTCGCCAACTTCATCCCAGCATAAGGGTGATCGACAACTCCTTTCGTATAATGCTTTGAAAGGTGCCATTTGAATACTTGCCTGGTAACTATTGTTATATGCAAACTCGACTAGGGACAAGTGATCATGCCAGCTTCCACCAAAATCGATGATACAAGCTCTGAGCATGTCTTCCACAACCTGATTTGTTCTTTCGGTCTAACCATCTGCTTGACGATGAAAGGCTATACTGAAGTTGAGTCTTGTCCCCAACGAATGTTGTAGACCCTTCCAGAAGTGTGAAGTGAAACGTGGGTCGCTGTCAAACACGATCGAAATAGGAATTCCATGGAGGCTAATGACTTCTTTAATGTACAAAGCAGCAAGGATATAAACTAGCCATCGGCTCTTGATTGGCAAAAAGTGAGCTGACTTGGTCAATCGATCAATGATGACCCATATTCCATTATGTCCTCCTTTAGATTTAGACAGACCCATTATAAAGTCCATACTGATATCCTCCCATTTCACTTAGGGATATCTAGAGGATGTAGCTTACCGACAGGCTTTTGGTGTTCTCTCTTGACTTGTTGGCACGTGAGATAGTGCGACATAAAGTCCACTACTTTCCTTTTCATGTTGGGCCACCAAAAGGTCCATTTCAAGTCTTTTTACGGCCGTGGCCTATCCGATGCATCAATGAAGTGTTAATGAAAGGAAAAGGGATTATTTTTGCTCTATACTGCTTACATGTGTGTTTTTTGTGAGAGGCTCAAAAATAGAACTTGGGCAATGTTATTGCGTTCCATGTCTGCGGGATAGGTGTTCCTTCCATGGTGGACAGTCGGTACGCCCCCTTACCGAGCGTCTCGAGCACTCGATAGGGGCCTTCCCAGTTAGGGGCCAGCTTGTCCACTATCTCCAGTGGTCGAGAGGCTTCGATTTCTCTTAGGACGAAGTCCCCTGGCTAGAAGTGTCTATCTCAGACTCTGGCATTGTAATACTGAGTGAGGCACCGCTGGTATTCCGTGGCTCGGATGCTTCCGATCTCTCGGATCTCACTCGGCAAATCGAGGTTCTCCAGTAATTTCTGCCCGTTCACCTTGGGTGAGAAGTTGGTGATTCAGAGCGAAGGGTTGCCGATCTCCAATGGAATCACGGCTTCCTTGCCATACACCAATTGGAAAGGGGTTTCACCGGTGGCCATTCTTGGAGTAGTTCGGTGTGACCATAGTACGCTTGGCAATTTCTCGAGCCAGCTTCCCTTGGCCTTGCCGAGCCTGGTTTTAATACCTTTTAATATAGTTTTGTTGCCATTTTCAACCAGTCCGTTGGCCTGAGGGTGGGCTACCGAGGTGAAGTGGTTGTGAATATTTAGGTCGGCACATCTACCTTTAAAGTAGTAAGAATTAAATTGTCGACCATTGTCGCTCATAATCACTCGGGGGATACCAAAATGACAGATGATCGACTTCCAAACGAAGCTCCATACGATCGACTCGATAATCCTGGCAGTGGCTTCAGCTTCAATCCACTTGGTGAAGTAGTCGATGGCGATGATGACAAACTTCTTCTAGGCCTGAGCCATAGGGAATGGCCTCAGGATGTCGATCCCCCACCTAGCGAAGGGGTATGGCTCGGTAAGGGTGACGAGCTCTGAGGCAGCCTGGTGGACCAGATGCTCAAAGCACTGGCATTGGTCGCATTTTTGCACGCAGGTCGAGCAATCATGCTAGAGAGTGGGCCACCAGTAACCTTGCCAGAGTAAGATCCTGGCGAGCGATCTTCCTCCTTGATGCGCGCCGCTGATGCATTTGTTAACCTCTTGAATTGCTCGGCTGGCTTCGTTGGTGCCAAGGGACTTGAGGAGGGGACCGGAGAAAGACCTACTATACAGGGCATCATCCAGGATGACGAAGCACTGGGCATGGTACTTCAATCTTCGAGCTTCCCGGGGGTCGGGGGGCTCTTGAGAGTTCCGGAGCCAGGATACGTTGGGGGTCTGCTAGTCGCTCCAAGGTGCCGGGGCAGCGGTCATGAGCTCGGATTCAATGCTCGGTCGCTCTAGCTCCTCGAGGAAGACCGGCCGAGTACCTTCGGGGCCGAGAGAGGAGGCCAGACGAGAGAGGGCGTCCGCCTGGGAGTTTTCCTCCCGAGCTATCCAGACTACCTCATGATGGGAATCGACTCCGAGCCTGTGTACGCTGGCTTCTCCGCCTGTCGGAGGACGTTGCGGTACGTCGCCAGCTGGTTGCCGTCCGGGTGATCTGAAAAGATAAGGAAAACAAGAAAGGCCAAAAGTTAGCCGACAGTCGGCATTCAGAAGCAACCAACAAAGATGGAAAGGAAACCCAACGTGTGAACATGAAGACGCATACCATGCGAACCGGTGTAAAGGCAGAGCGATACCGGCCAGTAGGTCAGGGATGACTCATGGTCCCGACGGGCGGCTTCTCGAATCAGCCAGCATACATCCCCGACTTTCTGGCACTGGTCGACGAGGGCGGCTAAGTCTGCATGCTTCTTGGCACCCAGGTGACATAGGAGGTTGAAGTAATCCATCCCCCAGCCATCGGCATAATAATAAGCCAGGTGCAGCGGCTTGTTCTGGATGGCCCTCCCTGGATCTTCAATCTTCAGCCCGTGCACCTGAAGAAGAATATACATCCAGGTCGTATCCTTGTAATTCTCTGGCTTCCGCTCCTCGGCCCACATGAAGGCGCGATATGGGCAAGTAAGGTCGACCTCTGAGCGCCAGCTCTTCGCCGGAGTAGCCTCCTCCTCTGCCGGGAACGGGTAGTTGATCAAATCTAGGCGTTCACCCCCGACGTCGCAGAGATCCCGCAAAGTCTTCTTGAAATCATCCTCCGCTACTGGAGGCAGCTTTACTTGCGGCGCCGTCTGGGACCTTTGGGCCTCCTTGCGTGCATGTAAATAGGTGGCCACCTCGTCATGCTTGCCATGGTACAATCGGAGGAGGTGCTCCGGATCAATATCTAGGACGGGCACGGGTTGCCGGCTCAGGAACCTCCTCTCCGACCCGTCCCAGCAATCGGTCTTGTGCAACCGATAAAACCCCGTCCGAGCATTCCACCATTTTACATATTCGGGCGTCACCCGAGGGACCCGACCGGGAGCTGGCACCCGGAAGGTGGCTACGTCCGCCCTGTGAAAGAAGTCCCACCAGACCCGGGTGGTCTCCGCTGATAGGTTCCCCCCAAACTCCACGTTGCTAGCGGGAACTGGGCGCCGTGTGAAGGGATGTGCTGGTCATATCCAAAATTTCGTCCAAACCGGAAGGGATAGTAAGGCTCCAGCAGCAGGCTATCCCCCTTCCTGAAGGCTAACACGCTCGGGCGGATTGACAATGCCCAGTCCCTGAGCTTGGGCTCCAATAGTGGGCGGACGACATTCTCCTGGCTGATCGGGTGCACGTATTTGATCACATGATCGTCTTTGCACTCCCGCTTACTGTTCACCAGCGGGCTTGAATGGGCCGCCAGCGTCCAGAAATGAATAGAGTCAGGCGCGCCTTGGGGAATCATCGTCAGGCGTCCCCGAATGTCGTATAGCCTCAGCGAGGTGGGGCCTGGCCCCGCGCTTGCAAACTTTAGCATCCGCGGCTTCAGCCCCCAGTCTTGAACGGCACGCGGGGTGAACTCTGGGAACAGTGAACATACCCACGAATTGAAGAAGTGCAGTGGGAAGACGACACGGGCCTGCGCAGGAAATGAATTGAAGGACAAGCAGTCTGTCCTAGAAAAAATGACCCAGGGTAAGTCCAACCTAGATGCAATCTTAGGAACCTGGGTGAACTTTAGGAAAGAAGGGCTGGGGTTCAACCACATTGAGAAAAAGAAATTTGAATTGAAAACTATTTCCTTATGTCCTAAGAAGGGGAAGGGAAAACTGATAACCGAAGAACCAACATGGAAAAATGTCCCTAACCGCAAAACAATAAAGAATCAAGGAAGTAGCCAGCAGTCTGGGTACAAAATACCAACTGAACCTTAGGGTCAACGCACTGGCTCACAGGGTGGACACATTATAGCTAAACCAGCACCGACCAAGCAGTAAGGTCGAAGCACCTACCAATCAGGTCGACACATCACCACTCAGCTAGAGGCGGCTAGGCCTCAGGGTCGATGAAATGACCAGTCAAGTCAACGCATTTGTGTTCATCAGGGTCAGTCAGGTCGATGCACCCGAGGTATGCGTCAACGCAGCTCATCTTGTTACTCTGAAAAGAAAAATTGGTTCAAAGATAAAAAAAGGTTCAACAGCAAGCCAAACTTGGGTACCCACCATACCCAATTCAGCACATTTGGAAACCCAAGAACTAGACCACAATTTAATTCATACTTCATGAAACTCATGAAACCTGTTTGTCACACCTGCAACAAACCTGGACACAGTAGCAACCAATGCTGGTCTGGCCAGAGAATGAGGACATTTAAGCAAGTGTGGATTCCCAAGAACTTATTACATGCTTTTAACTATGATTGTGGACTTAAATTTGTTTGGGTTCCAAAAGTTTTTGCTTTATGTGTTCTATGCACGAATGACTAGCAACCCATCACAACTGATGGTACTTGGATAGCGACTGCTCAACACACATGACAGGAGATAGAAAGAAGTTTAGCCATCTGATCAAGAAGGAAGGAGGCCAAGTGAGGTTTGGAGGTAAAGATAAAGGAAAAGTCATTGTTACAGGCACTGTGGGTAAGAACTCCTCCAACTTCATTGAAAATGTTATGCTTGTTGAAGGCCTTGAGCACAATCTGCTCAACATAAGCCAACTGTGCGACAAAGGCCACAAGGTATTATTTGATGCCAATGAATGTAAGATATTTGAGCAAAACTCTAATTCTGTGATGTTTGTAGGTCCGAGAGTTAATAATGTCTACATGGTAGACCTTGATATCTCTCTCTCTAAAAATATGTGTTTGTCTGTCTGTCAGCCCAATGATGTATGGCTGTGGCACAGACGATTGGGACATGTCAGTTATAGTACATTGCACAAACTGTCCAAGCATGGAATGGTTAGGGGTCTACCTAAATTGTCGTATAAAAGGGTTACCCAGGTTTGTGAGGCATGCTCCCTAGGTAAACAAACTTTGAAAATTTTTAAATCTAGAAGTGAGCCTTTGTCATCCATGCCCTTTGTGTTTTTGCATATGGACCTGTTCGGTCCAACTAGAACAGCCAGCATCAACAGAAGAAGATTTGGCTATGTGTTAGCTAATGACTAACTAGCAACTATGAACCTCTGCGCTGCACCTTCGAACCTCGAGGAGGAACCACAACACCTGAAATGTAGGGGGTGAGTCTCATCTCATTGACTTAGTGGGGGTAAAGCGGAACCCTACCACAAAAACAACGGCGGTAATAAACAACTCTAGCAAGAACAACCAGAATAGCAGGAGCAACTACAGCAACAATGGCAGAAGGCACGACCATACACGAATTTCCCAAACTTGGTAGCCGGTGAAACCATGGCTCTACAACTACTCATACCAAAATGGAAACAAACACCCCGATCTCACAGTCGAGGGACCGTCGAACTACTACCACCACTGGCTACACTGCCAGGGGAACCATCACAACACCGCTATCGTGGAGGCCCGTCTCACAGACAAAGACCTAGCCCAAGACCACGCAGTCTACGTAACACAATCACGACCTCGCCATCGTGAATCCTACACCATCTAGGGAAAACTCTCGATAATGCTTGCCAGAAACCCTAGACCCCTACATCGAAAAAACACCCAAAAATTATACACAAAACCACGTCTCGCAGACGGGAAATAGAAACTCGATTCATGAGAATCTCACATCACGTGATGGGAGTACCTGTCTACTAGATGCAAGGCCGGATGCATCCACTAATGGCTTAGTCTGCGCCTCAGGTGTCTCCCTCGCCCCAGGCAAAATGGTGACATGGTACCAGTAACCACAGAACAAGGATTAGTTGGTGTCGTGCTCGTCAGCACATGTCCGATGCTCCCAACCACGTGTGCACACACAGACCACGCGCTCTAGGTTAGATCCTCTAGCTGGTTTCCCCGCCAGGCCTTAGGCTGGAAAGGCAAAGGGCCCTACAGTAACCAGCCAAAAAATCGTCACACTGGGAAAGCTCTTCCCCACTCTCGAGTGGGTCTGCATAAACGTGCTCAGGAAAGCTACAACTAGTGGGCGTCACTAAACGTGAACACCGAAAGCCATGTGTGCACCCATCGTGAGTAACACGGAGTACTAGGTGCGTCAGGGCCACCAGACTCGGGATGGCTAACTAGACCTACTAAATCCAGCGGTCCTTGAGTCACGAGACTCAGGTCAAGATCATTGTACAAGATGGCTCCATGCCGTCAATCTACATAGTCAGAAACCACGATATGACTAGTTACGAGGTGGCTCACGACCACAGAGTTTGATCCCTTTAAAAAGGAAAACCTAAGAAACCTCTAGCCTCAGGTTGGGTCACAAGACTCGTAGTCTTCAGGCCATACGCATGGCCCAAACGGAAACCAGTTTTTGAGAAAGCCATTACGTGCAGGAATGGCCCTCCGCTCTTAGACCGATGCATGGGGACTCGATTGAGTGTAACACGGAAGCCCAAAACACATGAGGGTCACCCAAACCCCTAAAACCCACTGGCATGCTAACCAAGGTGGAGTGACACCTCCGAACACCCAAAAACATGGTCATAGTCCCCACAAGGTGTCCGAGACAACCACAGGGCCAAAGGTCGACCAATGGGTTACAACTGGGTGAGTGACGAGAGATTTTTATAAAAATTTTGATTTTTCTTATTTTTTTAAAAAATTACCTTAAATTACCATTTAACCTTTTTAAAACTAAAATTATTAAAATGCCCATTTTAATTATTTTAATACTTTAACTAATTCATTTAAATGTCCAAAAATAGCCTAAAAATTTACAAAAATCACCTAAAATCACAGGATAAATTCTAGACCCGGACCACTAAGGATCCACTAAATCATGAGCATTGCAAGTAGTGCCCTATAGAATTCCCAGGTCAAGACACCGTAGGCCCCTCAGCAAACTTTAGCACCTAGATCCAATGCCCTAGCACCCTCCACTAGCCCTATTGGCCGAAGTATGATGCCCTAGGACTAATATCCGACGTCCCAAAGGTTTCTAGCAGCCTTGGTCACTTAGATCGAGTGCCTCAACACCCAAATCTGGCTCCCTAACATCCTCTGGTGTCCTTGCTTGACTAGATCCTAAGCCCAGTAGCCTACTGTTGGCAGCCAGCACCTAGCAATCGAACTCAACTCGCACAACACCCTATGACATCCTTACTCTCCTAGATCTAGTGCCCCTATGCCCTGTCACCACTTACCAAGGCCTAGTTGGCAACCTCAACTAGCCCAGTGCCCTCGAGCGGCCCTACTTCCATACATCTGGTGACTCCTTTCCCTGCCACTGCCAGCCAATGCCCAATTGACAACCTCAGCTCACTCAACACCCTTTGGTGGCCTAACTTACTGAGATCTGGTGCCCAAGTTCTTCGTCGCCATGCGCTAGCACCTAGCAAGTGATCTCAAGCTTGCCCAATGCTCCATCCAGTGACCCCTACTCACCCCCAAGTGGCCCCAAGTTCGCTCAATGCCCAGACAGTGATGCCAATACTGATCTAGCAACCTCAAGCCCACAAAGTTCCAAAATCTACCTAGGCCATCGTCATCTTAAGATTCCCTAGCTACGCTCACCCAACACACATCTAGTGGACCCTGCTCACCCAATAGTGCCATCAAGCCCCTTAGGCCATTCAAGCTCATCTAGTGCCCACGAAGTAGTTGCTCCTAACCTTTAACTCACCATGATAGAGACATTAGCCCCCCAGTGCACAACGCCATCCAGCTGCTGCCCTAATCGCCTCTGGCTTCCATGCCCAGGCCACCTACTAGCCTCCATATTCAGATCACTCCTCACCCTTAACTTTTAAGAGCAATCCCTCCTTTTTTTACTTGGTTACTGACTTAATTATACACTACAAAAAAATGGATCTATAGCAACCAAGTCATTAGCGACCAGTCATAATTAGTCGCAAAAAAAATTATATTTGCGACCAAAACAATGTATCGGCCACTAAAGATTTAGCTTACAGCCACCAACACAACATTGGTCGCTAAAGGAGTGTCATAGCGACCATTTTATGATTGGTCGCTATGTGTAGTCACTAATAGACATCCCGAGCCACCATGTATATCAATAGCGACGGAAAATTGGTCGCTATAAAATTTACATTTGCGACAAGATGTTATTAGGGCTGGACCAATAGCAAGGGTTTCCATCCAAAAAGGGGTCATACCTTGAGGATAAAATCTTGTACCTGACGAAGATATATTTGACTAGCTTATGGAAACTGCAGTGTACCGCATGAAGCAAATTGGCCAGCCAATGAGAACTCACTGCACCTTATCACTTCCGGGCCAATCAGAGGTCACCCCGATCTGGCATTCAGGCCTCTCTGATGGAGATGGGTGGTCCAGATTACTTTTTACCAAATCAGGGGCTACCAACTTGTACATTGCAGGCAGAAGAAAAGATGGTCTGACCCAAAATAATGCCAGCTAGGAGACATACTCTGCAAAAGCATATCGCACAGGGAGTTCAAGAAAAAAGGTGGATTTGTTCAAAAATGGAAAGAAACGCAGCAAGAATGAAGGGGTGTTGAGTACACGAAGGAATGAGGATAAGGTGGAGCATATAAGGAGCTGGAGGAGCATCAAATCAAAGGAGACAATGAGAGATAGCTGAAGTTAGGCAAATACAAGATAGAAAAAGGGAGATAACTTGTGGGAAGCCAGCAACAGGATGAAGAAGCCTTGTGACGTAAAGCCAGCTGCGAAGAACCTGCTACAACCCAGAAGCATCGGAAGATAGATGTCTTCATCTTCTCTCTTCATCCTGCAAGAAGAAGAGGAAGGAGCTTCAACTTCCTATAAAGGAGAACCTGCCCTTCTAGAATGCATTCCATCTGAAGGAAGCGAGGATCGCCATCCAGATTCCAGACATGGCCTTTCTTTCTCCTACAGATCGCTATTGATATACCCTGTCTACTACCCTTTTCAGTTTGTTTTTCTCAAAACAATACTCTTACATTTGCTCCCTACCTACATGTCGGAAGACGAACAGTGTGTCACTGGTCTGTGGGTATTTGGGTTGCATACCCTCAAGCTATGTGGCAGCGGTTGGAGAGAGTTGTCTCTTTGTTAGAATCTATGAATCAGTGGTAGTGCCTTTGCACTAGTGGAGCCTCACTTGGTTAAAGTGAGGGGTGGACGTAGGTCTCTGGATAGAGATCGAACCACCTTAAAATCTTATCTCTGTGTGGTTTGCCTTCTACCATGCTTTGGCACTAGATTCTTGTGTAGGGCCCTTCTTGATCATCATTTGTGCATCTTGCTCACCAACTTGCAGCTGCTCGTGTGTTACTGTTCCTTAGTTTTTATATTATTGTTATTTCTGCATAGAAGGGGCTGATCTATTTACCCCTCCCCTCTAGATCTGCCTATCACTACACATCAAAAGTGAGGTTTCAAGGTCCACCATGTAAACATTATTTAGTCTATGACCTACAAACATCACAGAGTCAGAGTTCTGCTCAAATATTTTACACTCATAAGCATCAAATGGAACTTTGTGGCCTTTGTCGCACTATTAGCTTATGCTGAGTAGATTGTGCTTAAGGCCTTCAACAAGCATAACATTTTCAATGAAATTGGAAGAATTTTTACCTATTGTACCTATGTTAATGACTCTTCCTTTGTCTTTACCTCCAAATCTCACATCGAGGTGGTGGAGGTGCGACAAGGGTTTGTCCGTGAGATCGTGAACCGACGAGGGTTTCATGGGCATTTCCTGGTGGATCGGTGTCCACAGCGTGCAAAATCTTCAGTGGAGGTAGGGAGATGGTTCCCTAACCTGTGTACTTTCCCATGAGTTTCGTAGGCCGAGGTGAGCCAAGCGGGATTTATTTCACGCTGAGGGTTAAAATGAATGTTTTAAGGCGTGCGACGGATTCGTTGAATCAAGCACCATTTTTCTGTTTATTTACATGCATTTTGGTGTTTTGGGACCCAGGGAATGGTCCCCTACATTTTCCCTCTCGATCGGGATCAAGGGGGTGTGGAACCGGGCTCCGGAGTTGAGCCTGGGGCATTCCCTGTCATTTTCGGTTGACCAATCCCCTGGCATTGGTCGATCGAACAACATTCACCACGTGGTGCAACTCTGGCCAGTTCGGTCGATTGATCTGGGCTAGGTACCCCAGGCCTATTGGGCGGTCGACCGCCCATTTGGGGCTGGTCTACCAACCCAGGGGTTTTAGTCGATCGATCTACCCTGTTGTGGGCGTCATTTCGTTTCTTTGTTTATTTTTTTGGTTTGTTTATTTATTCATTTTATTAACATGAGGCATGCCAGTCACTTTCGTGACAAAATTTGTTATGCGCTCACCTGACTTAGCAGACAATGGTGGTTGATCGTGTCAGGACTAGGAGTCCGTCATACCATAAAGATTATAGTGTTAATTACGCCCTTTCGAAAGAATGACAACCCTTGATTAATCGTCAAAGTTGAAGAGCCCTTAGGGCTGAAAGAATACATGAAGACAATACAAGTTTTATAGAATGGAAATGAAGTTGAACCATGTATGCAGGCAGACAATATGATGATATTTATTTTATTTAACTGGCTTCTGGTACAAGGCAGAGAACGTAGATCCGAGGATCACCATCACACATAGTGATAGCTTCCAGTCGGACATAATCTGACTTTCTACAAATCACCATTTGATATACCAGGGAATCGAGAGAGGTGGATGTTCGCGTGTGTGCACATTTTCCCTTTTGGCTGCGTGCATGAATAGTTGAGAGAGTTTGTTTATTTATACGCTTATTCTCATGCAAGTATTAAAGGTTATCGAATCACAGTTGACAATCGGACTTGGTCTTACAAAAGTTAGTAGATTTTCTTCTATTTGATCATTCACGAAAAGACTCACTCAATGTATTAGAAAAGGATTTCGATGACACCTTCCCCACCCTGAGGAGTATCGGGGAGGAGGTATAGGAGACCTGCCCATAGTGGGCTGAGACGGGTTCCAAAATAAATGGGCATATTAGAATGATAACCTGGACCCAATAATGGGTAGTGCATATTCTGCCAATTGATTTTGACCCATTTTGGCAACGCAGTGTATGCAAGAGGGATTTAAAGAAATCTTGCACAACCATGGACCGAGGGGCTTAAGAGGATCAGGGTATTTTTCGCCTTCAAGGTGGTTAACCTACTATTTCCTTGATGAGATCCTTGGAGCCCAAGTTGTAACATATAATGAGACCCCGTGATTCGATGGGAGGGTCGAAAACACCCAGGGAAGCATGATGCGATATCGGGAAGTAGTCTTGCGAGGAAATTCTAGCAGCATCTCCCCTTGCATCGGAATATGCCAAGGGAGATGTATAGGAAACTCGTCTACGGAGAGCCGAGACGGGGTCTGTAATAGTTGGGCATATCAGAGACCTGAAGCCGAAAGGGTCAGGAAGCGATGAGACAATTTTCACCGCAGGGTAGTCCCTTTAATGTTCCCCTAATGAGGTCAACGGAGATCACGTTCTGCTCAATAGCAAATTCTCGTGCCCCAGTGGGGTGGTTGAATAAATACGGAAAGCGCGATGCCAATGTGATGCTAGAAAATAACCTCATGAGATAATTCCGGTGACATCTCTCCTTGCTTCGGAATATGCCAGGGGATGTATAGGAAAATCATCCATGGAGAGCCGAGATGGGGCCCATAATAAGTGGGCATATCGAAGCCCGAGTGCCGAGAGGGCCGAGGAATAATGGAGCAATATTCGCCTTGAGGTAGTACTTTTGATATTCCCCTAATGAAGTCGTCAGAGATCGCGCTTTAGTCCATAGTGGATCCCCGAAACTTGGTGGGGTCATCGAGAAACTCGGGAAGAATAAAATGTGATATAAGGGTAAAAACCCCGTTAATGTAGCTCTCCCGCATCTCACGTGCTTGTGTATGGTCTGGTGATCAGTAGGATGGTCAAAGGGGGTACAGTGAGTAATGAAGGCAATACAGGCTTAAGGAAACAAGAGGTTAAGGGGAATGGACTTGACCCGAAGGCATGAATCAAATGACGGCCGGGGGGAGTTGATGTGGCATGCTACGGGACAAATAGGGGAAGAGTTGGGGCAGTGGCTGGCTGCGGGGGTGCGAGGCGGTAGCCAAGGGGGCGACACCTGGCAGCCGAATGAGGAGGGTCTGATCTGGTGCGATTGCGCACCGGATCAAGGCCACAGTGCCTCAGCCATCAGATCAAGAGCTTGTGAGGGAGAAACATGGTAAATGAGGGATAATTGAGGGCCTGAGGATTGGGGTTGCGATTTGGGGATCGGCGGCCTCTCCTCCCTGCCGGCTTCGATGGCGGCGGTGGGGGAGAGGGAAGCTTGCAGCGCTCCGATGTCTAGGTCAGTGGCATATAGTACCCCCGGGATCGCGGACGGGCGGACGTGCAGAGGTGAACCTCTATCAAGTGGCGTGGATGGAGAATCCGAAGGATTTGGCGATGGCGACCCTTTGAAGTGCAGCGTGTCTGCGGGTAAGGGTTTACTGTTTCAGAGTGATGCGAAAGCTGGCGATATTCCGCAGGGAAGCAGATTGAAGACTGGCAAATCGTATGCTCAAACCCTCCTTGAAGGCAGGCCAAGAGTGATTAATAGCATATCTGCGAAGCCCCCAGCCTTTACAAATGATGGTGAGCCGGCAGTCTATTTCTCCACGGAGGATATTGCTGAGTCTTGTAGCGCGCTTCAATATGCTGTGATTGCAAAATGTTCATACGGTCGACCTTCAATACCTGAGGTAAAGTCCTTTCTGATCCAGACCCTTCGTTTATCTGGAGAGCTAATTATCAGCAGACTAGATCCCAGGCACCTGTTAATTCGTCTCAGTAATGAAGTGGATTTTATGAGATTACTACTGCAGCAGAGTATTGTTATTAAGAGTTTTTTATTCAGATTTTTTAAATGGCAATTTGGATTTGACTTTAAGTCTGATCCTCCGATAATCCCTGCGTGGATTTCCTTCCCTGGCATTCCTGCAAACTTTTACCGTGAAGATATGTTAACTTCGGTCGCTGGTGCTATTGGCCCTGTATTGAGAGTTCATGAGACCACCTTGGCAATGTCTAACACTACTGAGGCCATTGTCTGTGTGGAACTCAACTTGGAAAAACAGAGAAAGGAAAGATTATGGATTGGAACTGGAAATGGTGGTTATTGGCAGCCGGTAGATTATCGTCGAGTTCCCCCTCTATGCTTGTCTTGCCATAAAATTGGTCACGTGGAGGGAGTTTGCAGGAAGAAAACTAGTAAAAATTTACTTCGACAGAAAGAGGCAGATCTGTTTATCCCAAAACAAATGAGGCAAGAATTTAGACCCAAAAAGGGAAACATAAATGATGGTGTAGTCAAAGAGAATATGTTTGAGGCTTTAAAACAGTTAGATGATGTATTGGCAGAAGACCCTAAATTCACATTGGATGAGAAACAGACAGACGATCCTGCTATGGACATTGAAATGGAGCTGGATACTCCAATCTCTCTAGTTTTTAGAAATAAGAAATCTATTCTGGTAGCTAATCCTCAACTTCCCAGTATTCTTGAAAACTCAGAAACAGAAGACATTGCAGTTCATCTCTTATCTAATGCTGAAGGACTGGGCAATATCTCTTCTCCGGATGAAGCAAAATCTGTGCTAAAAAGAAGAAATGTGGGTGCTATTTCTTCAATTTCTTTTGCTGAGAATTCCAAGATGTTAAGTAATTTGAGTAATCCCTTGAAAAATCCTTCAAAATTTACTCCCACTTATGTTTTCCCTGGAGATCTATTGAGTGATTTTAGACTGACAAGGGCTAAAGCCAAGGAGATGGCTGTGGATAACTTATCCATTGATTCTCATGATTAGTCCAACCCTCTTTTGGAATATCAGAGGTATTGGTAACAATGCCTCTGTCAGACACCTATCTCAAGTTATCAAGACTCATGGTGTTAAGATGATTGCTATTGCTGAACCATGTATAAAGTTTAGTATGGCTCAGGGTATTGCCTGCAGATTAGGCTTCCAATCTGTCATTGGTAATGATGGGGATGTTTCTAAAATATGGTTATTCTATGACTCCAGTTTAGCTGTTCAGATTGTTCAACTTCATCATCAGTTTATAACTGTTGGTATATTGGAGGGCAGTGTAGTATCCATGTTCTGCACTTTTGTGTATGCCTCATGCAATTACATTGTCAGACGTGAACTGTTTGATTCACTCATGTGTTTTGGAGCGGGAGTTTCTATACCTTGGATTGTTAGTGGTGATTTTAATTGTGTTTCCACTCCTGATGAAAAATTTGGAGGGAGACCTCCTCCAATGACCCCAATGATTGATTTCCAAAGCTTTCAGTCTGTGATTGGCCTAATTGATGCTGGTTTTTCTGGGTCTCAATACACTTGGGCCAATAATCAGATAGGTATATCTCATATTAGAGCCCGGTTGGATAGAGTTTTTTATAACTCTGAGTGGCTTCATAAAGAGACAAATTTGGCTGTTCATCATCTTGTTAGGGGGCCTTCTGACCATGCCCCTCTGTTGATCACTACTCCAAAAATTTCCACATCTCCTGGCAGGTTTATATATCAGTCTATGTGGCATTCACATATGGAGTTTTTGGAGCTTGTTAAGAATGTATGGAATGAGGAAACCAGATGCTTTTCAGCAAACCCACTTGTTATCTTACAACAGAGGCTAAAGTCTTTAAAATTTCATCTTAGAAGCTGGAACAAGAATGTTTTTGGTGATATACATAAGGAAAGGGAATCAGCTCTTTTGTCTATGGAATTAGCTCAAGCCAAATTTGATGAAGATCCATCTAATTCACACAGGGAGGCTATGAATCTTGCTCATGCTCAGCTTAAACAAGCTTTAGTCAGGGAGGAAAATTTTTGGTATCAGAAATCTAGAATTCAGTGGCTTCAGATGGGTGACAGAAATACACAATTCTTTCACAATTATACTAAAATTAGGCAACAAAAGAACTTTATACACAGGCTTAAAATTGGAAATAGATGGGAAGAAAGTCAAGATATCCTGGCTGCAGGTGCAGTGTCTCATTTTCAGAACCTACTCTCTACAGAAGATCATTCTATTGATGCTGAACTGATGTCTGCCATACCATCTCTTATATCTGAAGAAGTAAACAATTCTCTATGTCTTGTTCCCATGGCTGAAGAGATAAAGTCTGCAGTTTGGGCATTACCTGGAAACAGTGCTCCAGGTCCAGATGGTTTCTCTGGAATCTTTTATACTTACTGCTGGGAAATTGTGGGAGAAGATGTAGTCAAAGCTGTTCAAGGTTATTTTCAGGGGTGGGGACTCCCACAAGGGTTGTCCTCCACTATTATTTGTATGATTCCTAAGGTGAAGAATCCCACCTGTTATGCTGAATACAGACCAATAAGCCTATGCAACTTCTGCTTCAAAATAATTACAAAGATCATGAGTGATAGACTTCAATTGGTCCTTCCTAATATCATTTCTAAAGAACAAAGTGGCTTTGTCAGGGGCAGATTAATATCAGATAACTTTTTATTGGCAAGGGAGCTTTTTATGGAGCTTGATAGACCTGTTAGAGGCCATAATATGCTGATCAAACTTGACATGGCAAAGGCATACGACAGAATTGAGTGGGATTTCCTATTGCAAGCTTTGAAGAGGTTTGGTTTCTCAAGCAGATTTACTTCTCTCATAGCTCAAACTCTCATGAACTGCTGGTTTTCTGTTTCCTTTAATGGCCAACTGAGGGGCTATTTTAAATCTACTAGGGGGGTGAGGCAAGGTGATCCCCTTGCCCCAACCCTTTTTATCATTGCTGAAGAAGTTCTTAGTAGGGGGCTCTCTTTGCTATTCCAATCTGGAAAGTGTAGATATTTCCATTTACCTCGTGGGGTCCCTCCCCAATCCCATATCCTATATGCTGATGACTCAATAATCTTTCTGAATGGTAGTAAGAACTCAGTGCAGCAGCTGCTTACCTTTCTGAGTAGATATGAAAACTGTTCTGGTCAGTGCATTAACAAGTCTAAGAGCTGTTTCATAGTGTCACATAGAATGCCAATCTCCACTGTCAACAGATTAAAGGCTTTGACTGGTTATCATCATAAAGAATCCAATTTGTCCTATTTGGGCATCCCACTTTTCAAGGGCAGAAAAAAGGTTATTCACTTTAAATACCTTATTGACAAAGTACAGAGCAGATTAGCTGGATGGCAGTGTAAATTTCTCTCACAAGCTGGCAGGGTGACACTCATTAAGTCTGTACTTTCTTCACTTACAGTTTACACAATCAGTGCTATATCTGTTCCAGTCTCTATCCTTAGACAAATTGACAAAATGTGCTCAAATTTCTTTTGGCAAGGACTTGAGTCCAGTAAAAAGAAACATTGGATTGCTTGGCATAAAATATGCTCTCCAATTAGTCAAGGTGGTCTTGGTATCCGCAGACTAGAGGAATTGCAGACTTGTTTTCATGTGAAGTTGTTATGGCAGGCCATCACAAGTGATTCCCAATGGTCCTTTTTTGTTCGCAATAAATATTTAAAAGATACACATTTGTCTGATTGTATCAGTCCCTTCCCTGCTGGAATTAGAAAAAGAGATTTTTCCAAAGCTAGCACTTTGCTGCTGACTGGATTTCGCAAATCTGTGAAGAATGGTATCTCTACCAAATTTTTTAAAGACTCTTGGTTTCAATCCCATTGCTTTGACTGCAGCAATATTCCTGCTTCTTTAATGGAATGCACTGTCAGTGAAGTTTTAAGTAACTTATCACATCCTGCCTGGGGTTATATCAATGACGACAGTATTATTCAATCTCTCAAAAATTATACACTGTTAGATGGCTCTGATATCCCCGTCTGGACTTTCACAAATTCTGGAATGCTATCAATTAAATCTGTTTACAGAGAACTGAAAAATCAAGAATTTCAATTACCTGTGGTCAAAAGCTATAAGTTTCTTCACAGCAGACATCCTCCTAGGGCTGGCTTATTCTGTTGGAAGCTTATGCAACATGCAGTACCAGTGGATAGTAGATTACAGTGCATTGGGATTCAAATGGCCTCTTGCTGCTCCTGCTGCCAGAACAGTAAAGACATTGAAGATTTTCAGCATCTATTTCTAACAGGTGACCTTGCTGCTCATTTATGGAGTGCTTTAAGTCCGGTACTTGCCAATTTCCATCCAAACTCAAGCAATCTCTTTACTTGGCTGGCTTGGTGCCTTGATGAGGTAAATCAATATACTCCAGATGGATTTATCCCTTTCCTCATCATTGTTATTACAATCTGGAATATTTGGAAATTACGATGCATTAAAAGATTTGATGGGATTAAGCCAAATTATATAAAAGCTGTTTTGGATATTCTTCAAACCGTTAGAGACATCACCCACCAGGTAGTCTTCAAACAATTCAATAATCACAGATATAAAGAAGTTCTTGCAGCTTTTGATATTCATGTCAAATCCAGAAGAACTTCATTTCACATTGTTAGATGGATGCCCCCTACAGCTGGATATTCATTGAATGTTGATGGTTGTCATAAATCTTCTTCTGGATTGGCTGGCGGAGGAGGCTGCATTAGAGGAAGCAAGGGAGAATTTCTACTGGGCTTCTCCTTTTTTTATGGTTGTGGTGATATACTTCAAGCTGAAGGGCGGGCTTTAGTGGATGCATTAAGGATTGCCGCTGCTTTATCTATTCATATATCAGTGATATACTCTGACTGCCTTATTTTGGTTGAGTCTATTATTAAAAGGAAAGCTCCCCCTTGGATTCTTCATCCATGGTGGGATGAAATTCACAGGCTGATTTCTCTTGGTCAATGCTCTATTGTTCATGTTTTTAGAGAGACTAATCAAGTAGCAGATACTCTTGCTGATCATGCAATCACATTGGAGCACAACAAAATCTTCTATTCCTTGCAAGAACTTCCTCTCAGAGCTAAAGCCTATGTTCAGGCAGATGCGGATGCAATCCCTAACATCCGTAAAAGATTTTTGTGATTGTGTCTACAGTAGATAGAGAGATAAGCATAGTCACAGTTTTTAGTTCTTTTAGCCTTTGCCGGTTTTGTTGTAAGGCTTGGGCTTCCTTTAACTGTAATTAGCATACTCTGTCTTTGTTTTAGCTGCCTTTGCCATTTATTGTAAGGCTTTGGCGCCTCTTGGTTGTAAATGGTGTCATATATGAATAAAAAGCAGCACTTAGTATTTTTGGTGGAGTGGGAACATTCCTTTCCTCTGGAAAGGGGTGCACTCTCCCTTAAATAACTAGGTGACTCTAATTTTATCAAAAAAAAAAAATCAACATGAACATGCATGTATGAGATAAGCAGATAAATAACAAAATTTATAACTTGGCACGAGATAGAGCATGAAGAGAACAATTTTCAAGAACATATCTCATAGGGACAAGGATGTGGAAGATGTATTGTGAATAAGATATCATGAAAATGTATGACACAATTATGGATTGGCCATTCGAGAATTTACAATAATGAAGCTTTTCACCCTTTTCGGGCCAAGCCAAATATCATATCATATCAAAGTGAAGAACATATCATGTCTCATTCAAATTAGAATTGTCTAGATCAAATCTTGCTTATCATTGGTGCAATACCACACCCGATCATTCATAGTACTAGTATATGTCTGGGTTTTGTCTCGCCCCTGAGACCATATCTGGGCCCCCACAAATATCATTTTAGCATTGAGTGTCAAGTTTGGACCCATAGCCCCATATAATTTTTTTAGACAATATCCATGTCATATATGACCAAAGGAATTCCAAGGACTAAGCCATTGTAGGAACATTAAGGAAGATTCACAGATTTCAAGGAATTCAAGGACATAACTTTGGATAAAGATGACCTTGTGATAAATCACATAAAAACCAGGACATACATGAATCTGGGACAAATTGGGGTCCACTAAGGCTGCCGCCAATTACAGAATTTGCGTCCACAGAGGTAGTCGCTAGTTCTGTGAATAGTACAGGCACGAAGGAAATCACGTCACCTGTGACGGACGCTACTTCCAATATGATGTCAACTATAATGGACGCTAATTCTAAACAATGACAGAACTCTCATAGAACACCTAAATAGTGCTCTATGACGGTTGGGACATCATGTTTCTTCAGAGTGATATGACAAATAAGATTTTTAGGGTTTTGAGGGTACAACCCGCTCGGCTTCCTTGAGGGTTTCTAAGGCTAGCAGAGACTTATAGAGGCCTTAGAGATAGAACTTTCAATCTGATGGTAGGAATATCTGGCAGAGGGTTATTCAATCTCCAAGAATTGAGGTGTGAACGTGAAACTCGTGAAAAAAAGGACTCCATCTTGGCCATGAGATAGCACTGCCAACAGACCTGCGGTATGGTTCATTGGGTATCACCGGGAGAACAAGAAAATGACTCGACTTATCGGTTAAAAACGGGTGTCTACAGAGCACTGTAAAATGCATCGCTCGTGTTCCCGTACAGCGAGGCTCAACGTGGTCGCCTGGGAGTTATCGTCGCGTTAGAAAATCCAAGGGGGGATCCATCCATGAGGGTTCATAGTCGATGGCGTTTACCTAGGGTATCGGTTCTTCTATGCTCGATGCTGATAATTCCTCAATCAAGATGTATCTAGGGTTGGAGACTGTGGTTGCTGATGCCAGGCGAGATAGAGCGTCTGCTCGGACATTCTCCTCCCTAGGAATGTGGACCATCTTGAAGTGAAAAAATTCCTTTGCCGTCGCCTTGGCTTTCTCTAGATACTTGATCATGGCTGATTAGCATGCTTCGAATTCTCCCTTGACTTGGTTGGCAACGAGCATAGAATCGTTGTATGCTCGCACATTGGTTGCCCCCAGGTGTTTTGCCATTCGCAGCCCTGAGAGGAGCGCTTCATACGTGGCCACATTATTGGTGGTCGGGAAATTGAAGCGGAGGGGGTATTGAAGCTCTATCCCCTCTGGTGACAGTAGGAGCAGTCCTGCTCTGCTACCAGCTATGCAGGACGATCTGTCGATGTACAGCTCCCATGTTGGTCCCGAGGACTGCTCGGGTAAGTCCTCCGCAGGTATTGTGCACTCAACGACGAAGTCGGAGAGAGCCTAAGCCTTGATCGTAGTCCTCGAGTGGAATTTGATGTCGAACTCACCCAGTTCGATAGCCCACTTGATCAACCTTCCTGATGCATCAGGGTTATGGAGGATTTGTCATAGAGGTTGATCAGTGAGGACGACGATTGGGTGAGCTAGGAAGTATGGTCGTAACTTGCGGGCAGCCGTGATTAGGGCCAAATCGAACTTCTCAATCCGCGAGTACCAGAACTCTGGCACTTGTAACGCCTGGTTTACATAGTAGATGGGCTTCAAGATGTTAGCTTCCTCCCAGGCGAGCACGACGCTCATCGTGCTTGGAGTCACTAACAGATACAGGAGCAATTGTTCTCCCTTTTGTGGCTTGGAGAGCACGGGTGGGGTCGCCAGGTAGCGCTTCAACTCTTCGAATGCATGCTCGCATTCCTGGTCCCATTCTATCAGCCCTTTCTTCTCCGGCGCTTTGTTGGCTTGCTTGATGATCCAAAAGAAGGGGAGACATCTCTCGGCAACTCGGGACAGGAACTGGGTCAAGGCGGTGACACGACCGGTGAGGCACTGCACGTCCCTTACCCGTGTTGGTTGCTTCATCTCCAGTATTGCTCAGATTTGATCAGGGTTTGTCTCTATTCCTCTATGGGTGACAAAGAATCCGAGGAACTTCCCTAACTTTACACCGAATGCACACTTACTTGGGTTGAGCTTCATGTTATATTTTTAAGTGTCGCGAACGTCTTCGCCAAGTCTTCCAAGTGCTCGGTCACTCGGAGGCTCTTGATGAGCATATCATCGATGTAGATCTCCATGATGTGACCGATCTACCCGTCAAATATGTGGTTCACAAGGTGTTGATAGGTTGCTCCTGTGTTCTTCAACCCGAACGGCATGCGGGTGTAGCAGTACAGGCCATGGTCAGTGACGAATGATGTCTTGTCCTAGTCGAGATTGTACATGCTAATCTGATGATACCCAGACTAGGCATCTAGGAAGCTTAACATTTCATGCTCGGCTATAGCATCGACCAATTGATCGATTCGTGGCATGGGGAAGCTATCCTTTGGCATTGCTTTGTTGAGATCGGTGTATTCTATGCACATCTGCCACTTCCCATTGTTCTTAGGAACGAGGACTACATTCGCCACCTAGTCGGGGTATCGGGTGGGTCAGAGTAGCCCTGAGCACAACTTGTCACTCACTTGTTCCCTAATGACGGCCTGTCGCTCGGGGTTACAGCGCCTTCGGTGCTACTAGACCGGGTGATAGCTCGAATCCAACTTGAGTTGGTACGGGATGAGATTTGGTGGGATTCTGGGGAGTTCATCCTCGGACCAAGCGAACACGTCTTGGTTGGCTATGAGGAAGTTTGTGTAAACTTCCTTCTCTTGTTCGGATAGGGTAGCCCCAATCCTTAGTGTTCTACTTGGGTCTTCCCCCACCTAGATAAGGTACAGGCCCCCCGCAGGGGTGCTCGCACTCAGACCTGGATCTTCCATTGTTGCCTTCTTCCTGGGCGGTGTTTCCTAGGGCTATCGATCGTGCGTCGAAATAAGGTAACACCTTCTAGATTCCCTTTGATCTCCCCATACTTCCCCCACTCTGCGAGGTGTGGGGAACTTGGGTTTTGTTGATATGAGGAGGGGACGCCTCGAAGGGTGCCGAGGATTTCTCGCCTTATGATGGCATTGTACCTGGTCATCACATGGACAACCGTGAAATCTACCAAGAACGTCACGTCTCTAGGTGCGGTCCCGAATGTGATCGGCAATGATATGCGCCCCTCCAGACGGACAGTTGTGCCAGAGAAACCATACAAGGGTGTGTGCAATGGCGTGATCCGTGACAAATGCACACCCATAAGCACCAAGCAGTCGTACGAAATAACATCAGGATCACTTTCATTATCAACTAAAATGCGTCGCATGGTACATTGGTTAATGGTGGTCGAGACCACCAAAACATCAGAGTGGGGAGTAGTTACACCATTCAAGTCATCGTCTGGAAAGACGATGGGATCCTTCAGGTGTTCCAGGGCAACGGCTTCCTGTTCACTGCTGTCGCCCTACTCCACGACGTGGATAGCCGATGCGTACCACTGATGCCTGCTGGCGTTGTCTCCGCCTGAAGCCGGCCCTCTGGAGATCATCATGATCTCCTTTCCATTGGGTCGATTGTCGAGGGGCGGAGGGGTCCATTGTCGCTTCTCTGTGGCCTTGGCGATGAACTTATCGAGGAGTCTGTAGATTATGGAAATAACCCACTAAGAAAAACTAATGAAAAAGAATGGAAAAAGAGTGGTGAGAAAAGGGGAGCATGCGTGGATGCTATGAGGAGGGTGATCGCCAGAGACTCGTGGGTCTCAAATGATATAAACAATAAATAACAAGGACGGATCGCGGATATAAATATCTTGAAAAGTGGGGGAGATTGTGAGTGTCTTCCTTCTCTTCCTATCGGCCAGCCGATGAAGAGAGTTTCTCTTTATTTGATTACCCTTGCAAAAGAATAAACAACACCAACAAAAGAATATGGATTAGCAAACCGGGGTGTGTAGTATCAAATCCCAATAATGAGTATAATGTGAAAACATGGAGTTGAACACACCTGTTGGCGTTTTGGCCTCAAACCCCTATGCAAAGGGTGGGATAAGAGTATGATGAATGAATATAAAAGACGTGCAAAGGTTACACTAGGAGGAGCCTCAATGTGGTTGAGATAAGGAGGTAAAAGAAGAAAATGATGATGCATGCATGCAAATGTAGTTTTTAAAAAAAGAACAGAGAACAGAAGAAAAAGTAGAAGAAGAGCCTATATTTCCCCTGGGATGGCTGGACGTGGCTTTAGATGGTCGTTCAGGAGAGAACCTCCAAAAGGATGAAGCAGCCGATGCATGGAGAACCCCCTCCTTGAGCCAACAGCCCGACAGCACCTTCCCGTCGTTAACGGAGTTGGTCCCATTGCACAGGGAAGACGAAGGGCTTTTATAGGAAGATTAATCCAAGAGCAAGCAGGATAATCATTTTAGAATGAGATAAACCACGGAAAGAGTCCTCCCTAGTTTCAGAAAGTCACATGAACCCTTCCCCAGTTGAAAAGGACTCCAAAATAGAGAAAGAAGGAGCCGCGGGCGAGTTTGAAAATCTCAGAAAAATGACGTCAGATCTCGTGATCGCCCATTAAATGGGCATCCACCCCATTGGATGGTAATTTAAAGTGAAGATGAAATGTACTTATTACAACTGACATCTTGTGGACTTCACTAACACTTACATCAACTAAGAGAAAAAAAAATTACATAGATCCTGAATTAACATGACTCAACAGCTAACTAAGACATTGACTCATAACACAACTAGAAGGCTCGCTCCACGTTTACTCGTTCCCGTCCCCATCGGTGTGCACATCCTCATCTGTGCTACCTGAAATGGATTGGAAAGAAAAGACGGTGAGTGAAAGCTCAGTAGGAATTACACTCTATCATCAGGCATTGTTTAAGTAATTAACCATTTAATATGCGCAATAATATAAGAATTGATCACAACAGAATAAGTAAATGAACAGGCTGATCCAAGAATGAGTTGCAGAGATAACAAGTAAGGGGCAAGTAATCATTCTCATGATCGGCCGACAAGCAAGCAAGTATAACAAGTCCTGATCAAGAGTTTTCAAGCAAGAAATGAACATTTAAGGAACGTCATAGACCACACATTTACAAGTACTTGGTGCAATGCCACACCTAGTCATTACAAACTCTCCGGGACGCAAGTACTTTAGGACGCTCCTCTCAGGATGAGACTGGGCCCTTAATAATGCCTTGGCACTGATTTAGTGGATCAATGATCCCAAGTAATTGTCTCAACATTCAAGTAATTCGGCCATGGAATTTCCAAGGTTAAGCTTTTGTAACCTAACTTCTAAGATCATGATTCTCCCAAAATTTGGAAGAAAGGGATAGAACAAGTTCAATAGCCCCAAATCAAAAGATGATAGGACAAGAATGTAGCCTTGGAGGATTACCACAATCAATTAGTTTATCACAAAATTCACAAAAAATCAAGTCAGGGATTGCTTACGGTCAAATAGGAACCGTAAGGGGTAATAAACGGTCTAACATAGGACCGCCTATACCCAGCCTACGCTTGTCCCAATGGATCAAGCCAGAAATCTCCTAGCGGTCTATCGTTGGACCGCATGAAGGATGAAACGGTCCCATGGAGACCGCTAAGAAGCCAGACCACTAGAGATTAAAAGTTGACTTGAAATAGGTCCCAACTCGACCAGAGGCACGACTGGACCAAGTCAAGGTAAGGTCCTCGATCCCAGGGTCAAGTGAGAGGTCCTAGTCCACTTGAAAATAGAATAAATTGACCTGAACACTTTATTGGGTCGAACCAATTAACAAGCCCAAAAACGGTCTAGGTGACGACCACAAAGGATGGTTTACAGCCCAGGGCACGACCGCATGCAAGCTTAGACAACAGGTCATGCGAATTTGGTCTGCCCAGCATGAAATCACAAGTCGATGGTACAGGCTTTGATGGTACAACCTGCCTGGCGTCCTAGTGAGAATTTCAGGCTCGCGGGGACTTACGGAGGCCTTGAAACAAGAATACCTAATCCGGCGGAAGGAGTATCCGACAGAGATGCATTCATTGCTCAAGAATTAGGCTAGCAAACCATGCGAAAAACAAGTGTAATCGATCCAGTCAATTCCACCAGAGTGGTATGACCTTAAAACACGAGAGGGGCTTATTTCACGCCGGGAGGGTAAAATCCATGTTTTAGGGCTTGTGTGCTGATCCGCCGTTTCGTCGCGTTTCAGACCGATTCAAGGGCGTAGATGCATGCTTGGGGTGTTGAGGGAGCTTCCCTCTTGTTTTCCCCATCATTCGTGGATAATCAGGGCATGGAACGGGTTTTTGGGAATGTTCCCGCCGTCCCGTTCTCGGGTGAGTGTAGCGGTCTTTCCAGAGACCGCCACACTCACTGGCGGCCCAGGGTAGGTGCGTCAGAGGCTGTGGCGGCCCAAGGAGGGTGCGCCACAGGGTACTATTTTGTCGGCAGGGCATCCGTCGGCCTGGCGGCCGTACGATAAACTGTCAAAGCGTGTAGCGCTCCTAGGTTCGACCGCCAGAGAGGCGAGTTGACCGTTGATTTTTGACCATTGGTTTTGACCATTGGAGTCACGTGTACTCTGACACACCAGGGTTGGTCCGCCAGAGCGTTGTGGCGGCCTAAGGGTGGGGCGCCAGAGCTAATGTGACCTATCTTCTAGCGCGCCAGGGTTGGACCGCTAGAGGCTCTGGCAGCCTAAGGTAGGTGCGCTAGAGCCAATTTTACTTCCTCCTGTGGCGCTCCAGAGTTGGACCGCCAGAGTCCTGTGGTGCTCCAGAGTTGGACCGCTAGAGTCCTGTGGTGCTCCAGAGTTGGACCGCCAGAGCCTGTGGCGGCCCAAGGTTGGACCGCTAGGCATTGTGCTGTGCCGAGTGGGCTGCAGCCTTATTTCTTAGACCGTGGTTCCCGTGAGTCAGTTCTTACTTCCGGTGACCCGTCCACTAGTCGTAACTTCCACAGCACGCGTGTGTCGGCCCACCAGGAGCACTGATGTGGTGTACCCGAGAGAGACGGTGAGTAGGCTGGTTACCGTAGGGCCCCTGGGCACAACCGAGTCTGGGCTCGGGGGGAATTACCAGCTAGAGGACAAGCCTAGGGCGCATGGTCTGAGTATGCACACGAGGCTGAGGGTTCAGACCCGCGCTGACGAGCGTGACCTCAGCTAGTCCTTCTTTTTGTGGTACTTCTGGTTACTGTGCGTATCTGAGTCTCGCGCCCGGGGCATTGTAGCTAGACACTTGTGACGTGGTTTAAGACGTCAGGGGACGCATTCGGTCATTCTTCTAGTGGGAGGTGCTCCTATCTACCGGTAGGTACAAACTCGAGTTTTGTTGGACCGAGGTTCAGTAGTACGGTACTGTTAGAGTAGATAGCTTTTCTGTTTGCTTACTGCAACTTGTTGGATCTGCAGTGCCCCTGTTAGGTAGCGTTACTTTCCTACTTTATTACTTTACTGCCTTGTTTTCGTGCCAGGTGGGGGTCCGCGGGATCCCTACTGAGCCAATGAAATGAGGCACACTCCTATTTTTCAGGTGAGGCTGGGCCTTCAGGTGGCACGGCAGGTGTTCAGCAAGGTTCTAGTAGCCGAGGTTAGTGCCAGTTGCCAGAGCTGGGGTATGTCCCGCGTACTTGTACTTTTCTTTTTGTACAAATGGGTATTTATGCAATTTGAGGAAATTGGGGGTTTTAATGGTAAAATATGGTTTTTTAATAAAAAATATATTTAATAAAATTGTTAACCCAAAAACCACCCCACCCTCACTCTCTCTCTCGTTCACTCTCTCTCTCTCTCGAAACCTCTCTCACTCTCTCCCTCCCACGTTCCCTCTCTTTCTCTCTCCTTCCCAGCTTGTCCATTTCAGGGCCAAACCGCGACGCAGGGGGTACTGCCGGAACCAGTGCGACGAGAGGAGCATGTTGGCGCCCTCCATCGCGCGGTTCGAGGGACGGTGGAGCGAGATGGAGCGAGTAGGCCGTAGTTCCCACTTCGCCCCCATGCAGCCGAAACGCTGATTTCGGGACGATCGAGGTAGGGGGATGGATTCCCCTCGTCGCTAGGAACACTTCCATGCATGCCCATCCACGGCCATTTGACTTAGTTACGTCTATTTTTAAGTTTTTTCCTAAAATGTGTTAGACTGTAATTGTAATCATTTATATGCGTTTTAATTGCATTTTCTAGCTTCTGTGGGCTTGTATGTATGCTGGGCTTGGCAGGTTTTCATTTTTTTTCAAGTTTTGTAACCAAACCCATCGATTTCTATCGACCGGGGGATGGCACATTTCAAACGAAACTCGTTCGTCTCCCAACTCACATGGCGGTCGTACCAGTGACCGCCGTGAGCTTAACGCACCGCCTCTGGCGCGTTATAGTAGCATGGCGGACCGCCATTGGTCCGTTATGCCCGTATTTTCTATAGGTAGGTCGTTAGTATAACGCCCCCTCGAGCGACCATTATGGTCAGGGGTTTCCTGTGGATTTTTCATGTTCGGGTGACTTTAACGCACCCTTAGTCGACCGCCATGGTTTCTGAGTAGTTAATTTATATAAAAAAAGATGTTCGGGTAGTCATAGCGGACCAGTAGAGGTACGTCATGCTCACATAACGCACCCCTAGTGATCCGCCATGAACGCCGAGCAGGGGATTATGATAAGCAGATATGACGGTCTAGGTGAGGCGCGTCATGTTAATATAACACACCCCAGTAGATCCGTTATGCTCTGTGATGGTCCAGGACTGATCCGTTATGCACCATAGCGGGGCAGCCCTGATCCGTTATACTCTCTGCTATCCCAAGAGTAATGAATGATTATTCTAATGCATTTTTCACCTAGTTTAAGTTATTTTATGAATAAAAATACATCTTTTAGTCCCAGTGAAATTACTCTCTCTTTTCTCGTGATGGAGCCACTAGATGTAGCCCAGCGACCTTAGTGTCGGCCCACCTGGGAGAGATGGAGGGGTACTTCCTGATTAACGATTTGTAAGCTAGTTGCCGTAGGCCCCCGCGGTTACCATAGCGTCCTACGGGGGGGAAAACTAGTTAGAGATCCGACCCTAGGCAGGGGTTGGTGTGTGTACACAGGGTCAGAGACTTGGACTGACGCTGACGAGTGTCACTCTGACTGGTTCTTGTCCGGGTACTATTTACGCCTCTCGCACGTTGTGTCTTTGACAAAGCTATGGTCGATTTGATTTCTAATTTTTCTCCTCCCACATCTGTCAAGTAAATCCGTTCTTTCCTTGGCCATGCAGGATTCTATAGACAATTTATTCAAAACTTCTCTACCATTACTCATCTGCTCAATCAGTTGCTTGCCAAAGACACTCCCTTTCAATTAGATGATTCCTGTCTTGAGACATTTAATTCTTTAAAAGCGGCTCTCACTCAAGCTCCGATTCTTCAATCTCCAAATTGGTCGCTGCCATTCGAAATAATGTGTGATGCTTTAGATTATGCAATAGGAGTTGTCCTAGGTCAAAGAATTGAGAAGAAGCGCGTGGTAATCTACTATGCGAGCTGCACCCTCGCCAATGCACAGTTGAATTACACCACCACGGAGAAAGAATTGCTGTTATTTTCGCCCTGGAGAAATTTCACTCATATTGTTAGGGGCTAAGGTCATTGTTTATTCTGATCACTCTGCTTTGAGATACTTATTTTCCAAGAAGGATGCCAAACCCGGTCTCATTCATTAGATTTTATTACTACAAGAGTTTGATTTGAAAATAAGAGACAAGAAGGAGTTAGAGAATGTTGTAGTTGATCATCTGTCAAGGATAGTGATACCTGAGAGTTCTCAAATGTCTGATTCCTTTCCCGATGAATAAATTCTCTTTATCTCTCATACTTCAACTCCCTGGTACGCTCACATTGTCAATTATCTGGCGGTAGGACAGATTCCAGGAGGGTGGACTAAGTAGGAAAAGGATAAGTTCTTTTTGAAGGTCAAACACTCTTTTTGGGAGGACCCGGAGCTGCTTCATATAGGTCCTGATCAGATTATAAGAAGATGTGTCCCCAAAGAGGAACAACAATCTGTCCTAAATTTTTGTCATAGTCTTGCTTGTGGGGGACACTTTTCTGGAAAGAAGTCTGCTGCTAAGGTTCTACAAAGTGGATTCTATTGGCCCACATTGTTTAAGGATGCATACGATTTTTATAAAACATGTTTGAGGTGTCAAGCTATGGGTAACAATTTTAAGAAAGATATGATGCCGCTTAATCCCATCTTGGTAGTAGAAATCTTTGATGTTTGGGGTATTGATTTTATGGGACCGTTTTCACCTTCTTTTGGGAACGAGTACATATTGGTGGTGGTCGATTATGTGTCTAAATGGATTTAAGCTATAGCCACGAGGACCAATGATCACAAGGTGGTGATGAAATTTGTAAATAAGAACATCTTTTCAAGATTTGGTTGTCCTAGAGCTATGATTAGTGATGAGGGTTCTCACTTCACAATCTCTCAATTCCGAGCTTTGCTTCGCAAATATGGCATTGCTCATAAGCTCGTTACCCCCTATCATCCCTAAACTAGTGGCCAGGTTGAAGTGTCCAATAGGGAGATTAAGAACATTCTGTATAAGATAGTTAGGCTGGATAAGAAAGACTGGTCCGCGAGACTATACGATGCATTATGGGCCTATAGAACTGTATTTAAGACTCCCATTGGCATGTCCTCATATCACCTCCTAACCCTTCAGGGGCCTCATCAGCCTCTTGGGTGGCGTCCCCAGTTCTTGGTAGCGGTAATTCGATACTTGTATCGAGTTATCGGTACCCTGAGCTCTGGGTAGTTACACAAGGGCCCACCGAAACCACGCGGTCAGGAAACACGGTCACGACCTCGCCATCGTGAACTCTACGTCATCTAGGAAGAAGCCCTCGGTGACGCTCACCGGAAACCCTAGACCTCAATTTCGGGAGAACGCCTGAAACTACACACGAAATTCCATCTCGCAGATGGGAAATGGAAACCCGCGACACGATAACTCACGGCATGTGATGGGAGTACCGCCCACTAGAAGCAAGGCTGAATGCGTCCACTGACGACTTAGTCCGTAGCCTCAGGTGTCTGCCTACGACGCCTAGGCGGAGACTGAGACACAGTACTAGTAACCACTGAACAAGGACTAGCTGGGTTCGCGCTCGTTAGTGTGCATCCTCTATCCCCAGCTATGCGTGCACACACAGACCATCTACTCTAGGTCGGGTCCTCTAGCTGATTTTTCCCCCAGTCAGACTCAGGCTGTAAAGGTAAGGGGCCCTACGATAACCAGCATAAAACCGTCTCACTCGGGTAAGTCATTCCACCACTCCCCGGTGGGTCAGCACACGCGTGCCGTAAGAAGGCTACGACTAGTGGGGGCTCACTAAACGTGAACACTGAAAACCACACACGCACCCATCGCGAGTAACGCAGAGTAATAGGTGGCTTGAAGCCACCCTACTCTGGACAGCCCACTAGACCTACTAAACCTAACGGTCTTTGAGTCATAAGACTCGGGTCAAGACCATCGCACGTGACAACACAGCGCCGTCAATCTAGCCTAATCCCTAGGTCTGAAACCATGATGACACGGTTCCTAAGGTAGCTCATCAACTGCCAAGTTAATCCCTCATCTAAGGGAGACACAGAAAACCTCCAGCCCCAGGCTGGTTCACTGAACTCACAGTTTAGGGCCATACGCTTGGCCCATGCGAAAATCACTTTGCGAAAAAACTCACATCGTGCGAGGAAGGCTCACCGCACTCGCATCGACTCATGGGCACTCACTCAAGCGCAACACAGAAACCCAAAACACATAGCGTACAAATCGAGGTAACACGATACCTCGAGAATCACAACGAACCACTTGGATGCCTCTCCCGCGAATCTGTATCGCATACGGACACCGCGGGGCAAAGGAACACGAAACACGGCAGCCCGGGAGTAGGATGAAATGGGCAGCCAGCCTGTTGGCCACCCAGAGGCCTGGGCGGCTACACCAGTGGCCACCCAACCCCTGGGCTCCTCCAATGCCTGGGCGGCCACACCTTGGGCCGCCTAGAGGGCTGGGCGGCCATCGACTTGGCCTCCCAATCCAGGGCCTTAATGGGTCAAGGCTGTAGGTGCCGGAAGGGTGTGCTGTGCCGCACAATGCCGCGATGGCCTCCATCCGAACTTGTGCTGCTGCTACCTACAGTGCCCAGGTTAGAAATGAAGAAATGAGTGTTGGTAAACTAGTGACATGACCAAAAACAAAGGCCATGAGATGTGGGAGCATTCTTTTGAAGGAGAATAAAAGCACACCTGGACACGCAGGAGGGTCGAAGTACACATTGATAAACCAAAAAGACCTTTGCAACAGCATGTGAGCAGTGAATGAGGTCTCAGCAGCTTGGCGTTTGCTTTCCTTGCAGACAAACAACGTACGCTTCCATATCCACTCAATTGTATGAGAATTTGAGCACTTCTAAATGCCCTGTTGTCACAAGTCTGTGCTGGTGGACACTCTGCAGCGTCTGAGTGGAGTCTAAGCAATTTTTCTTTTCCTTGCACCGAGCAGTCTGACTTCCGTATTTATCTTCTGGCATTATTCTTGACGTTGGCACTATCCTTCAGTTTCCATTTCAGCAATTTCCAAGTTTAAACATCATCTTCTAGTTGTTTTTAGCGTTTTATCATGGAAAGTGGCTTGTTCTTGTCCTTTAGAAATCACAAGATGGATTACTTCAAGCTGCTTTTTACCATGTCTCAATGAAGCATTCTGGTAGGAGTGGCATCGATATTTTCTATGCTCCTTGAACTCTCGAGTTTGGGATGTTACTTTTGCTTGTTTGTGTAATGTTTGCATGTATTCTTTTGAACCGTTGTAACGTAACATTGAACTGCTGATTCCACCAAAATTTTCTCGCACAGCACAATCAACTACGGGAATGAACTGCCCTTGGCACAGGGAATAAACTTCGGGTAGCTGCTCTTCATCAGCCCAGTAAGTCATCTCTGTTGGCCTCTTGCAATTGTTTCGCCTTCTACCACGTCATCCACCAAAGTTTTGCCGTGTCTTTTCTTACGTGACCGTGCAGATAAACATCAGACGTGGATAAACTGCCCAAAGCATCAATGCTTTACTAGTGGCTACCATCCAGATAGGTGACCCCAGAAAAAAGGTCTGTGATCGCTCAGAAGTCTAGTGTAAGTGCAACCAGCAATCAAATTTGCGGAGTAAAAAGGAGAGAAAACAAACAGAAAGAAAAAGAAAGAGTAGATTGTAATTATGACTGTGTCCGGTGGCAGCCGCCATCTCTGTTCTCTTCAGCGTGAGTTAACTCGCAGGTCATCTACACGGTTAGATGTCACTCTGCCGTGGTGTGGATGTGACACAAACGTAATCATTCAAGCCTGTACGAATGCGATGGCCCCCGTTCGGCCGCGGTACGTCTTCCATGCGAGTGCGTTCATGTGCTTGTGCGCCCAGTGAGGTAGGCACAAATGTCGTGCCCACGTGCACCTGGCTGGCACCTTCACGTGTATCCGTATTTCTCGATTCTGTGTATATCCAGGGTACGGTCGTACCACCACCTTATTCTAATGTTTTTATAGAGAGAAGATCCCCGACGTAGAAAACGGTGAAATGGATATCCGTACAAAAGGAGTAACAGTTTTCCGGATACTGGAGATCATCAAAAGAATTCCTGATAAGCTTTACAGTGGCGCTATTGTACATTATCCCCACATCAATGAAATACATTTCTTTCTGTCATCCACACCCCCCATCCTCCAAGCTCGACCACGAAGCCACCATGAGACCTCGTCATCATCCTCGCCCATGGCTTCAAAGAAATCTCTACTCTGCTGCCTGCAGGTCTGAGACAGAATCTTAGGCTCATTTGCAGAGGCTACACCGACTTCCATGGCAAGAATTAGCACAAACCCCCTTCTGTGGGTTTGTTATTCTCCGAGTCCTCTTCGCTCCAGAGTAGTTTCGTGTCATTTCGACTTCGGCACAGCTCGTGGAGCCCGTTCTTGTGCGACTGCACAGAGGCCATGCAAACCAGTCTGCCCAGGATCAGTAGTGGACTAGCAGAGCTCACCATGCCTTCTCTGTCGATCCTCTGGTTGAGCCCTTCTTCAGAGGCGTACCCCTCGATGTCTTGAAACCAACCCAAGTGGTTTCGTCATGTTCCGATCTCTGTGCTTGGCGTACCACTCCGAGCATCCTGCCCCTGTCTGTCTGCTCACCCAGAAAATAGAGGCTCACCACAGAAGCAACTGTGACTTGCTCCGAGCTCCGATGAACCTCAAATTTTGAGGGTAAGTAGAACTCCCAGTCCTCTATCCAACCACACTGGTCCCGCTCTATTTGGAGGTCTACAACGAGAGTTCCACTGTCGGCCCTATGGCTACGCCAACCTGTCCTACAAGGCAGAACTGTGCAGGTCGACTTCTCTGGTCTGCCCCACCTTCCAGAGACCTTGGATTGACGCCAAACTTCACGGAGAGCTACTGCACTTCCACAGTAATGATTTGGTGCAAGTGGCACCTCGTTCGGAGTCCTGTGCGCGGCATACCTGGAGACTCATCTCGGATTTGTCTGACAGGACTGTGTGCAGGGCAGCGGGCCCCTCTTCCCTACCCCGTGTTGCTAGTCTGTGAAGACTAGGTGCAATGGTGGACACACAGATTCAGAGGGGGGTGAATGAATCCCCTTCAAAAACTTGTCCAATTTTAAGAACTCGAACAACAATTATAAAAGCTATGCGGAAGTAAGAACAATTAAGCTCTGCTGAAATGAAAACTGATTAACTCTCAAAATTACAGAAGTGTAAACACCTAAGCAAGTTTAATCAGCTGATGGTACGCTGATCAACTAAGCTTATATATAGCCCTCTCATTAGATCTGATCTGCTAGATAAATTGAATCCAGTTAGGTGTGTGTACTCAAAATCCAGTCAATCAGAACTGTAAATGAAATCGTGCTTAACATACATCTAACGGATGACAGATAGAAATCAAACCACAATGCACAAGAGATTTTTAGGTGATTCGGTCCTCCAGGCCTACATCCATCCCACACTCAACTTGAGTGTGGATTCTGTTGCCAAACAGCTTGAACGGTTGGGCCTCACAGCTTGCCAACAACAGCTGAGCTTCACAGCTTGCTTACCCCCTTACTAACAGCTTGACCGCTGGGCAATACAGCTTCGCTACCGCTGCCTAACATCTTGATCCGCTGGGCCTTATAGCTTAGCCTCCGTTGATACACAGCTTAAAATAAGGGGGGAGGCTAAAAAATTTTAGATTGGATTTGGGGCCGACCAACTAGGTTGGGAGGTCGAATGATTTAGGGACTTGGGGCTATCCAAGGAAGTTGGAAAGCCAATTTTTGAATTTGGCATTTGGCATGGTGGAACATGAACAAGAACTGTTCAAAGCAACCATGACTTTTGGGTTTTCTTTGGGGGGTAACTTCCCTACCCTTCCTTACTCCCCTGCGGAGGAGGGCAAGTCTTGTGTAGATTGTTGCTGGAACTCATGCTCGGGAGCATAGTATAGCTTTAAATGCTTCCCATTTAGTGGTGGGAATGACGTTTCTCTTTTGTGATCGACAACTGCATATGCGCCTCCTTCGTAGGTCCTTATGACGACATAGGGCCCACGCCAGTTGGGTTGTAGTTTGCCGCTGGATTTATCGGTCATGACATCCCTTTCTTTTGACCATGACGAGGTCACATCTTTTGAACACCCTTTGCTTTACCAGCTTATCATAGGCTCGAGTCATTCGGGTTTGGTATGGCCGAAGATGTTTGTAGGCTTCTGGCCTTTTGCTTTCCAGGCTAGAAAGCTCTTCAAGTCTTCTTTCTATTTCATCTTGTTCGCGGGCTTACAAGTCAGTATGCACGGCTATCTGGTAAAATGACATTCAATTTCAATTGATACTATAGCCTTCACCCCATACACCAAAGAGAATCGTGAACAGCTGGTGGGAGCCTTGCAGATAGTTTGGTATGCCTAGAGAGCTTCGTATATTTTCTCACCCGTCCCTTTTGCGGCTGCCGACGATCTTGGGTTGGGGCTTGCAGAGGGTCTTGTTAAATGCTTCGGCCAATCTATCGGCTTGGGGCTTGCAGACTGTTGACGTTCTCCAGTCGATATGAAACTTTGCTGCCAACTGGTAAATGGTCCTGTTTTTGAATGGAGCGCCATTCTCTGACGTGATTCGACGGGGGGTGCTGAATTGATATATGATACGGTGCTTGACAAATTGGGCGACTGCCTCTCTTGTGACCTCCCGTAGAGGGATAGCTTCGGTCCAACTGGAGAAGTAATTTGTGGTAACTAGGATGAATTTGTAGCCTCTTGTGGATGGTGAAAAGGGTCTCACGATATCCATTCCCCATTCTGTAAAGGGCCATGTAGGAGTCACGGTGTGCAACGAACTTGGGACTTTTCTTGGCACTCGGCCGAAAGCTTGACACTAATGACATGCACAGACGTATCAGTTGCAATCAGCATACATGGTGGGCCAGTAAAAACCCTCAGGTTTTATATTACTCTTCATTTTGTCCCCGACTTGATGGGCACTGTAGAGCCCTGGGTGGACCTCGTGCATGACCATCTTGGCTTCCTTCGGCGAGAGGCAACGTAAGAGGACAGGCTTGTCCTTTTCATGCATCAGCCTAAATAATTGATTTCCTATGATGTTGCCCTTCGTAGCAGTTGAAGCTTTTGAGCCCGATCTGAAGAGAGGCAACCATTCTTTATTTTAATAATCGGCTCATGCTAATCTTATTCCTCTTTCTCGTCCGTTGGGCATTCACCATGAAATTCTACTAGGGAGCCTTCTGCATATGGGGGCGGTTGGGGGGCCATGTTGACCTCATGATTTTCCTTTCCCCTTTTTTTGCATTCATTTTTTTAGTCTCTCTTTTTTTGAACGGGCAGCTTTAATGGCGCTGACAGTGCGGTGCAGTGCAGAGCCATTAGCTATACCCTTCGTTCATTTGTTCCTAAACAGATCAAGGTGGGTGCATAGAAGATCGCTCACCCCCTCAGAGAGGGGATGAGTGGTTCGCTCCACCATACCATCCCCACAATGGTAATTTCTTATTTGACATAGACAAAGACATGAGGGGAGTAATATCTCCCTTGGCAGATGCAGCCATCAAGGACTCCTTCATTTTATTTTATGTTTCTCTCCCTTTTTTCTCTATTTTTTGGAAGGATCCGACCCCTAAGAGATGGCATCTCAAATTCAGTAGGCGGGGCCTTATGTCTATATATGTAAATTACGTTCACCCTCCTTTTGGCTCCCCTTTTTTTGGGTGCCTGCCCCCAGAACATGGCCTTTCCTCTTCCTTTTTTTTCCTTTTTTCTTCTCTTCTCTCTCTTTCTTTTTTTATGCATATCTCGTGTCATTTGCCATTCTTCTTTTTGTTGACAGGCATCCGCACTCAAGCTATGCGGGCCTGCTACACTTTGGCTTTAGCCAGATTTGTGAGGAGTAGTTGAGGCGGTGACACAGCGCAGGCCAACTCTCTTTCAAACTGCATTCGGTGAGGGTGTAGTGGGGTGGTGGAATGATTTTTATTTATTTATTTATCAATTTATTTGTGTAGGTGTATCAGTCATTGAGTGCCAAGTTTATTATGCGCGTCATCTGACTAACCAGATGAAAGTGAGTGATCGTGTAGGGACCCAAAATCCGTCGTACCATAAAGACTATGGCGTTAATTATGCCCCTCCGAAAGAGGGACAACCCTTGATTGATCGTAAAAAATAGAATGACCATGGGGCCCATAGAATATATGAAAGCTGTGATTGCATGCAAACACACAATATGATAGTATTTATCTATTAGGTCGACTCCTGGTACAGGGCGAAGAACATAGGTCCGAGGATCACCATCACGCATAGTGAAAGCCTTCGGTCGGGCATAACCCGACTTTCTGCTAATCACCATTTGATATACCAGAGAGTCGGATCATGCAAGCATGCATCAAGATGATATATGTATGTATGAATATGTATAATGCATATAATAAGTGCATGATAGAAGACAGATTTAACTTAATCAGTCTCTTTTTACCCGACCTGTGGTCAATTAGGTTGATCAATCCCTGTTATAGAAGGCAAGGGTTAACCCGAGAATGAGTGAGGGGTTAAAACAGCGCAAAGGGGATGTTTGGTTCAAATCTGGCACGATTGAGCGTGGGTATAGCCTAATACGGCGTGGGGTAGCATAGGTGTAGTGTTAAAACGGCGTGGGGGTGGATGGATGGGTTTAACCGGCGCAGGTGGCTTGGGGCGCATCGGAATAGGACGCGCCGGTTTAGGCCATTTTCTTGCCATTTTCAGTCCATTTTTGGTTATGGAGATGCTTGTTGGTATTTTGATGTTAATTGAGTTAAATTATTGAGTGAATTTGAGTCATGAATGCCCTGGAAATATAGGCAAAGCTCGTGCGAGGTTCATACTCGAGCACGAAAATTTCTTACTTTGAAAGCATCTCTCATTGGGCCTGATTTGTAAAGATAATTAGTTAATTAGGCTTGACGAAATTCGGGCAGCATCTCCCCATATCCGGAGGGTTAGAGGGGAGAAGCGAAGGCATACCCACGGAATTGGGGTAAACTCCTTAATATCGGGTGGCACGACGGTGGCCGTCAGACCCAAACGGATGGAAAACCCCGAGGGCTAGCCTACGAGGGGCACTAATGTTCCGTGGGCCAAAACGTATCTGAGAGGGACGACCAAGAAGGGAGGAAATCCTGAGGGCCAGCCTACGAGGGGCACACAACCCATGGCCACGACGTTCCCCTTTGGGGCAATGGATTCAATGTTAGGCCCTAAGCCCTATTGTTATTCACACTTTGGCGGCCCATAAGGGTACATGCCATAGACAGACAAGACCCTCCGACCCCATGGTGACATAGAGATGTCAATGAGGAATGTTTCCCCCCCCAGCCATCAGACTACCATTCTCGAGAAAACAAAGCACGGTAATGCAACTCATATACAGAGTAGAAGGGATACAGTGGTTAATTGCCTAGTTAATATACTGACTATAGTTAATTATACATAATAGGGAGGGGTCAGCAGGTTAACATTTAAGGAGTCAGCAGGTTAGCCTTTGGGGGTTAATCATAAGCATAGGAATCACGGAGCTCGCAGAGACGAACGCTCAAACAGCCAGTAGGTGATGCCGGAGGACCCTGCACCCAGTTTATAGGGATGGTCTTATTCTTCCCGATTCATGATTAGGAACAGGAAGGCAAGGAGGAACCAGTCCCGGTACTGGGGGAATGCATACACATGTCCCCGACAGAAGAAAACACAGTAAACAGAAGGCGTGTATGACGTAGTCTATACGCCAGAAGGGAATCCCGGGGAGGGGAAACATTAATATTGCCCTATGGATAGCCCAGGGCGTCTCTGTGCTAGATCATGAGGACCAAAATCACATTCAGTAGAAGCTACAATAGTTTGCTACGTGAAAGGAATAGTATCTAAAATGTAGCAAGAATATTCACACCATGCTATTGAATTGCCAACAAAAGGCCCATTTGATACATCTGAGAACATGACCTGGCATTGTCGCCTGAAGGCCAGTCGTCAAGCATTACAATCCTGGTAGCCATGGTGAGTAGTGAGGGTAAAATGGAACAAAAGAAAACATTCATCGCATGAAGGGGAGGAGATTGGGCTTATATCATCGCCCTATACATGCAGACTGTGAGGGATTATGGGTTGAGAGGGGATGGGAGATGGCTAAGCTCGCACGAACCCACCTCTATTCTTCAGGATGAAAAAAAATAGTGTATTGGATAGGCCTCCTCTTCCCAGCTCCAGATCCCTCCTGGCAGACAGACGAGAGGGATGGTGGCTCTCTGGCTTGCTCTCTCAGAAGAAAACCCTTTCTTCTTCCCCAATCCTCTTTATTTTTTTCTCAAACGATTTGCCTCTCTCCCTATCTCCCTCCCTCTGTCTTCTAACGCAGACGATTGGGTTATAAAGCATGCCCAATACATGATTCTACTCGACATGGAGAAAGCACGTCGGATCAAGGGCCGCTAGTGCATTTTGTTCGCCGGATAACACGGCGCCGGGAAGTGGAGCACGCCGGTTTAGGGGCGCGCCAGTTTAACAACTTCGTTGCATTTGTTCGGACAGAAGTCGACCTGTGGGCCTTGAGCTAGCTCCGGGAGTTGACGTGATCCTTCATCTCATCACCGCTTTGTGGAATTGCTATGGGAATCATTGGTGAAGCCTTCAGACCGCTGAACGGCCAGTTCCGGAACCGTTTATGCCTTTGGTTTGGACACTCGGGTTTTCCACTGACATGGCCTTCGGCACTGTGATTTGTGTTGCCGAGCCGGCTTCACTTGTATTTGTAGCTTTATGATTGCTTCTTCGGGGATGGTCCCGAACATTCTTCCGAGCTCTCGGGTCTTCCTTTAGCGGTTGGTCGTTGGAGTTGAGCATCTTTTCTTTTCTTCTTTTTCTTTGGCCTCATCTTTTGTTCGGCTTTCACCATTCTTTTTCTTCTTCTCTTTCTTTTCTTCTCTGTCGGCGCAGGAGCACTCGATTAGAGCTTAAGATCGGCAGAAGCAGAAGTTAAGAAAAAATTAGGAATATTTTTAGTGTCAACAAATGCCCCCCACCTGCGGGTGTCGCGACAGAGGGACGAAAGAGCGGGGCGTGCGGGTGTAGCCCATAGCCCCCCTAACCCCCAGAGAAAACCCTACCCAAAAACCCACCCGGAAGGCCAGGTACCGCCCTCATCTTCCACCCACTGTCTCGCTGCCTGCAGATAAACTAGAACGCACAGGGGTCTATTCCTAAATTCACCCCAGCTTCCACAGTGCTCGGTTGCAGCCCATCTTCCACGGGCACCCCTAGGACGTCCCCATCAGCGTCCACGCCAAGTTTCGTAATCAATGGACCACCATAAGGCCATGTTCCAGGCATCTTTTCTTGCTGCTCACCTGCTGCCAGCAGACTGGGCAGACCATACATGGGTCCACTTTCGACGTCATCTCGGCTTCCTCGGTGCTCCATTGTGGCCCTCCTTCCTCGAGCATTGCAAGGACATCCCTACCCACGTCCACATTAATTTTTTTGACTAGTGGATGCCAGGAGACCCACCCAACAGAGCTGTCTTTACGCTGGTTGCCTGCTCTCGTGCAGGATGGCCAGATTTCAGACTACCAGTTCGCAGAGGTTACGAGGACCCAAGCTGACTTCCCCGGCTGCCGTCCTCACCTGGAGTAGTCGTCATCCCTTATGGTTAGTTGTCTGTCACCCTAGTACTAACCTCAGCCTCAGTGACACATCATCTCGCAGCTGGATCCAGATCGACCTATTAGTGTGGTTTAGTACTCTTCATCTCCCAGCACCTCGTGGCTGATGATCTTCACCGACCCGTGGCCCGTCAACCCACGTCACACATCCCCAGATTCACTGTGTGCCTTTTACCTCCCTACGAGGTGTGGTTGTGTTTGGTGGTATTCTTTTAGCTTATGTACTGGGTGATCATGTGACTTGTTCGGGATTCTTCCCCACGCCCCGAGCGTGGAGGTATGCATCCACTCCTTCTCGGTTAGTTTGCTTATTTAGTATGGTCTCTGGATCCCACTGCTTGTGAGTTCATTAGGTTCGTAGCTCACATATTTTATTTCACTACCATGGTGAGAGAGCAAGATCGTCCCATTGCTTGTGAGTCTTAGCTTGCATGGTGTCCCGCATCAACTATGGTATCAGAGCTTTAGGTTTGTTGAACTCCCTAAGTGATAAGTCTACTTGTTGGATTTTGATGATGACCGAACACTATATGAGTCTAGATCATCTGTTGGAGAATAAACTTGACTAACCCTTTTTTTTGGACCGTGTTACCCTGTTATTACCTTTTTCCTTTTAGATCAATGAACTACTGATGATGTCAGAGGAGGTATCTTTTGCAGGTTCTAGTGTTCAAGCATTTTGAGTTAAGAAGTTGTCCAAACATATACTAACTTCAACCTTGTGCTTCTTTACAGATCTTTGGGATGAGGCATACATTCAAGATCTTCATCAACCGCTTGGTGAGATCATTATAAAACCTTATCCCCGCTTGTTGTTGGTTCTAGCATTAGGATTTGTTCATCGGTGTTTAACTCTGTTGGGTTGTCCCCAAGGAACAACCCCTTGTAGTCATTTTGTGTCCTAAAGTCTTTTTCGCCAGTCAGTGTTCGTGGGTCGACCCCAAGTGACTATCACTGCCCCTCAGGTCGCGGTTGCTTTCACTTCGGGGTGCCTTCAGTATCTTGTCCCCGCGGCTCTCTCAATAGTGAGCTCGTCCATAGCCCCCGTGGCCAGTGGCGGGTCAAGTGCTCGGAGGGACATCTACGAGGAAGTCGACAGTGCTGCTAAAGTAGAGTCCACCATACCTGGCGGTGGACATATCTCGTTGAATGTGGACGAGCTGGTGGTGCTGGACAGCTAGCATCGCCCGAGGAAGAGGGATAGAGTTCCTACTCCGATCCGAAGTCAGACTCTGTAATTGTCACCGTCTGAAGCCCCTCCTCGTCCCCCGCCTGAGGTTCCTCCTCCGCCATCACCGATTGAGGAGCCTGTGATCGCCCCCCCTGTGCCTACTCCTGTGAGGGAGGTGCCGGACAAGGGCAAGGCTCCTGCTCTGGACGACACTTCGCTCAATTGGGAGGAGGTGAGGGCTCACCTTTTGTCGTTCGTTGTTCCCTCAGGCCCCCACTTCCTGCCGCTGGATGAACCCGTCCTTAAGTCTACCCTTTGGGGGGAGGCAGCCGCCCTTATGGACAAGGCTGAGCACCCCCGGGACCAGACTGGGGAGTTCGGCCTCAGGGCCTATGACGAGCTGATGGACCTGATGGCGAAGAACTTCATCTCGTTCGCCAGGGTGCTTAGTTTATGGCAGTACCACTTTCGTGGCATTGCACGAGAGCTGGAGGCTAATCAGGTCACGCATGCGGCGTTGGCAGCCAAATGCGAGAAGCTCGAGGGACGTCAGAATGCATCTGAGGTGGAAGCCAGTGGGCTCCGAGAGCAGTTGGAGTAAGTGGAGTGGGTCCTCACCAAGATGGAGCGGGATCGCAACTTCTTTCATGCTCGGGCCGAGATGGCTGAAGCCCAAGCGTTCAAGTTGGGGGCTCTGGTCAAAGCCGTCGAGCTCCGGGACCAGGAGGTGGAGGCACAGGTTGAAAACCTGCGCTCATCGATGTCTACTGTCGGTGAGGAGGCGATGGAGAGCTTCCGTTCATCTTCGGCCTATCGAGCTGAGCTAACCACGACAGCCCTGCAAGTCTTTGGGCCGACCCATGACTATGGCTTCCAGGAGGGTTGGAAGGCTGCCCTTGATGGGGACATCAGAGTAAGACCACTAACATTTTTTTACTTTGCATTTGTATCCTTTTGTTTACATTTATGTCCTTGAGTAATTGGGTGTATAATTGTATGGCAACTATAAGCCAATAAGTGAGTCCTTAAGATTTAGTGGGCTTCTTTGCAAAAGGCCATGTTGGCCCGGCGGGACCTCCACCTTTTTTCCCATTGGTCCACCTAAGTTCTAGGGCCCATAGGGGTGGCCCATGGTCCAACTTAGACCAAGCCTCTCTTGTTGACCAAGGAGATAAAAGAAGAAGAATTCAAATTTTCTTCTATGGTCAAGGGGGCGCCCCCTATATAGTTTTTTATTCTTGTTGTATTTTCTTTGACCACATGGCAGAATTCCCATCCCCTAAGTGCCCCTTCCTAAGATTCTAAGGTCCCTGACACCCGTTTGGCACACCAAGGCCACCGTAGTTGAGGAGTCTAGGGACCTAGCTAAAACCTCTGTAGATGAGCTCATCGGTTCTCTCATGACATACGAGCTGAACCTTAAGAACGTGGATGAGACTGAGAAGAGGAGAAAACCCCTTGCATTTAAAGCCAACTCTAGCAAACATCCAGTGAGTACACTTGTACTAGTTCTGAGGATGATCAGGATGAGTTTGCTATGAACATGAGAAATTTCAAGAAATTCCTGAGAAAAGAAGAGAAAGGGCTGAGAAGGAAGTACTTCTCTAGAAAAAGACAACCCAAACACAAATCAGAACCTGTAAAGAAAATTGATGTTATTGTTTGTTATACTTGCAGGAAAGCAGGACATCTCAAGGCAGATTGTCTTGAACTCAAAGAGAAGTAGCCCAGGTGGAAGAACAAGAAGGGAAAAGCAATGGTTAGCACCTGGAGTGATGAAGAAGAAGAAAGTTGGAGCAGCTCCTCTGAAAATGAGAAAGAAGAAAGGATTTGCCTAATGGAAAAAAGTGATGATGAGGTAACTTCTCCATTTGACAATTTTACACAGAGTGAATGGGAAGATGTATATGCTAAAGTGCTTGAAAAATATGAAGACATGCGTAGGGAGAACAGACATTTGAAAGAAAATAAATTCATTAGTCAATGATTCTTCCTTATCTGACAAAATTGCATGTTTACAAACTGAAAATAATAAACTGAAAAACTCCCTCAATGAAGCTGAATGTAGTAAAAGCATGATAAGTGAATTGAAGAACAAAAATGAGAATCTGTAGAAAGTCATTGATGGACTTAAAATGAAAATTCATGAATTTCAAGAAGAAACAAGAATTGCCACTGAGAAATACAATGCTGTCAGTAGTGTAAACAATGAGTTGAAAAAGACAATAGAAAACTTGGAAAAAGAAAATAAAGACAAACAAAACTCTCTTGAAGGTATGGCACAAGGTATAGAAAATCTGAATGTCATCTTAGGAACAAAGAGAAATTTCAGAAAGGAAGGTTTGGGTTTTAACCCAACTAATAAGAAGAGGTTTGATGTGAGAACTACCTCTTTTGTGGTAGAAAAGGAGACATTTCAACCCCTGATAAACATGACTTCTGGAGAAAGTCACAATAAGAACAGAATGAAAAATATTGAGACAACTAAGCCCAGTGCAAAGGACAAAGGCAAAGGGAAGTTAGAGGTGTCTAGGGAATCATGCTCATATACTCCCTCACCTCAGACCAAAAGCTAGGTTAGGGGTCAAACTGTTAAAGTAAAATCTTAAGAAAACCCCAAGGCCAAGACCACCAAATCCCCACAGAAAGGGCTGAGCAGAAACATCTCTAGTCATGGGTACTACCAGAATGCTTCTACTCATTCTACTTTCCACACCTCCCACCATCAGCTGAGCTGGAAAGGTCAAGGTCACATGAGGCCTATACAGTACATCCGAGATCATCATTACAATCAAATGCACTGGTCTCATCCTTAGAACTTCAAACCCGAAGGGGTGCTTGGCATTAACTACTCTTCAAACCAGCAATCTTGGGAGCAGGTTGGAACCTTGTAGGTCGTGGGTAGAACCTTGGGAGACTTGAAAACTATATAAGGAGGTGGGTTTCAAGGGTGGTAAGCCTTTAGCAATCATTCCCATCAACCCTCCGCCACCTTCCACCCTTCTTGTGTGAGGAGAGAGTGAGGGACCTCATCTCTTCGTGGGCAGACCATCCGTTGCGTGGGTGGACAATCCGGTGCGTGGGTGGACGATCCGACATGTGGAGGATGAACCGCAGTGCCTCGGGCTCGAGGGGGAAAAGTTTTAGGTGGATCTGGGGTGTGGATGTCATTCCCAGATCGTTTGTCTAACATTTCAAAGGTAGGCACCTAATCTCAAATCTTAGGGGTCAATGATGCATCAGAACAATTTCAAAATAGTTTCTATACTTTAAAGAGGGACTAAGGGTATATGGGATCGACTACAGTGTTTATTTTCTAGTTGTCCATCGAGTTACATGCTTTCGTGAGGTTCCTCTGAGTTTATATCAAAATTTAGGGTCTCTACATTGATTGTGTCAGTGCAGGTCCCAAGATAGGTCGGTGCACATGGGGGCAGTCCCTAGACAGGTCAGTGCAGGTCCCTGGATGGGTCAGTGTAAGTCCCTGGACAGGTCAGAGCAAGTCCCTAGATAGGTCGGTGCATATGGGGGCACCTTTGGATAGGTCAGTGTAGGTCCTTGGACGGGCCAGTGCAGGTCCTTGGACTGGTCAGAGCAGGTCCCAGGATAGGTCGGTGCACATGGGGGGTAGTCTCTGGACAGGTCGGTGCAGGTCCATGGACAGGTCAATGTAGGTCCCTAGATAGGTCGGTGCACATGGCGACAGTCCCTGGGCAGGTCAGTGCAGGTCCCTAGATAGGTCGGTGCACATCGGTGCAGTCTCTGGACAGGTCAGTGCAGGTCTCTGGACAGGTCAGTGTAGGTCCCTAGACAAGTCAGAGTAGGTCCCTAGATGGGTCAGTGTAGGTCCCTGGACAGGTCAGAGCAGGTCCCTGGATAGGTCGGTGCACATGGGGGCAGTCTCTGGTAGTGCAGGTCCCTGGACAAGTCAGTGCAGGTCCCTGGACAGGCCAGTGCAGGTCCCTAGATAGGTCGGTGCACATGGGGATAGTCTTTGGATAGGTCAGTGCATGTCCCTAGATAGGTCAGTACAGGTCCCTGGATAGGTCGATGCACCTTGGGCTCTGTCCCAGTTTCCAAAAACTCAGAAAAAGAGAGTTTTGAAAGGACATTTTAATTCATAAAAATCTAAAAAATTAAAAAATGATAAAAGACTAAGTTAGTAACTCACGGTAAAGATTTCATGCTCACAGAAATCCTGCACTTGTAGTTATGCATCATTTTCTATGCATGTGTAACCTAGAAATAAACTTGTCCTCTTTTATATAGTAACCTGATCATGCTCTGTTCCACATCAAGTAAGCTTATGTTTGTGATTTGTCCACTTAAACCATTTGGAAGCATCTGACAAGACTGATCTTGTCAATTCAAAAACTCCTTTTGATATACCAAAGATCTATTTAGAGAAAAGATCGATTATGTTAGATCTGAAGGATCAATCCCAAAAGAACAATGTGCACGAACAACCACATGGAATGGAGGTAGAAGAAATGAATCAAACGACAGGATTCAAACCACAAGACACAAGAAATTTTAAGGTGGTTCAGATGCACCGATGACAACCTACGTCCACCCCTCACCAAAACCCGGTGAGGCTTCACTGTTGGAACCCAGCACGGGGATGAATCCCCAACACAGAGACACTCTCCAAACACACATGCAGGACAATGCCTACATACACATGGCGATGTGCCCCAACACACACACACACAGGGAGACCAAGTCTCCAACACGATCCGACGACCAGATTAAGAACACACATACACACGCTGCGATAGATGCAGCTCTCTATACACTAGTACAACCGGATCTGGATAAATCTACACACACACATGCAGATCTAAGAAGATCCACACACACACAAGGATTTGAACAAGACAAACACACACGACCACGGATCTGACACGATCCACACACACACACGGATATCTTCAGATTACAGGAACACAGACTTGAAGCTCAAAACACAATAACAAATGAAACACAAGAGAGAAAACTCCTAATTTTGGCTCCCCCTGAATGTATGATGCAGATCTTGAGCAGAGCTTGCTTCTTCACTTGATTAGAGGTTGGTTGGCTTCAGATAGAGCTTGAAAACTTGGAGATGGATGAAGAGTTCTTCCATGAGTTACTGTTCACGGAGCTACAGTAGCCTTCTTTCTCCCTTGGGCAGCCTCCCCTTGAATCCTCTATTCTGCTTGATGATCATTGTCCTAAGAGGTGTTTTTTATATATCTTGGGTTGGTCAAGGAACCTCTCCAGACATAGATCCATGATTCCTGGCGGATTTGGAGGCTAAAGGACTGAAAAGTCCACAAAAGAAGCTTGAATACATTGGTGAAAAATAAAGTCAAACTTGGCTACTTCGGGAGGTTCAGTCGACCAGGCAGGGGCAGTCGATCGACCGAATTGTAAATCCCTGTAGTTTTTTTAGCACTGGAAAGTTCAGTCGACTGACCCATACCCTTTGGTCGACCGAACTGTGAAAAACTGTAGATTTCTGAATACTGTTAATTTTGATCGATCGACCCATGTCCCTTGGTCGACCAAACTCTGGAAATTTTGTAAAAATAGATTGTTAGCCCAACAAAACTTAGCTGCATAATCAAGTCTTGGATTGAATATTTGTTAACATTGATTTCAAGTCCATTTGAGCTCATTTTATACATTTTGAAGGCTATGGAAGTTAAGCATATGTAATAATAGAATTAGGTCTTAATTACATGCGGAGCTCGCTCTTAAGCAATAATACACGGCACATGATAGAAGTTATGTCCGGGGTTTTGTTATCATCAAAATCACCTGGAGAGACTCAACAAGTTGTACGTCATACTACAATAACACAATGGACCACAGCACAGATCAATGCCATTCCACAAATTTTTTCACGATTTTTAGAGGTCATTTACACCTCTGAAAAATTAGTTCTTAGGTGGGATTCTGTTTTGTCCTCTACAGTCCAGATCCGACCACCCCAGCCATAAAACCCATGTTCCCTATCAAACCACCTCATAAAAAAAAAATTATTTTCATGTTCCTCACATCCCCCTCTCTCAACCATAAAAATTCCAGCACCCAAATCCACCGTTTTCCCTCTGGTCAACCAACGTTTTCAGGCAGATCCACTTTCTACCCTATCAGCTCTAGACTTGTGAGCTAGCGTGTTCTAAATTCAACCACGGCAAGTACAAAGAGCTTAAAATTCATGGCATAGTCTAGGGTTGTATATCTCTGAGAGAGCTTTCTAACGGCGCTAGTATTGCATTGTTCTGAGCTCAGATTTGATCGCAACAGCTGTTCTCGCTGGGTCGCGCAGTGTTGTGACAGCAGAATAGGCTCATGGACAGCAAGCTACAACGACCCCCAGGCCGGCTGCCTCGCCTTCCACAAGGTGAACCAACGCGTCTCCCTCTGAGGGATCATCCCTCTAGGAGTCCCCGATGTAGCAGTACCACTCTCGGCCCACTCGGCCCACCGACCAGGATGTGGACCCCACAATTGCCAGCGCGTGCTACCATCGGAGCTACCCAAATCATTGCCTGTCAACATGAACCCGCTAGTCCCGGGTCCCACGTATAGTCCTTTACCTCCCTACGTGGAGTGGGCAGTAATATTCATTGTTGTAATTTATTTAATTACTGTACCGGGAGCATGAGTCTCAGCTGGGGTCATCTTCCCCACGCCCGGTAGCATGGAGGTACACTCACCACCCTCCTTATTTGGCATTGTGCTTACTTTGTATATATTTCTATATGTCACTGCATGAGTGTGTTAGAATTCTAGCTCGATCAATTTAGTCACTACTGTGAGTGAGTTAGTGTAACCCATCCCATGACTTGATCTGAGCATGCGGAAAAGCTGATACCCGAGACTCATTGCTAGTTTCTCAACTGCGCAGTCCACACGCTTCCCTCGCTTAGGGACGTCCGCGAGTTAGAGTCCCAGGTTCGTTGTCGTCCCGCATCAAATTGGTATCAGTGCGAGTTTAAGTCTAGAGTATTCGTTGTTTAAAAAAAAGTGTCTTGGTTTGTATATCATTCCTCTATCCGGTATATCAAAAGACGTTACTAGAAAGATAGGTTACGCCTATTTGGAAGGTAGCCCCTTGCGTGAGATTTCTACCTCCGCCACGTATCGATATTGGTTAGCGTCTAGGTTTGTAGTCGAGTCTGCATTCCAACTTTGCATGTCTTGTCTGTTTGTGTCAGTATGTTCAATTTGTAGTTCCTCAGTGTCCAATGGACTCCAAGTCACCCAAGTCATATAACTGGCTGCATAGCACCCATGGGCTTGGCAACCACCCCCTCTACTTCCATAGGCCCGAAGCCTCAAACTTCTATGGCTCCAAGGTCCCGAGCGACTACCTACATTGGGAAGCCGCCATGGACAAATTTATTTTATCTCCTCTATTTAATTTTTCGCCTCCCGGGAGTCGCCGCCCCAAGGGCAGGTAAGGTGCTCATGGGTAGCTGCGCCGCTCCGACCGCGGCCTAATTAATAAGAGTTGGGCTTCTTCACCAAGGCGCCACACATGGTCCGGCAGACAAGATAAGCCCATTAAAATACGAAGGTCATGGCTGACGTCGCTTGGAGTGTACTCTTTATCTCCCATTGGACAACTCCTGTGTGCCGTTGGAAGAACACGGTAGGGTTGAGACCTAATTTGGTGGGATGATTGACGATGTCAGCTCAGGGAACTCAAGATTACCATTTTTTAGAGATATAAATTGGGCAAACAATTACGTAAATATCTCAATATTTTATTATATCTTACTGTGTATATCTAAATTCCATATGTTGTCACGTGTATACCTTCATAAGAAATCATATTCCATAATTTGTAGCCTTAATGCAGTCTGCCCTTTCCTTACCTTAACCGGTGGGTGTGTCGAGAGAGAGAGAGAGAAGACTTTTCATCCTTGTCTAACATAAAAATTACTAAATATTAAGTCAATGTATATCTTATGGGATGTTTGGGAGCATATTTTTCTTAGAGGTTATTTCTCTCTTAAAATTTGTTTCATGTTAATTTTTATCTAAAATTTTAAAACTGATGCAAGCTCCTTGCTAGTTGTTTGGTAAGATTAACACGTTTTTTAAAAATGATATAAACTTGTTTGGCAAGCTTCCATTCGAGAACATTTGCTGTCATTAATTAAATAAACCTAACAAATGGATCAAATGGAAGGGACTGGGCATCCAGTGACGGACAGTATTGCCGGATCTGAGGGAGAGCCTTCCATCAGCCCAGTCGGGGCCGAAAACGTTGCCGGAACTGGAGAAGAAGCTGGATACTTTGGAGCTGCAGGCTAGTTCACCGGATTTGCCGTAGGAAGCGAAGGAAAAGTTCGGGGAGGCGGCCTCCGCCCGACGTCGGAAAGGAGAGGAAGAGGGGCAGGAAGGGAGGGAGGAGTTGAAAGCCTCAGCCCATGGCGCCAAGGGGAGGATCTGCGACGCCTACGGCATCTGCAAGGAGAAGATCTCGGGGATCTTAGGGAAGTCCGGGGCAGGTCGAGGAAGCCGCCAAGGAGGCCATCACAGGAGTAGTGGAAAAGGCGAAGGAGAAGAAGGAGGAGGTGGAGGGGAACGTCTCCGAGGTCACTGAGCGCACTTTCGACAAGGCCAGGAGCGTCGCCGAGAAGATTAGAGAGATGGAGAAGGGCACAGTTGAGAAGACGAAGGAGATGGAGAGGAGCGCAGTAGACAAGGCGAAGGAGGTAGAAAGGAAGGTGGCGGAGAAGGCGAAGGCCAGGGTTGCCAAGAGGAATGCCACCGAGAAGGCTACAGCGAGGGTGATGGTGATGACGAGGACGCCGCCCACTGGAGTGGCAAGAATGGTGGCCAGGGGTAATTATGAAATTTCTGGACTGGAGCAGGAGTAGGATCGAGTTCCTAATTTCTGAAGGCTCTGAGGCACATGGGACCCCCAATGGTTATTTTGCAAACAACCCCCTAATACAATCTAAATTACACTCCAAATAAAATCAAATAAGTACACATAGCATACAAATAAAGCCCAAATAAATATGATAAATATGAAGACTCAAGGGGGAGTCTCCTGACTGTCTCCAAGCCAAATGAAAGCTGTCGTGGCTCGCGTGGTTCTCCGTGTATGGTACCGGTGGCTCCCTGACCCGGATCGCTCATGTACTCTGGTGTCCGCACCACATACACCCTTAAAATTAACAAGGGCGATCACGAAACCTCCTACAGGTGGGTCTACCACCAGTTCATGGGACATTTCTCACCACAGACTCCACAATACCCCCAAGGAAGTCCCTTAAATACATACATACATACATTTATACAAGAACACTAGGAGCAAGTTAAATTCTAAATAATACAACTGAAAATCAGAACCATACCTTTCCACGAGGTGGGATATCACTGCCTCTGTCAAGTCAAACATGTCACATGTCCCTAGAATCTCTATCTCTCTGGTGCTACAGCTCGAACTACTACACTTGATGTGGCCCAAGGGGAGACTCACAGACTATATTTCCCACCTGACTGAACGTAAAGCATCTCAAATCTGTCGCGCTCACCATGAAAGGCCCATCTGGATGGAAATCACCACACTTCAAACAATGCCTCTACTGCCTGCTCCTCGGAGATGCTTGCTCCTACCCTTGATGTCTCCTATAGTATAACTACTTGAATCTCGACCTCAAGGAAGTGGTATCCGAACCAGTGGATGCCACAGATGACGGTCCTAACTAGCTCGAAGGCTGCTGAACAACACCTAGCAACTGTAAAAAACCATATTGGGAATGACCCTACTAGAACTGCCCTACTCTGGTCTGCTCCTAGGTCCTCGATATGTCCACCACCAAAGTTGTCATTGTCTGGTATGCTACGTCCAAATCTGTAATGTAGGCCACTATTATTGCCTGACGAAGTTCTGGCCTGAAGCCCCAGATAAACTACTGAGTCCTCATTTCCTCGTCTGTAATAATTTAATGTGCATACTGACCTAGCTCAACAAATGACGCTTGATACTAAAGCACAGACATGTCTCCCTATCGTAACTCTAAAAATCGGTGCGACCTCTCTATCCTAATATACTATGGAATAAACACACGCCCAAATGCTGCCATAAACTCCTGCCAAATAATCTGTACAAGGGGATGAGACTCATAGGTCAGCTCCCACTCTGAAGCCCACCATACCAAAGCTGGACCCTGCAACTGATAGCTTGATAGGCAAACTCTATCATCATCCTTACATTCCATATCCCAAAACACTCTCTCCACAGCATCCAACCAAAATCTCATAGCATCGAGGTCAGGCTGGTCCTCAAACTAAGGTGGAAGGAATTGTAGAAACTCCCTCAAAACTCACGCATAGTCTCCCGAGCCAAATAACCCTTGCCAACCTCCCGATCCCACTGCTAAATAAAAAACTAATGCAAGCCTACCAAAAAATCTATTTTACCCGGCAATTCTTTATTAAATTTTCGGGATGTTACACCCTCTCCCACTTAAAAGAATTTAGTCCCCAAATTCACATGATTTTTCTTTCTATAATAGTGGGATAGAATCACCATAAACATATATTCTAGCTAGATCTATTCTCAAAGCATGCTAAGTACTAAGATCACCATATTCAATTCATTGAATAAGATGGTTTAGAGTTACCTTCCAACGCTTGAAGCCTACCCTGATGCTTCGGTCCATCTTGTTGTTGCACTCGTGGCGCTTGTTCCTTTATAAGTGGACAACACATCATTCTATGATCCTTACTCCCGCAATGAATGCACATCCTGAGTTTGTAACGACACTCCTCTAGTTTGTGCCCTTCTTTCTTGCAATGCTCACATTTTTCTTTGGTCGGGATAACTTAATGGTCGTCATTTTGAGGTTTCTTGTCCTTACGGGAATCGTTACCTTCATTGGACCTCTTTTTGCCATTCACGGGTTCCCTATTCTTGGATCCATTCGTTTGACTCGTTCCATCATATCCATAGTATCTTCCAATAGTTGTGCTTTCCTCACCATCTCCGTGTAAGTTTAAATTTCTAATGGTGCTAATTGTGGAATAATCTCCACCTTTAAGTCATTCATAAATCTCCTTGCTCTCATCTTTTCCGTGTTGACTAAATGTGGTGCATATCGGGCCAATCTAGAAAACTTCGCTTCATAGTCTGCTATTGATAGACTACGTTGTTTTAGTGCCGCGAACTCTATTGCCTTCTTCTCTCATATTCTCTCTGAAAAATATTTCTCGTTAAAGTGTTCTAGGAACTCATCCCATGTGACTTGATTGTTGGGTAAGATCACTTCCACAGATCTCCACCATGCCCGAGCATCCTTTTCTAGTTGATAAGTCCCCAATAGTACCTTCTCTTGGTCGGTACATTGTATAACCTTGAAGGTTCTCTCTATTTCTTACACCCAATTTTCTGCCTCATCCGAGTCGGTAGACCCACTAAACTTATGGGGATTCATCTTTTGGAACTTCCGATGCAAATCTCTGACTCCATGTTGTACTCCACCTTGTAGAACCTATTGTAATGCCTGAGTCAACCCTTAGATGGTACGCTGCATCTCTCTCCATTGAGCTCTGTCGGCAGCTATTTTTGCCTACAAAATAATTTTCTTAGGTAATGGTTACTCATATCTTGATATTAATTTTTAACGTAGACAAGTCACATTTTATTGGTTAGCCCATAGCTCTACCCAATCTTGCGAAATTCCTATAGGATGACAGACATGGATGACTTAATCTATAACTTGGACTTAATGACCTAGGGATTTAAAAAGCCTAGGCTCTGATACCACCTTCTGTCACACCCCGAACCAATAGTAGTGGAACGTGATAGTTAAATTGTAACGACCCAGAGCTCAGGGTACCGATAACCCGATAATATTGCATTACTGCTACCAAGAGCTGGGGACGACACCCAAGAGGCTGATGAGACCCCTGAAGGGTTAGTGGAGTTTGTCAAGGAGTTGTATAACGAATAGATGAACTTACCCTGATGGCACGGGAAAACTATCGCCCGATATTTTTCATTTAGTTCTCATTTAACATTCGATTTCTCCCTAATTTCAGCCATCCTCTCCCTCTTTCTCTGTCTCTTCCTCGCCTTCGTCTCTGTCGTTGTGGATGGGACCTCCATCGCCGTCGCCTTCGTCACCATCGAGCACAATCTAAAACCCTAGCTTCTTTCTCCATCTTCTTCCATAAATCATAACTCCCTGCACATCTCGGTGTTCATCAGCGAGGAGGAGAACACATTCTCTTTTTGGGTATAACTTCTGCAGGGAAGACTGGAAGCTGGCCCAGCGGTTCATGGTCCACAGCTGTGACCCCCTTCCCCTGCGGTAGTGTTTATCCCACGCCCCACAGCTCTACACCCGAAAGAAATGGGACAAGCAGTCAAGTGTGTGTGTGTGTGTGAGAGAGAGAGAGAGATGGGATGGGGATGATCATGGATTTGTATGAGAAGCTGGAGAATGTCGGCGAGGACCAAGCAATTGCGTTCCCTCCACTGCTACACACATCGGGCCTCTTCCTCTATCCTCTCCAATTTCCACACCCCACAGTCTCGTCCGACCATGCCGTGCACCAAGCAGATGGCCCGGAAGTCCACCGATGGGAAGGCTCCCAGAAGCAGCTCGCCACCAAGGCTGCCCGCAAGTCTACCCTTGCTACCGGCGGTGTAAAGAAGCCCCACCACTTCTGCCCTGGCACCGTCGCCCTCTGTGAGATCTGCAAATACCAGAAGACCACTGAGTTACTCATCCACAAACTCCCCTTCCAGGACTTCATCCGCGAGATCACCCAGGACTTCAAGTCTGATCTCCACTTCCAGAGCTCCATCGTGGCAGCCCTCCAGGAGGCCATGGAGGCCTCCCTCATAGGGTTGTTCGAGGACATTTTCACCGTCGTGGACGAGGACTTTCTCTACATGTGAATTTGGTGGCTAGATCCAGACCTTCCTCTTATGCCTGTTGGCTTTTCTATTTTTTTCTATTTGAATGCTTCTGTTGTTGTCGATCTGAGTGGCTAGACGCCTAGATCTGGTCTCTAATCAGCTCTTTGAGAAGTGAAGTCATGGCAAACTGTTCAGATCCGTCACTCTGTAATGCACTTTAAGGTTTGAGACTATATTGGCCACGCTTCACTGTGAGCCTATCCTTCTTCGTGCCTTATGTTCGGAGGAGTGGTGGATGCATTTTTTGGATTTACGGTTGATGATAAGTGCAGTGAGCAGAAGATCTATTTTTTGAGGCATGTAGTTTTCCATTCATGAGATCTGGATCAGTTGGATTCGTCTACTTTTTTAAATGTTGATGTTGGATTTTTATGTTGCTTCCATTCTATTTGATTTTGAGTGCTTATTTCTGGCCATTCCAGAACTCATGGATGTAGATGCCAATGCTTTCTTGTTAGCTGTTACTTCACAGCATAAAAAAGGAGCTCCACCTTTTGATGCTATGGAGATTTGTTTCTCTGTTGTCCCTTTGTATTTTATGAGTGGTCTTCGCTGTTGATAAAATTTTTAGAGGGTAGATGTATTCACCCCCCTCTAGATCTTAGCATCCATCCATAACCCAACACACTTCACCTTCTCCTGGCAGGCTGAATAATGTAGACAGGGTGTTGCTGTAAAGGGTGGTCACCTTTTTCTTATTTCTTATTCTTTTCTTCTTTTGCCATTCAGGCTTGGCTGGCATCTGCCCCCATAATAGGTCCCCGCTAGCTTCTTCTATCTTCTCTTCATTCTGCTCTTCAATCATCAGATTTTCTAGCTGCTCCCATGGCACATGGCCTCTTACTAGCAGGTGTCAACTTGGGCTGTTCATATTCATCAAGCCCGTTGATGTAAGCTTGCAGGCACCATATTTATTTATGAGTAGGCAGCAAAGTTTGTCTCCCCCGGTTGTAAGTTGGGATTTGGATGACTGTCAGCGATTCTGTTGTCTGCCAGATAGGAGCCACCAGCGGTGGAGTGGGACGTGCAGTGACTCCAGGAATGTGAGCACCTGTAATTTCGTGAGCTGGCAGTCTCCTTCTTGTTCTTGCAGGCACGGATTACCATCCTGCCTATTTTGTAATGGGTTTGAGGAGATAGGCCTCATAGGTGTGCTGAGTGCTAGCCTCAGACACCTCTTCTGGTAGCTACTGGTATAATGAGACCATGTTAACAGTTTGCCTCAGCATTGGAGGTTCATGGGGACATGGTGGGTCAACCTGATGCTCGCCCATTTGCACTTCCCCTTTCTTTATCATTCCTTCTATTACATCCTTAAACACGTAACAGTCTTCTATAACATGCCCCAGCATCTGGTGATAAGGATAGAACAAGGAATCATCTTTCCTCTTGGCATTAGCAGGCCTCTTTGGCTCGGGTAGTGTTATTTTGTTTTACTTGTTCGCCAATTCAAACAAGACACGAGTTTTATCCTTTGGGAATGAATATAACCTTTTCATTTTGTACCTCAATGAAGGACCTTATTTCTTATCGACAGACTTGGCCGGCAAAGGAGTAGTTGTTGTTTTAGTTTTTTCCCTTTGCTGCTCAAAGGTTTTGAAATCAACAGTGTTTGCTTCTTTTGGGGCTGGTCGCCGATCAACGGCCTTGTCCTTCTGAGCTACAGGGATGCCAACCGAAGAGTGCTTTGCAAGAAAGGACTCAACTTCTATCACCACATTATTAAGATGGTCAAATGACCTAACATCATTGTCGATCATCTTCTCCAGCACCTCTCTCTTCAGATTCTGCTTACAAATTTGAACAATATCTTCTTGGTGTGGAGGTCGTTTACATCTCATCCTGTGATTTCTCCACCTCTTGATATACTCCAAGATAGTTTCATCTTGCTTCTACTTGGTGGAGTACAGTTCTGCCACTGTGACTTCTCTCTCAGTGACATGAAATCTTTCGCGAAACTTCCGTTGCATATCAGGCTAGTCTAGGATGGATCCTGTCGATAAGCCTGAGTACCATTCAAAAGCCAATCCGATAAGAGATGACCCAAAGAATTTCAGTAAATAAACTTCGTCGACTGGCAGTCGTTGATGCGCTGCGCCAGGCTGTCCGGCGAGAAGCCGGCAAACACCACCGAGTGGATGGCGCCGATGCGCGCGCAGGCGAGCATCGCGTAGGCCGCTTCCATGACAATCACACAGGCAATCACACAAGACACAAGAATTTTTAGGTGGTTTAAGACCACGACGAGCTCCCTACGTCCAACCCTCACCCAACCGGGTGAGGCTTCCATCCACGCTATGAAACGTAGCAATACGGGGACAAACCCCAATCACACACACGCTGATTCCGTAGCAATACATACACAGGGATAAGCCCCAACACGCTGCCACCGCAGCACACACACACACAATGTCGCGGAACACACCCCGGACTCTAAAACCACACGTAAACGCAACTCCGTCCACACACAACCAAACACGAGCAAACTTTCCCCACAATTAACCCACACAAGCGAAGATGCAACTCTGCCCACACACGATGTATTCTTCATTTAATAAGAAGAAAGGATATACAATGAATGCTCACAGCAGTATGCAAATGTAGAAAAACTATCATCAAGAGATGAAGCAAGGATGTAGCATGTTTTCCCTTTTGCTTTTCCAATGACCGTTTGTAGATCTTCCTTGAAGCTCAGGTCAGAGAGAGTCGAATCTACAGTGGCATGGAGGACCCGGTCGTCTTCCTCAAAGATCCGGGTTTGTCTGCAACTTTAGTAGATCGTACAAAGTATATCATTCAAATCCCAACTCCAATCAAACCTCCATTCATCAAAAAATGATCAACCTCACAAACCCCTCTCCCCTCAACCTTGTGGCCGCACTCCTTCTTCTTCTTCTACAAGAAAATAGAAAGCAGTAGTCCCTTTCTTTCCTCTAGTTCGAATGAGAAAAATGTAGCAACCATATATGTCACCTATTAGGTGACCAGTCCAGACTTTAAGCTAGGCTCAAACAAAAATAGACAAAAGATAGAACACAAGTTCCCCCCTTCATATCTACAATAGCTCCCATAGCCAGGATGGTAAGGTGCACTGGAGAAGTTGATTCACGGAGTGGGAGGTAGCCAGCCTTGTATAATAAGATGCCCAAGACAACCGACCACAAGGAGCAGCAACTACGGCCTTCCGATCAAAGCTCAGGGTCGTGGAGGCTGTCTTCGGTGGCTTCTTCTTCCTCCTCCGGCTATGTGCGTCACCCTTCCTCCATTCCTGCAAGCAGATGGAAAATATTAGCACCCCTCAGTCTTCTTCCATTCGAAATCATAGCATAGATATACCCAAGAGGAAACAACAACTTAGGACCATAATACCCATGGCAAAGCCCTCTCGAAATCACACCCAACCAAGGGTAGAAACCCTAGGGGTAATGGGGTAAAAGGGCAAGCAATCGGATCATAATGTCATGGGTTCACATTTAGATCTGGAATCCCGATCGGAGAAGTGCAGGAGAAGTATCAACATAGGCAACTGCATGGGCAGCGTAGACCCTGTCTTTTGACAGCGTAGACGCTGTCTTCTGACAGCTTCTACATTTAAGGTCTCTAGCCACCCGCCCCCAGCGGTCTGCTCCGCCTCTGGGCTCACTCCCGCCACCACTCCCGGAGCCCACCCCTGTGGCCCCCTGTAGTGGGATTAGCCATTTTCCTAACCAGTGTCCTTCACATTCCCCTATCTTAGAGGACACACATTTGGAGGATACCCCACCCGGGCTTATTCTAGTGAGTTATGATGCTGACCAGGAGTTGGCCGAGGAGTACCTTGCTGAGGTTGAGGGGATAGAGAGTGATCCCAAAGAGTGCCTAGTGGGCCAGGGTGAGGCACCAGCTAGCAACTCCGTTATGTTAGTCACCCCAACCCCACCGGTCGTCTTGGAGATGTCTGTCTCGCCCAGCTTGTCCACGGTGGATGTGCCCTCTGCCGCCCCTATGCAGCCAACCACTATGCAGTTAGCCCCCATACAGTCAGCCATCCCTATTTTGTCAGCCTCCCCCGAGCCTTTTGATGAGTAGTCACTCATCACTGTCTTACCGCCATCAATGCCCCATGTTGATGCAATATGGTTTGACTTCTGCTGGGTCCATGAGAGATGGCAACCTGATTTCACCTTCGTCATGATCCATGCCAAGTATTTTGATGACTCACCCATAGTCCACCTCCTCATCCTCAAACACTTCAAAACCCAATGATGAGTCTTTTTGAACCAGTGGAGATTGACGTGGACCGAGACTCAAGACGTCAGATTATGGGTCGAGTTGATTCTATTCATGATGTACACGGTTCATGTTTGGGACTCATACTGAGTCATGCTATTTTGAGTCCATTTGAGTCAGTCCCTAGTCGTAGATCTAGGAAGTCAGTTTCTACGCATATTAGGAGTCTGCATACGTCGAGTCGAGTCGGTGTAATGCAAGCTCACTGTGCCAGTCCCTTTCGATTGTGAGGCAAGTCAGATCTTATGCGTACGTTGTGGACTTGCTAGTTGAATATGGGATCAGACCTTCAAAGCCTCGGATCTAGTCACCTATAGGGACCCAGCAGTGATTTCGAGTGAGCTGTTTAAGTCGTCTCCTTCCCTTAAGAGTGACCCCACCCTGGAGTGTTCATCACCAGCCTCATTTTAATAGCAGCGTGTGCAAATAGGACATATACTAGATGAGCAGGCGACGCTTAGGAGTGGAGCATACCAGCGCTACCAGGTGCGATGGACAGGACGACCCATGTCCGCTGACACTTGGATCATCTGGGCGGAGCTACAGAGAACAGATCTTGATCTACTAGAGTAGTACTCGAGCGACGGTACCCCCTTACTTAATGGGGTCGAGTTCTTCTCACCCAGGGAGAATTGATAGGGCATCAGAGCTAGGCCACTAAATTTTTTGGGGTGTGTATTTGTTTAGAGTGTCATTGGAGTGTATTTATAATTTTGGGTTTCAAGAGAGGGTTAATTGGCTAAATGTAATGGGTTTCTTTGTTAAAGCCCACATAGGCCCAGCGGGACCCCCACTTTCTCTTTCATTGGGCCACCTAGCTTCTAGGGCCCACAGGGGCTGATCTTTGATCCGACTCTAAAATAATGGGTAATTTGGGACATCAAAATGATGAATAAGAGAAACGATGCAACTTGCGGGCTAAAAATGGGTGTCAATAGTCGTTCATGTCATATACCCAATCCCAGAATTGGAAGCAATTGTAGATATCATGCCTAGGAGTGCGGTGATACAGATAATATTTGGAAGTATCGACATTGGGGTGGACTCGATCCTTTTGAGGGGATAATTGAATAGCCTGGGATGACATAAGGGAGAAGATGTCACCTAAAGTCTCGAGATACGGGGGTACGAGGCTCGCTTAGGACCAGCACGATTGTAGCTTTGAGGTGGGGGAACATTGGAATATGGCCTCGGACCTCCCTGACCATGGTAAGGACCGGCTTGATTGGATTTTGCAACTTGGCGGTTGTTGAGACTAAGAGGTGAGCCAAAGGCATTGACCTGCTCGTTCACAGTGACTCCTTCCGTGGTGGGAATAGTTGGGGCTTTCCGACCCCGAGTCCAGGTTTCAAAGAAGGGCGGCAATGTGGAGTCCTTCATTTGGCCCTGAACGATCCGAGCTCGAATGTACAGTTGCAAAAATGTGTGGAGCTCACTAAGCATCAGGATAGCCCTAAGCTGTGGCGTGGCATTATTTACCAGCATGGTGACTGCTTGGGATTGGAGGATAGGGACCTCCGTCTAGGAAGCCATAATCCTCCAGCGATTGGCAAACTAAATGAAGTCCTCGCTGGGCTTCATCTTTTATGTAACCAGGTCAAACAAGGTGGGAGCTATAGTGGACATGTGACCGAAGTGAGTGAGGAACTGCTCGGAGGCAATATCTAAAATCAAAAGGTTAACAACTGGGAGAGAGGAGAACTAGCGTAGTGCCTCACCCTCGAGGGACTTTAGGAATAAGTGGACTAACAGCACCCGGTCATATAGCCATTGATGGGAATCCATAAGAAAATCCAAAGGGGGTGATGAGGATCGGTGGTACCATCGTACTTTCGATATTTCAGAGCCTTGAAGTCGGGCAGGAAGTAAGCATTGGGGAGTTTACAATATTGTGCCAGGTAGTGAGGACGGGTGATCGGCATGCTTTCGGTAACTATTTGTCAAACGTAGCTTTGAATCTCCTGCTTGGAGATTGAGTCCATCCCCCTCAGAGGGGCAGCCAAGGTTGGGGGGATCAAGGGTTGAACAACCCCTTGAGAGGTGACAGGGTAGCTGAATTAAGGCGGGATTTCTCGAACGGGCCTACTAGAGGACCCTTGGAATAGGGTTTAAACCCGTGGGGGTGTAAAATGAGAGGACAATTGGGGAGCGGCCGAGACCTTCCCTCGAGAGGCCATGGTGACCAAATCCTCAAGTGTGTAGCGGGACAACACGTTGATCAATTCTTGATCTTCGTGCAGAGACAGTGTAACGACCCAAGATCCAGATACCGGGAATAACCAGATACCATTCGGATCTTGGCCTATCACCCACGGGTCGGGAGACCCGGATGGGTTAAGGGTTGGTGTGGGAGTGTATAAGAAGCTAAAATAAACGAAACTTTCCATGAAAAATAAGGTGGAAAACCTGATAAAACTTCTAGCCCTTACCCAGTGCAGGCCCCTCCATGCCTACGGCGTCACTCGCTAGGGTCAGGGAAGGCAATGACTCTTCCATGACTAAGGAGCCCTCCACTATAGCCCGGTCCCCTCCAGCAGCTATAGGCAAAGCGGGAAGCTCCTCCCGGTCGCCCATATCAGGAGCCGACACACGCTCCTCCCCCGACTCTAGCGCTACATGCAATACAGAAGCATCAGTACTTTGTTAGAAAGCATAAACCAATGCTAAAGAGGGGAAGGAAGGACCCCCACGCACCTCCAGACGTAGCCTCCATCTCAGCCCTCTCGGAGGAGGAGACCCCCAAAGAGGAAGAGCTCGAACTCTCCTCTGTCTCCACGACGAAGCTACCACTACTTAAGGAGCTTGACGAAGTCTCCGATGAATGTTCAGAGGTGGTGGAACTAGAAGCCCCTACGGATAAATAAAACAATAGGGTCAGCATACAGTCTAGCCTCATATAAAGAAAGCCACCCAGCCAAGGGTTCGGACAAGAAGCTCACCAGTCGGGGCACTCCCCTCAGAGATCCCCTCTGTGTCGATGATCTCTTCATCCTCTCCAGTAGGAGTCACCACTGCAGGCTCTCCCTCTGTGGCTCAAGCAGTGTCACGAGGAAGCTCACCCTCCTCCAAAGGGGATGAAGTACCTGTGACCAACACCAAAAAGAAGCTTAGCACTACCAGGTGATACAAAAATTCCACCATAAGCGGCTAATTTCCCAGTCATGTACCTGAGGGTCCCATGTGGAAGACCCAACCAGTCCCACCATGCAAGCAGAGACAACGATTGGCAAAGGGGGGAGGGGTGTCCTTGTCGATAGCTAGGGTAGCGACCCGAACGCGTCTTCAGCAACAAGGCCGACTAGGCTGCCCACCACTCCTAGCTCGCCCTCGAAAGAGGGGAGCGCCACCGATGGTCCAGTACTAACCAACTCTTGGATCATCTCCAGGGTAGCAGCTGGGTCCACACCTAGCAAACCAAATCATAAACACAGTCAGCAACCTTAGCCTGTCAAAAGCCAGACAAATGGAGGACAACCCTCCTTATAAGGGTTCGACACTTACCTGAGCCATCCTAGATAGCTGCCGAGTCTTGCTCCTCAACTGGGAGGGGCACTTCACCTCGCGCCTTGGGAGGGGCCATGACCCCCGGCGTCCTGCCATCTCTGCGTGAAAGACATGGCTACATTAGCCTCCAAAAGTAAGCACAGCCATAACCAGAATATATTCAGTCCTAGAAGACCCTACTTGGCCAAACATCCTTGGAGGCCTTCCATGACTCAAAGTCAGGGAACGTCTCAACATTGGGGCTAGTCTCGTCCATCATGCAGAGAGCTTCGTCAACGTCGAAGTCACACTCGACCTCATCGTCTAGCAAAGGATCAGCCTCGGGGGGTAGTGAGAAAGCCACCTCCACCCCAGTCTCTAGCGGAGCTGCAAGAAAACTAGTCAAGCAATGCAAGGTTAGTCAACCATAATGGCTAAACTGGCAATAAACAAAGGGTGGACATGGTGCTTACTCAAAGCTGGTTCCACCTCTATATGCTCATCTACCCTGAGTCCTTGAGAGGACTGGCCAACCTCCACTGCTCTGGTATCCACCCGGGGTCCCTTCCGCCTAGGCTGAAGACTCCCGTCCCCGCTCCTAGAAGACGCCTCCGCAGAGGGATGATCTTCCCCTCCCAGGGAACCTGTCAAAGAGATATATCAACACATAACATCTCAGTCATGAGTACAAAAAAGTAAGACTGAGGCAATGTAATAAAGAAAGTGACTCACCTAATGCCACGAAGGGAGTCAACGACAGAGGAACCAATTGCTCCAGCTTCAATCCCAGCACTCAGGTAGCCTTTGCAACTACCTCCCTAATGTCACTCAGTGTGTAGGCATGCTCGATATGAGAGACAAACTCTACCAGTCTGGCTGACCCAATTGTGTGAGCAATATGGCATCTCCAGTAGCTGATAGCAGTGTTAGCAAAGCTCCCCTCCGGGAGCACCTTGTCTAGGGAACCCTTCTTCCTAAAGCCGTAGTTGGCCTAGAATTGGGTCCACCAAGTCCTCAACGTCCTCGACCGTAATGCCCTAGCACCAGTACCAACAGGCACCACTTGCATTGGCCTCTGGGGCTTGAGGGCCCCACTATAACCTCGCCCTGATGACAAAGAAGCCCGACCGCCTTGGGGCCATTACTGTGCAAGTCGCTTCACATCCTGGCGGATCCTAGAGAAGCGAGTCCTCATGTACTCGTCATCCAGCAAGATAGGAGGTTGATCCTCCCACAGAAATCAGCTCACCTCAGCCTTCCAGATTGCCGAAGCCTTTTGGCAATATAGATGGATGTGCTCAAACCACCACTTGGAATAATGGATGTCGAACCTCCCGTGGTGGTCTAACCCCGACATCGGTAACTGCTCCGGCTCCCCGTGGCAATAGAAGTCCCACCAAGCGGCTGCTAACAGGTGGCTGTCCCAACCCTTATACAATCAGCTCGCCAAAGGGAACTCCTAGTTTGAAGGAATCGCCTGGTCGTACCCAAAGTTTTGGGCAAACCGGTGTGGGTAGTAAGGCTCCAGAATGCTCGTAGCAGACCGGTGCACCGCCAACATCGTCGGCCGGGTGCTGATCACCCACTCCGTGTATGCCACGACATCTGGCTCTCACTGGTATGGAGGGGCGTAGGCCGCCTCGTCGCTCGAGGGCACCAGAACCAAGTGAAAGTCTCTCATCGCACCATCAAATGGGAGCCCATCCTCCCCTCTGCTCGGCAAGAAAGACAGATCCCTCCTAGCTTTCTCTAGTTGTGCCATGGCATCTCCATCAAGTTGTCCTGTGAAGCTGAACAGCAAATGGGTCACCGGGTTTGCCACCGTCGTCTGCGTCACCAGTCTAGGAAACAGTAAACTGGCCCACATGCTGAGGTAGTGGGTCGGCAGAAGCAAGCTCCACTCGCATGGTGCAGGATGGACTGAAAGTACTCCCAGCTCATGGAAGATGTTGGCTAGTGCTGCAGGAGCCAACGCCAGCCTCCGCCCCTATACCAGCAAGTACGCGGGCCATAGCAGCTTGGCCCTCAGAAGACTATCCTCCCTGTGGGGGACCACGAACATCGCCAGCCAATATGCTAGATACGTAGCTAAATGTGTTACATCTGGCAGTCTGTGGGGGTTCCACCCCTCTCATAGCGCATAAATGTATCTGGAGTAGGTCCTGAACTGTAGCTCCACCTCCGTATACTCCTCCCACAGGGTCTGATCTTGCGCAAACTCATGGTAGAAGCAAAAGGGCCCATTGTAGAAATGGCAGACCCACACCTTCAGAGGCACCCTAGGATTTTGCGGTGCCTTCTCTCTCCCTGCCAAAGCCACGTCTCTCCAAGTCTTTAGTAAATATCGGTAACTATGAGGAACCTGGTATCATCCCTACCCGTCAGTATGACTGCGGTGGAAGTCATCTAGCAACACCTCTTCATATCCCACGCCGCTAGAATAGGGACCACAAGTCTAATGAGGTCTCCCCCTCTACCGCCGCCATGATATTCCACTGGCGATTGAAGCGCTCCACTAGTGCCTGAATCAACCCCGTGTAGTAGGGGTACCCGTACAATGCCGTTGTCACTGCGTATCTGATCTCGGTCTAGTCTAGAAGTACTCAGTAGTGGATTCACAAAGGAAACCATCTTCATAATGTGGACGTCCAGGACCAGGAACAGATTGCTGGAGCATTGATGCTGCCACACCCTCAGCAACAGCCTACAGTTCTTGTTTGATGAGCTCCTCAACTGCACCTTCCGTTGGATGAGTCATACTTGTATCGGAGCTTGTGTTCTTGACCACGGAATCTAAAGGCTGGTCATACAGTAAAAATAAGAGGAAGTGGAAGCAGAGATGCAATAAAAGAATGTGTATGCAATGAGGCCTGGCTGTGTACAAAAAGAAAATTCAAATTGAGGATGGATAAATCTCTCTGCACACAATGAATATTCAAAACAATTTGTCACAAGGAATCAGTAACTGTCAGCAAACTAAGCAGCGAGCAGCAGAATTAGAAAAACCAACATCAGCCAAGCTTCTCCAGTGAGGCTCTGGTTATCAGATTGGAATTAGCCTCTATGGCCTCCTCGGTCCCTGGGTGGTGCATAGCCCCGTGGTCTGGTGCTTGTAGAACCTTGAGTGGCAATGATGTTGATGATGGAAGTCTGGAGTCTTCGAATGAAGTTGGACAGCTCTTCAAACTAGTAGTGGACTGTGCTTCTCACATTAGCCACCAGGGAGGAGAGATTTGCATGTTCTGAAATAATATTCTGAAGTGTGTCAGCGATAGTAGTGACTTTAGTCTGAACAGTGTCGATATGACTAATAAGCGCTTGCTGACTTGGAAGAAGTGCATTCACTACACCCTTCATTTTTTCAAGCTCTATTTTGATTTCAAAAGTATGATCAATAATTTTGGTAATTAAGCTGAAGGATGTAGCTTGAGTATCTTGGATGCTGCTGACCGTCTCTGCAACCTTGTGGCATACACCTAGAAGAGATTCCAAGAGCTCGCGAGATGCTGCATCTGATCTTTGTTTATTAATTAAAAACTGCAGCCACTGTGTCATCATAGAGTTTTCCAAATACTGCAACCTAGTATTCACGCGGTTGATATTGAAATTTGTGTATAGGAAATGAGCATGCATCAACTCATTCTGAGTCATCACCATAGTCATCAAATTAGTCAACATTTCAATTATGGTGGGCTCAGGTGCAGCTTGCCCTTTAGGTGTAGGTTGCTCTACAGGTTCAGCTTCCTCACCAGATGTAGATTGCTCTGTATCATGTTGTTTTACTGGTGCGAGTTGTTGTTCAGGTGACAGTGGAGGTGGTATACTAAGCCCAACCAATCCTCCCTTATGAGGTCCATATGAAGGAGCTGGTGTAAAAGACATTCTTGGATACATTTAGAAATGAGGTGCAGGACCCATGACTTAATCCTGTGAGTCTTCCTCAACTGCCACTAGAGCTGGAGCGTCCTCACTCTGTGGTTGACCAACCTCTGGAGGTGGAGCTGTTTCAGCATCCTCTTGAACTGCCTGAGGTTGTTCTTGACAGGCTACATCACCACTTTGTTGAACTTTCTGTTGTTCAACTTCTTGTTCCTCAACAACTAGGTCAGTAATTTCTTCTAGAGTTTTTTCTATAATTTCTCTCAAGATGCCAGCAGTAAAGTCAGCAATAGAAGCATCATCGAAACTAGGTTCTTCAACTAATTCTGTCACCTCTTCCTACTCTACCTGCTCAGGTTGGTCCATGTGCTGCTGTACTACATCAGGTTCCATTCCAAATTTGTCAAACAGTTCACTGATGTTCTGATCAAGATGTTCCAAAGCTTGTTCTTCTATGGAGACCACATCACCCAGATCTGCAACCAACCCCATGGTCAACCCCTATTATCAGGAAACTCCATTTTCTACCCTGCCAGCCCCAGATCTGTGAGCCCGCCCCTTCTAAAATCCCTAGCGATCAGCACAGAGGATACATAATTCCTGGATAGCCTGGGATCGTAGGATTTCGAAAGTGCTTTCCAACGCCACTGACCAAGCATCGATCCGACATCGGGGCTGTCTGCAGGGCTCGTTCTTGCCGGGTTGCGCGCAGTAAAATAGCAACTTCAGTTCTTGAACAGCAACCGGCGACCACCCCGGGAGCGGCCGACTCATCTTCCATGCGGCGGACCAGTGCACCACCTTCCACGGGACCGCCCCTCTGGGAGTCACTGATGCATCAGCATCCGTATCGGCCCCCGCGGCCCACCAACCAGCATGTGGGTCCCATTGTTTCTAGCGTTCGCCATCACCAGAGCGGTCCAGAGTGCTACCTGTCAACCCGAATCTGTTACTCCCGGATCCCATGTGTAGCCCTTTACCTCCCTTCATGGAGTGGGCAGAAATAATTAATTCTATAACTATTCATAATTGTTGTACCAGGATTACGGGTTCGGCTGGAGTTATCTTCCCCACGCCCGGAGCGTGGAGGTAAACTCGCCACCCCTTGTAGTCGTAGTTACTTGCTTTCTTAGTATATACTTATTTGCCACTGCTAGAGAGCATGTTTTAAGATCCTAGCTCGTAACAAAGTAATCACCGCTATGAGAGAGAGAGCGAGACCCATCTCGTGACCCGACCTGAGCACGAGAGTGAGTTGACCACCCTTGACTCGCTGCCGATTTCTCAACTGTGCAGGTCTGAATGCTTCCCTCATTAGGGACAAACTCGAGCTTGCTAGAGTCTCAGGTTGCATCTCAAATTGGCGTCGAGTCCGCGTTTCGTCCCGCATCAAATTGGTATTAGAGCTTGTCGAGTCTAGGATAGTCGTTGCATAAGTGTTTGCACGGTCTAAGTCGAGTCTAGGATCACCGTTGTTTTAAGACAAAGAAAATAAAAAAAAGTGTTTTGGTTTGCATTGCACCCCAATAATCAGTATATCAAAAGATGTTGCCCGAAGGTTAGGTTACACCTATCCAGAAGGTAGCCCCTTGCATCGAGTCGGACCTTCGAGTTAAAGCCTCCGCCACGTACTGAAAATTGGCTTAAGTCTAGGGTCTTGAGTCTAGAGCATCTAGGTGTTTGCATTAGTTTTGCATAAAAGAAAAGGTCAAAAAATGATGAAAAGAGCAAGGGTTCCAATGCATTAGTCTCTTTGTAACTATGGCCAACCCTTACATTAGACCTGCCCAAGGCAACCGGTCCCTGTCTGAGTTCATTAGGGACTTCAAAGCGTACCGGTTAAGATGTGGGGTCGGGAAGGAGAGCACTATGGTCGGATTCCAATTCCGGAGAGGTCTGCAGCCTCACTACCTGTTTGAGTGTCTTTGCCGCGATGCGGTCACTCTGGAGCAATCTTATCAGGTCGCTCTAGAGGTCGCTCCCACGCTTTTCCTTGATTCGGTAGCATTTTGGGTGAGAGAGAGGGGTTTATCACCTTGTTGGGGGGAAAATGCATGTTTAGGGTCGAGAGTGTGAATTGACCGATTTCATAATGGTTCTTAGCTTAAATCGCATTTTGTTTATGGCATTATAGTCGGGAATGTTTTTCCCATGTTTCTCGAGATTTCCTGCTCACATTGGGGGCAAGTCGGGCTTCAGATCAACCCTCCGAACTTGGTTCTGGATGGGGTTCCTGATAAGGTGGTGGCCAGATGGCCTGCCGCCTTGCCCACTTTAGGCGGCCAAAGGGTTGGCCGCCTAGAGGGCTGGGCGGCCACTACTGTGGCCAGCCAGGGGCCAACTGTCTGGGCTGCCAGAGGGTTGGCCACCCTATCCCCTATCTGGGTGGCCTATGGGTTGGCCGCCCAGGACCTTGCCCTTCATCATCTAAGAGGCCAAAGCCCTGATCGGCCAGGCCACAGGGGGTGGCGCCCACTAGGGTGACCGCCCAGGAGGCTGGGCGGCCAACCCGCCCAGGTACCAGTTCACTCGATGATTGCCCTTCGTCGTTTCGCGTGATTTGTGGTCCCGATGTATTCCGTACAGCCCGTAGTCGATAGATCAGCCATCCAATCAGAGGTTCTAGGGTTTTTATGATGTATATTCGCCTCATGACGCATTACATGTGTACGGTTAGATCAGCATGAACTGATGGTACTCAGTGGTTTTTGCTTCTTTAGCGAGTTCTCACCTTCAGTGACCTTCCCCACTAGTTGCAACTTTCCTACGCACGCATGTGCGAACCCACTTGGGAGTGATGGAGAGCTTTCCCGATGTGACAATTTTTAGGCTGATTATCATAGGGCTCCTTGCCTTTACAGCCTGAGTCCTGACTAGGGAAAAAATCAGCTAGAGGACCCAACTTAGAGTGGATAGTCTGTGCGTGCACACGTGGTCGGGGGCTTCGAACACGCGCTGACGAGTGCGACCCCGACTAGTCCTTGTTCTGTTATGTGATACTTACTTATGGTGTCTCAGTGTCCACCTGGGACGAGTAGGGAGACACCTTGGGTGCGGACTAAGCCGTCAGTGGACGCATTTGGCCTTGCTTCTAGTGGGTAGTGCTCCTATCACTTGTGAGCTAGCGACTTAGGTTTCCTAGCGAGGTTTAGTGTTTTGGTGGCTCAGGATCCTTGCTACATGTGATCGAGACGTGGTTCCTTCTTGTCTTCGAGAGTCTTGTTTCGGCAATGTAGCCATGTTCCTTCGTTGATTGACTGAGGGTCTACTTGGTAGCCTAAATTCTAGTGTTCGTCCTCCATGAGAGATACTCAGAGACAGGTTATCATAATCAAGCTTCTGTAGCCCAAGTTATGATAATTCAGTTCAGTGAGGTGTATGCTTGATATTCGAGATATCCCATTCCTATGCAGACTTTTAGTAGTTAGTGGTTTAGCGTAGTTATGTGTGATTATAGTATCATTCCTTCTGCCTTACTTTTCTTCCTACTTTATTATTTTTTGCCGTTGCGAGAGCTTGTATGCTTGTGGAAAATCAAGTCCTAGGAGTGTCATTGCATCATTGGGCTGTGCCACATCAATCAATCAATAATCAAACCAACTCAATACACAAGAACACACATATGTATTCATGCATATACACAAATATGTGTATACATTTGCACATAGTCATCTTACTGCATGTTCGTCTATTCTGGTCCCCCAGTATATCAAATGATGATCAGCAGAAGGTCAGGTTAGGTCTGGCCAGAAACTTTCATTATGCATGAGGTGATCCTCGGATCTAAGTTCCCTGCCACGTATCGGGATCCAGATAATAAACAGTCACATCGCATGCTTGAATGTATGTCTGGGTCTTGCATCGCATAACAATGTCCATTAATTTGAGTCTTTACTTACGTTTACTAAGTCCTAATGGCCCTTTATCTTGGCGATTAATCAAGGATTTTTCTTCCTCCAGGAGAATGTAATTAACGTCATAGCCTTTATGGTATGATAGACTTTTGGTCCCAACACAGACTTCACATTCATCTGACCAGGTCAGATCAAGCGCATAATAAACTTGTCACGGTAGTGACTGGCACGCCCATAAAATTAAGAAATAAATCCAATAATAATACCACCTAATAAATAAATCTCATTCCCCACAAGTTGGCACGCCCAGTGGGATAGAGTCTCCCTTCATCTTTTCACCAAGATATAGGGCCTCGGGGTCCTCCCCAAGAATATTGATCGTTGCTTGTTTCTGTTTTATAGGAAGGGAAATGGCTATCGAATTTGTGGCTCTCAACTTCGGCCCTCAGATCGTGGCTGACCATGCTACACATGGGTACTTGGAGGTACCAACCATGTTCAAAAGTTTTCCCATAGTTGTAAGCTTCCCCAACTTCCTGGGGGTCATCTTTGTCGACATGCTGAATGTAAAGGCCCCAGAACGTGCTGATGAAACTATTGACAAGAAACCATTGGCCCACCAAGTTGGGGGCTGAAACTGTAGGGTCTCACTGGAAGGCCAGATCCAATTGGTAAGCTGCATGGTGCACCATGCGGCTCGTGGTGCCCGTCCCAACTACAACAACAAGCCCGGGAACCACCAACGGGGGAGCTCCCGAACAAAGATTTCTGCCCCTATCACCGGTCGACTCTTAGTGTCTAAAAAGTCCATTCTTATTGGTGGTGTCTACGTCTTCTTGGATGGGCGCGACGCCCAAGTGGTGCCAGACCATGTGGTCCCCGCTACACCGACCCACAACTCCTTCCAAGCATTGTCCGGGAGGAGGGCCAAGAAAGATGAACAGGGCCGCCAAGGCTGAAAAGAGTTGGTCCCAAGGCCAAAGAAATTTAAACAGGTGTGAATACCTAAGAGGATACAACCTGTTCAGATAGATGTCTTTGATAGCTGCTGTAGCACCCGTGGTTTAATGGATCCTTAGCGGGCCGACTCTAGAATTTATTCCGGTCATTTCATACGATTTTTACGGATTTTTGGCCTATTTTTGGGCATTTAAATGATTTGGTTAAAGTATTAACATGTAAGAGACAAAGTGTGATAATTTCTCTCCTTTTTATTGCATTAAACATCTTTGTACATCAACTAGGCCATAGCTAGTACAATATGCAAGAAAATGAAAAATTGGTACATCACGAACTGATTACGCGACGCGGATGAGGTCGGTAGCCCCCAAGCCGAGCCACTGACTCCACCCCGTGTGGAAATTGGCTCGGTTAACGAGACGACTGACTTTGTCTGCTCGAGAAGTTCAGAAGATATTGTATCAGAGGGGATAGGAATGCCCGGGTGCCAACTTTGTAGAAAATAAGAGAAGGCCTCCTCCGCGAACTCTTTGGAAGTTGGACCATAATGAAGCCAACACCCTCCCAAGAGTGAAAGAGGGTGACAGAAGAATAGAAGAGAGAGAAAGAATAAGCACTCCAATGAAGGGAGTGGGAGAGGCGGGGCGAGGATGAAAGAAAGGAGTAATGTCTCCTCCCATCCCCTCTCCCCAGTGGGGCGATAGCCTAGAGGTCGGGAGGGAGCACGTCGCCGTGTGCCGACCCTTCTTCTACGCCATCCACCCCATCGCCGACCGTTCTTCTACGCTGAAACAACATGAATGCCCCAACAGTCGCCATAATCGTCATCTTCAGAGTCATCCTCCATGCTTCGCCTAAGGATGATCACGAAGAAGGAGATGGCCGCTTTGCAAGAACAGGAAGAGGAAGCAAGAAATTACAAGGGAAGCTTTAAACAGCGTGAAGAGGAGGAGGCACCCTTCGGGACCTTTTATAGGCCGAAGGGGGAGACCATTGTCTTAATTGAATTTCCCATCAAAAAGACACAAGAGGCAGATGTACTTCCCTAGAAGCAGTTACGCTACCTCCCTCTCAAACTCCCATGGGAGTACGCAAAAATGGCAGGTCATTTAAAGCGTAGAAGGATGAAAAGATGCCAGCTCCGCACCTGATCGACACGTAAGCCTAATTTTTGGGCTACGAATCGTATGAGATCTTTGATTCACTGGCAACTGTGGATATGGTAAATCCTACTCAGTCAAATGTAGTAACGTGCAGTCAATTGCATTTTGAATACTACTCCCATTATATGGAAAGAAAATCATTACACTACTAAGTCCGGAAAGAAATTACAAAAAAGAGAAAGCGGAAATGAAATAACAAGGCAAGAACAAATTTCCTAGTCTATAGAAATATGGGAACCCTTGGAAGTCTGTGGCCCCTCTTGAAGCTCAAGGGGCGGAGGACCCTCAGTGCTCGGAGATTTTCCCCTGGTACCATCAGTGATGGCGGCCTGGGCGCTGACCGCATTTGTGAGGCACCCAGAGTTGGCGATCTATCCTCCATCGAGACAAAAGCACCTTCGCTTTGCCCTTCACCACTTGACGTCAATGAGGGAGAGTCTGAGACATTCTCATCAGAATCGTAGCACTGTCTGGGAGGGAAGATGAGCTCGTCGAAGACCTATTCTTCAGCTAGATTGACTGCCCACCTGAAGCCTTGGGCAAAATCCTTCCACAAGCCTTGCCGGTAGCCTGAGACCATCATTCTCTATTCTTCATTTTTTATTCATTTCTTTCTTCTTTTAGTTTCCTTTTTTGTTTGTTTGTTTGTTTTTATTTATTTTTTTGTTGGGCTCCCTAACACAAGCTCGTCTACGGTGCAGGATATTTTGTCCAGTGGGACTATTGATGAATTTGACTATTTATTGTGCTTGTGGGACTAGGGATCGATGTGTAAAAGTCCGGTGGGCTTAGCGAAAGCGGAGTACCCTAGGCCAAGGAAGAAGGTTTTATTGGCCTAGTCCGGCGGGATGAATGGGCAATTTTTAGCACTCGACGAGGGCAGACTATCTCAGGCCAAAGAAAGAAGTTTTTTGAACCCATCCCAATGGGGCAAAGGGTAATTTTGGGACTCGATGAGGGCGGAGTGCCTCATGCCAATGAAAAAAGTTTTATGAACCCATTCCGACTAGACTACTAGGTAAAGTTTTGAGCTCGGCAAGGGTGGAGTGCCTTATGCCAGGGAAAATGTGATTTTATTGGGCTGACATTAGACAAGGAGTCTGAATCGGTAGAGGTGGGAGAGTCCCATGGGGCAAATATGACATTGTTGTGGTTGAATGCCAAAAGGCGATGAGAATGCATTGGCTGGGAGCATAGGTCCCAGATCAAGGGTAGAGGGTCAACCCCGGTGGGACAAATAGGGAATATCCCTGTAAGTTGGGGAGATGGCAAGGCGCCATGAATCTTGGTGAGACTAGCAGGATGTATCATCACAGGACGAGGCATTGGTATGGGTTATTCTCCTCGTTCCCTTGCAAGGTTTGTATTTTAATGTGGCAGAGGGCCGGAGGTTAAGGAATGTTTATTCAGTGGCTCGGCTAGAAGATCCAAGTTGAGAATGGAGGGGGGGTACCTCAATGGGAATGAGCCCGTATTTTAAACGGGAGGCCTAGTGGCCAATGAGGGCTCTTTGGTGTTGGTGGGACTATTGATTACATGGTCCCCCTGGGGATATTCAGTGACAGCTATGCACCAAATCAACAGCCATCTTCTTTTGTCATTGATTTCTTCAGGAGATGCTCTGAACAACTTCAGCCTAGGCTTCCGGTGCTTACACTAAGTGTCATCCTCTTGGCCCTCTTTCTTAGAAGCTATGACTGCAGTGTCTTCCTACCTCCATAGAAGGCATAGTCATTTTATTTTCCCTTTGGTATTCACCATACAATGCTACTAGGGAGCCTTCTTCTTATAGGGGCGGATGGGGAGGCCCTGTTGACCTCGTAATTTTTCTTTCTTCTTTTCTTTTGGATTCATCATTTTTTGTCTCTTCTCTTTTTTTAAACGGACAACTCAGATGGCACTGACAGTGTGGTGCAGTGCAGAGCCATTACCCTTCATTCATTTGTTCTTAAACGGACCAAGGCGGGTGCATAGGAGAGCACTCACCCCCTCAGAGAGGGGATGAGTGGTTCGCTCTACCATACCATTCCCACAATGGTAGTTTCTTATTTGGCACGGACGAAAACATGAGGGGAGTGATATTTCCCTTGGTAGATGGCATACATGAGCATTTCATGTTCAGATTGGTCATAAGGTCGATGCTAGTCTAGGCCTCATGCTAATAAGGTCGGTGCAATCTTCGCTGCTCTACTTACATAGTCAATGCACATCCTACATGAATGCATACCAGGTCAGTGTGTGCTCTGATGTGTGTGTATATAAGGTCGGTGCAGTTTTTACCTCGAGCATGTTGAAGTCGGTGCATACTCTGCCTTGTGTAATATAGGCCCGTGCATGTTTCATCTTAAGGGTATAACGATCGGTGCTATTTTTGTTGCTACCCGCATGCAAGGGTCGGTGCACGTTTGCATCTCATGCATACAGGTCGATGCACGTTTGCGTCTCACGCATACAGGTCGGTACACATTTGCATCTCACACATACAGGTCGGTACACGTTACTGTAGAAGTTGATGCTAGCATAGGCCTCAAGCAGCCAAGGTCGATGCTAGTTTGTTTGTGCACATAAGGTTGGTACACATTACTGTACAAGTCGATGCTATTCACTATTGAAGTCGATGCTACTCTGACCATTGCACACACAGTCGGTACATGTTACTGTAGAAGTCGATGCTAGTATAGGCCTCAAGTAGCCAAGGTCGATGCTAGTCTGTTTGTAGGCATAAGGTTGGTACACATTACTGTACAAGTCGATGCTATTCACTGTTGAAGTCAATGTTATTCTGACCATTGCACACACAGTCAGTACACATTACCGTAGAAGTCGATGCTAGCATAGGCTTCAAGCAGCCAAGGTCGATGCTAGTCTGTTTGTGAACATAAGTTCGGTACACATTACTGTACAAGTTGATGCTATTCACTGTTGAGGCTTCATCCATTGCACACACAGGTCTATACAGATTATTGTTAAGGTCAATGCTACTTCGTCCATTGCACACACAGGTCTGTACAGGTTACAGTTAAGGTCAATGCTACTTCTCCTTTGACCAGACTAAAGTCAATACATCCTGTTTACTTTGACTACACTTTGACCATGACTTACGATCATAGGGTGTTTGATGAAATTCTCTCTACTTTACTGATAGGGACTAAAGCATATTATGATTTTAGCTCGTGAAAGAAAAGTGAGGCACGTGATCCAAGGTTCTTCTGATGGGCTCGAGATCTCGGGAACCTTAAGTTGGGCACGTGATCCAAGACCTTTCTCAAGAGGAGAATCAGACATTTGGATAGCGCACTTTCTACTTCCTGACATGTGGACCTTAGAGGAGCGCCTCGTTCAAAATTCTTTGGGCGGGAACATGGTTTCCACGCACCTATCTTTTGTAAGCCTATAAATAGAGGCTGTTCGTTCAGAAGAATAACACTGAACAACGTGAGAGAAGATTGCAGAGCAAATTGAGAAGTCTCACAGAGTAAGAGAAGAGAGCGGTGCTAAGAGTAGAAGAAGAAAAGATCTGAGAGAACAGAGAGAGCTGAAAGAGATGGAAAGTAATTGTGGAATTGAGAGAAATCTGTGAGAGCCTGTTGTTGTGAGTCTGGAGGAAAGCAGAGCATCGGAGGGACGAATGAGCTCTGATACCAATTTGATGCGGGACGAATGAAACTCGACCAGACAATACAACCTTAGACTCTATATGTCGAATCAACTCTTTTTAGACTGACATAACCAGCAATGACACGCACTCTAGAAACACCTCGGCTAGCCACTAATGAGCTCCAAAAGAGGAATATGCCCTCAACAAGAAGTATAAGCTCACGATTCGTCCCAAGTGAGGGAAATGCATGGATCTACGTGATTGAGAAACCGACACAGAGTTAAGGGTGGTCAGTTCGCACACGTGCTCAGATTGAGTCACGGGATGGTCACGCTCTCTTTTTCACAGTGATGATTGAATTTGAGTGAGTTAGGATCCTATCATTCTCACATGTAGCAGTGTCAAGATCACATATCTCCATGCTCGGGGCGTGGGGAAGACTCCCTGCCAAGACACGTAACTCCTGGTACAAGTAATTAACCAATAATTACAGACCCAAATTTACTGCCCACTCCACGTAGGGAGGTAAAAGGCTACACACTGAATTCGGGAGGGCCGAGCTTGGTTTGATGGGTAGCAAGCCGAAGGGCTCTTTGGGACAGAGGCGAGTTGCTGGTCCTGCTCGGTACTGTTTAGATCTGCAGGACAGCAAGCAAGTGCGGCTAGTGGGATGGCAGCCTCCGGGTGCCTAATTACGGCAGTTGGCGAGGACATTGGTAGGGTGTCCCCTTACAATCTCTGGGAGTGGCGATCGTCGGATCTGAGCCGATGTGCCGATGGGAGATCTAGAACAGAGATCTGTCCCGTAGCCCTGCAACTAGTCAGATCTGTGCGATCTGGAGAAAACAGTTGCTGCGGGAAGATCCGAAGTCGAATCAGAACAAAACCAGCACCGCTACGAAGGGTGCTTGAAGATGTACAACTTATAGGAATTTCATAACCATCCACCATACCAATTTTCCAAGAAAAACTTTGCAACAGGGACCTCGTGCTGACAGGATGTGTAGAGCAGACAGTAACCCATAGAAATATGGTTGACCGGTGGGCAAATGGGCTTTCTGGATCAAGGGGTGAACATGGATGATAGAGGGGGATGAGGGGGTTGTGATCACCAAATGTAGTGGCGATCAGAGAAGGTTTATTGAGTGGGAAAAATAGTTATGTAGGGTTCTATCTCGTAGGTCTGCACATAGGCAGACTGCAAGGGGTGGGAAAACAATGGTGGGAAGGGGATCAAACGGTGGTGGATCGTAGTGAAAATTGAACGGAAGATGGGGAAGGACGTAGGGAACAAGATATGGTGAGATGGGGATGATGCAACCATAGGATGGGGGCGTACTAACTGGGTATTTCCGGTTCTGTCCTGCTATGAACAGATCTGGATAGACAGGGAGAAAGCGGCTCGATGGCAGCTCCGATGGCGGCAGCGGTGGCTGAACGTCACACCCAGTGTAGCAACCCTGATAATTGAGGAAATAAAAACCTTAAATGAATTAAAAACTAAAACCAATGTTCAGGACCCAACTCATATATACACTTAAAACTACAAAGCCTTATAATTGCACACATATATATGCAAGGATATAAATGCAAACCTAAAGGACACAAAGGTAAAATAAAAATACAAATGACTAGAGTCGATTCCCATCAAATATCATGATAGTTTTTTTATTCATATTACTGACTTAAATGTCCTTTTGAGTTTTCACCAAAGCCAGCCCCCTCTTACTTTTACCCACGTGGCCTTTCGGGTTTTCACGTGGCGGGGTACCCAATTTTGCCTGCAGCGCCCTTTCGGGTTTTTGCCACAGCCGGGTTATAGTCATTTCTGCCCTTACTCAGAGTATCTCGGTAAGTTTGTCGAGGCATCTCTATTTTAAACCTCTTTTTTTAGTTGATTTGCGGAACTGGCGTCGAGAGGGGCAGGGGTTTGTTCGTTGGCATTGGCTAACTGTCGAAGTGAGGATGGGTTTGTTCATTAACGTAGACGAAAGGTCTGGGTTAACGGTTTGGTGGCTAGCCTTGCTGATGATGACAGGAATCACCATTGGTTTGTTCATCGACGTTGGCTAAATGCCGAAGCAAAAATAGGTTTGTTCATTAATGCGGATGAATGGTTCGGGTTAATGGAATACCAACCGGTCTTGCCGATGACGACAAGAGTCAGTGCTGGTTTGTTCATTGACATTGGTTAAATGTCGAAGCGAAGATGGATTTATTCATTAGCGGGGACGAAAGGTCCGGGTTAATGGAATACTGATCGGTCTTGCCGATGATGACAAGGGTCAGTGCTGGTTTGTTCATCGACATTGGTTACATGTCGAAGTAAAGATAGGTTTGTTCATCAAGGCGGACGAAAGGTCCGGGCTGGCGGTTCATTCACTGACCTTGCCGATGATGACAAGAGTCGGCGTTGGTTTGTTCATCGACATTGGTTAAATGCCGAAGCAAAAATAGGTTTGTTCATCAACGCGGACGAAAGGTCCGGGCTGATAGTTTGAGAGAAGCAAATCTCCAGTGGGACTTGTGATGAATATCCTAGCCAGAGTTTTATAGGGATGAGGGTAAAGAAGAACCTTGGTTACCACCTTACTGACCCGAGTGTCCTTTCGGGTTTTCACTGGGGTTAGCCCCCTTTTACTATGGCCCACGTGTCCTGTCGAGATTTCACATGGCAGAGTACCCGATTTTGCCTGCAGTGCCCTTTCGGGTTTTCGCCACAGCCGGGTTATGGCCATTTTTGCCCTTGTGCAGGATACCTGAACAAGTCTAGTGGGGCACCTCTATTTGAAGCCCCATTTTTTCTTTCTTTTTTTCTTTTTTCTTTTTTTTCTTCTTTTTTGAGAGGAAATAACAAACCAGTATATGGTGCTCCATTCCGACTATTTGGTTCATTCGTGTAGTAGCAACATGTAGCTATTGGCTAGGGCACGAAGCCTTGCACCTAGAATGCTCATTCGTTGACAAAAGCCAATGCAAGGGTGATAGTTTATGCGCTGATCCAAACGTAGGATCCGCAATGGGGATAATGTGTTGATATCAGCTAGGGCGTAAAGCCTTGCGCTAAAAAAGGTTTATTCGTCGGCAAGAAGATAATGCCAACGCAAGGAAAGGGGCCTATGCGCCGATTCAGACGTAAGGTCCGCAATGGCGATAAGGTGAATATATCGGTTAGGGCATAAAGTCTTGCATTGGAAAAGGGTTTATTCATCGGCAAGAAGATAATGTCAATGTAAGGGAAAGGGTTTATGTACTGATGTGGATGTAAGGTCCGACATGGTGTTATTGTGGACATATCGGGTAGGGCATAAAGCCTTGCACCAAAACCATGTATTCGTAGGCATGGGGATAACACGAGCGCAAAGGAAATGATTTATGCACTGATGTAAACATAAGGTCCAGCATGCTATTGATGTGTAAAGTGATAGCCCGGTGGGACTATGTGGGGTTCTCCAGAAGCCCCAGGGTTAGTGCACACTGGGGAGGCTTTTGCAATTGTGAGCCAATGGTCCTTGGAATTGGTTTGAACTAGGTAGGTATTTTGGAGAGCTCGGCCAGGGCAGAGTGCCACTAGACCAAGGTAGATTCCAGTCATTCTTCGAATGCTGACAAAGCTGCATGGTACAGCTTTAAATGTTTCCTAGTGAGAGGGGAGAACTAAACTACTCCTTTGTGGTCTACGAGAATGTAGGCACCACCTTCATAGACTCGGTGGACAACATACAGTCCAACTCAATTTTCAACCAACTTCCATTTGGGGTTGGAGGCCATTACTTCTCTTCTTTTGACCATCACTAGGTCATCTTTCTTAAATTCTTGCCCTTTGACTAGCTTGTCGAAAGCACGGGCCATGCGAGCTTGGTATAGTTGGATGTTTTGTTGCGCCCGGAGAGGTCTCCCTTCGAGCTCGGCAATCTCTTCTAGTCTTCTTCCTATGTTTGTCTATTTGCCGTTTGTCAAGCCGTGTTGTATAGCGACTCACAATGATGGCACTTCCAGCTCTATCAGCACCACTACTTCTGATCTGCAAACCAAGGAGAATGGTGAATAGCTGGTTGGGGTTTTATAGACCGTACGATAAGCCCACAGTGCTTCGTACATTTTCTCTTCCTAGTCCCTCTTACTAGAGTTGACGGTCTTGGCTAGCAAGGTGCAGAGAGTCTTGTTGAATGCCTCTGCAAGTCCGTTGGCCTGTGGATTGTAGGGGGATAATGTCCTCCAATCAATTTTTTACTTGTTGGCTAGCCTGTACACCTTCTGATTTTTGAAATTACTGCCGTTGTCGGAAATAATTTGGTTGGGGACCCTAAACCAGAATATTATGTTCTGATGGAAGAATCTGGCGACTAGGTCTCTTGTCACTTCTCTTAGCGCCACAGCCTCCATCGATCTGGAGAAATAGTCTGTGGCGGCCAAGATATATTTGCACCCTGATGAGGATGCTAGCAGAGGTCCCACCACATCCGTGCCCCATTTGGCAAATGACCAACTTGGGATAGTGGGGTGCAGTGACATCGGTGGCCGTCTGGGCACGGTGGCGTGTTCTTGGCACTTCTGGCATGACTTAGCAAAATTACAGCAGTCATCAAATATAGTGGGCCAATAGTATCCCAACTTCTTTATCTCAATTTTCATCTTTGGACTGGCCAAGTGCGCCCCGGCTGACCTGGCATGAACTTCTTTCATCACCTGCCATGCTTCTTCTGTAGACAGGCAACAGAGTAGAAACTTCTTTTGGGCATCTACCATTATTCGAAACAATGTTCCATTTCTCATCTTCTAAGAATCTTTGATTCTGAGCAATTTCATTCTTTGTTCTTTCTCATTTGGGAGATGTCCGTGCTGGAATCAGCGTACGAGATGCTCCCACCAATCGGGCCCTTGGATTTCCTCCACAGTTGCCACTTCATTCTCTTCTTCATTGGATAGGACCCCTATCATGCTAGGGACCTGATGTCTATTGATCACGGTTATATTCAGGCTTGTGTCTGGCGGGATTGCCAATGAACTAGCCAGCTTTGCGAGGGCATCGACTTGAGCATCCTGTCCTCCATTGATGTGCTTAACTTTGATGAAGAAGAATTTCGCCATCAGGCACAGTGCCAATTGGTGGTAAGGGAGAAGTTCCTGCTTCCGCACATCGAACTCTCCTTCCAACTTTTTTACAACCAGCTTGGAGTCCCCAAACACCTTGAGCATTCGCATTTCCATGGACAGAGTGATTTGCATCCTGATAACTAGAGCTTCATATTCTGCTTCGTTGTTTGTGCAGGGCTTGTTAATCAAACAGGAAGTATATACGACCTCCCCTTCGCGAGACTTTAGGACTATGCCTCCACCAGCTCTAACTCTAGTTGATCCAGTTGCTGGAGTATCAATTCTGCATGCACCATCAAAATACAATTGCCACAAGGTATGCTGCACTTGGTCGGCCTCCAGGGTTTCATCTTTAGGGAGTTCTCCCAGAAGGGCGCTGAAAGCTACCGCAATTACTGTCATCATCTCCACCTGAAAAGAGAGCTTCTCTAGGAGGAAGAGAGAGCATGAGAAGTCCAGTCCAAACCTAGAGAAAGAGAAAGGAGTGTTGGACAGCAGCTAGCCAGAGCATCTGACATTGCTTCTTCAAAGCTACATTTTGCGTTGTTTTTAGTTTTCTTTCTTACGCTTACCATCGCAATTCTGATCCTAGATTCTCGTCTTGTGTTTTCTGAGTCCCCTTCAGTGTGGAGGAAGGGAGACATTGTCTCCGGTTGCGAGTGCCTTGGGAGGTCGCTCATGGAGTTCCCTCTGGTATGGAGGAAGGGAGCAATTGGCCTCCGGTTCTGGATTTACAGGTAGCAAGTCCAGGTTTAGGTTTTGTGAGGTGCAGGACCTGGGTCAAGGGATTTGTCTCCCTCTGGGCAAGCTGTAAGGCAGTGTTCTGTCGTAGACTGAGTCTGCTTCTTTTCGAGTTTTAGCTAGTGGAATCCTCGTTCGGTGTGAATGGGGTGTGGATGTAGATTGCTATTGGCAATCGAGCCACCTAAAAACTCTCTGTCTCCTTGTGTGATTGTTGCTCTGTCCCTTGCGCTAGTTCTGATCTACCGTTGGTGGAGGTTGATGTTTTGTTTGCAATCCTTGAACCATCTTCTGCTCGATCATTTAGCTGAGTATCACCGATTGCCTTCTGGAGCGAGTATTTCATGGTGAGGGTGTTTTCTATCGTGTGTTAAGGGCTCTGCATCTCTACTCTGGGCACATCTACCATGCTCAATTGATTTAAGTTTAAAATTGGGGTGATTTATTCATCCCCCCCTTCTAGATCATTCGCTAGTATTTCTATCATCTATCCCTACTGAATGGGACACCCTCCGGTCATCGTCCAGGGAATGGGCCTCTGGTCTGAGCATGGCGGCAACATTCCAGTAGTCGAGCAGCTCGCCACGCACTTTCGCCGTCGCCGGAAGCAACCTGTAGACCCCGGTAGTCCCCTCCGGCAGTGACTACATCACTTGCTCATCACCCTACCCCACGGCGTCACCCAGCCCCCATCGCCATGAGAACCCATCCCCCCCCTCCACCGCCATGCATCCTGTGTCGTTGGTGAACCCAACCACCCAACTCCATCGCCATGCACGTAGTAGCTCCCACCCCACCTCCCTTTTCACCCCTTGGGCAGACGACCCCCCCTGCTAGCCTCACTGGCCACCCCTCTAGACACGCTCTCCCTTCGCTACTACAAACCCAACACCACCCCTCCAGCCGTGCTATCCCTACACTGCTACGTACCCAGCCCCACCTGTCTGTCGCGAGCCCGCTGTGGCCACCGCCCACGTCTGTAGCACCATGCATCCCCACCTCTCCACCGGCCACCCCAACCACCTGCAGTGGGCACAGGCCGCTGTCTGCTAATAAGTGCTATATTTTATACTATAAGTTACATCACATTCATCATCTTTGAGCATTAAAATGAATAAAGATGTGCATTAATAAGAACAAATCTCATTCTGGAGTTCTTCCTTCTTCCCCCAATCTCCTCCAGATCTGCTCCTAAATCTTCTATCTCCCTAAAATCTCTTCCTCTTCCCTTCTTCCTCTATCTATTGTGAATGTTCACCATCGCCGCCACTGCCGTTCGTGCTGTCGTTGAGCCACCACAAGCCAGTCTTCATCCTGCTGTCCCAAAACTCAGAGTTTTTGGACAACAGCTCGGTATTCGGGCTGGTACGGGAGATCCGACAGTTGGATCGTGACGAAACTTTGAGGATAGGTTCCGTACATCATAGGCCATTCCCAATTCAATTTTCACCCAGAGAAGATCTCGTTTAGGCCCCTTCCCAGTCCGCTGTTCTTCACCCCCACAATCTACCTGTGAGCAGACCAGTCTAATAGATCTTGGTAGGAGAATTTTCTCACCCCCGAAACGATGTCAGGTTAATATAAATAAGCTATGTTCATAACCGTATCTCTCCCCTATACCTCCAAAAAAATCTCCACGCCAAAAAACCCTCATTTGAGTTTTGGTCAAGCCCCATAAACAGGCAGCTTCTATTCTTCCCTATGTGTTCTAGGTTTCAGGACAGAATGAACATCCGTGTTGGAGAGTTTCCCATTTCTATTCAAACCGTTGGACGGTTATGAAATTCTATTATGTTGAATATCTTCGAGTGCTCTTCGCAACGGCTCTAACTACGTCTCTATCCGACATCGTGGCTGGGCGTGCCAGCCGATCTCGTCGGAGCGCGTAGTTCTGGCTAGAAACTGAGTTATGGGATAGCCTTGGGAAATAAATCCCAATAAATTGCCCGCCTCCACTTCAGTGACCGCCGCTGCCGGAGATCGACCCGAGACACTCCAGGAACACCCCCGCCAGTTGCTGCAGCCAAGAGCCGCCTCAGACGTCACCGTACTAGTGGCGGGTCCCACATGCTATCCTGCAGGCCCAAGTGAATAGTGTTGAACTGGTCAACCGTGCCCGCTGGAGTGCCACCAATTGCTGCCCGTCAACCCGAGAACGGCCTCTCCCAGAAGACTGTTGTGGCCTTTTACCTCCTTGCGTGGAGTGGGCTGTAATTTACATGCTATAATTAATTCAATTATTGTATTGGGAGTGACGGATCTCGGCCGGGAAGTCTTCCCCACGCCCCAAGCATGGAGGTACACTAGCCACCCCCCTTTTTGTCATATTTGCTTAGCTTGTATGCATTCTAGATGCCGCTACATGTGAGTAGGATATTATATTAGCTCGTTATATACTAATCACCGCTGTGTGTTGTGAGTGCAAGACCCATCCCGCGACTCGTTCCGAGCGCGAGAGTGAGCCGACCACCCGAGACTCAAAGCCGGTTACTCAACCATACAAATCGTTACGCTTCCCTCGATGGGGATGACCGTGAGCTCGCGCTCCTTATTTGGGGCATATCGCCTCTTCTGGAGCTCCTTTGGTGTCGGGTTGTAGTGTCATTGCTGGTCACGTCGTCTCATTAGCCGCGTCATTCTTTAGAGTCCAAGGTCGCAACCCATCCGCGCCAAGCCCTCAATACGGATAACAGCCGCTTCTCCGGCGGCACCGTCGCCCAGGTTGCGCGGCGCGGCAAGTGCAAGGGATCGGCGGCCGGTCGGAAGATCGCGGGCGACGATGGACCATTCGACCCGAGTCATCTCGCCGCTTTGGCGGGTGACAAGATCATTTGGGGCTGGAACAACTATCCCGACCGTCTGCCAAAGGGATCGGCTCTCGTTGGGCTGAAGCGCAACGATGCTGCCTTCGGCAGCTTCCTGTCGGACGCCGAGATCGCCTGGTTCAGCCGGGGTAGCGGCGTCTATTGCAGGCGCGATCTTTCGAACAACGCGATCACCAATGAGCGCGCGCATCCGACCCAAAAGCCGGTCGGGCTCATGGAATGGTGTCTCGACTTTCTGCCGAACGCTGGACTGATCCTAGACCCTTACATGGGGTCGGGGTCGACGGGCGTCGCCGCCGTAAGCAAGGGCCGCCGCTTCGTCGGTATCGAGATCGACAGAGTCTATTTTGAAGCGGCTTGTCGCCGGATCGAGGAAGCCTACCGCCAGCCCGGTCTCTTCGCCGAGCCTGAGCCCAGGCCGGTTCAGTCCAACATGTTCGACGGGGAAGCCGCATGACCTCTCCCGTCGTCGCAATCCTCCCCTACCCGCCCTCGGCCAACCGCCTCTGGCGCTTCGTCCCTGGCATGAAGTCCCCCATCAAGAGCCGCGAGTACCGCGACTGGCTTGCCTCCGCTGAGTCCGCCATCCCGATGACCGTGCGCGGCGTGATCCGGGGCAAGCATCGGCTGGACATCGCCATCGACCGCCCCGACCGGCGGGCCAGGGACCTCGACAACCTCACCAAACCGACGCTGGACGCCATCAAGGACGGGAAGTTCCTCAAGGGCCTGATCCGCGACGACGCCGACACTCAATCCATCACCATCCGCTGGACAGGAGACGAGCCGGTCAAGGACCCGCGCGTCACCGTCTGCGTGTTCCCGGAGGCCTAGAATGATCCGCGTCAATGCCCATGAGGTCGCGCGCTTCGTCGCTGGGCGCCACGGCCTGACCTTGGAACACCTCTGCGGAGATCGCCGCAACCGTTCGGTCGCACGGCCTCGCCAGATCGCCATGTATGCGATCAAGACCCTGTGCCATCACATGAGCTACCCAGGCATCGGGAGAATGCTAGGCGGACGGGACCACACCACGATCCTGCACGGCGTTCGCAAGGTCGAGGCGCTGATGAAGACCGACCCGGTGATCGCCGCCGAGGTCGGCAGGACCATCGCCTATTTCCGGTCGCGTGAAGAGAACGCACTGGACCGCGAGATCGTCAATGCGACGGCCTTGCTCGGGGACCTGATCTCGCAGCGCCGGCACATCGAGCTTGCCGCCTGATGGCCCGCATTCGCTCCGTCCACCCGTCGCTTTTCACCGATGAGTCGTGGGTCTCGTGCAGCCCGCTCGCGCGCATTCTCTACATCGGCCTCTGGACCGACGCGGACGATCAGGGGGCATTCGAGTGGAAGCCTCTTCAGATCAAAATAAGGGCTATCCTTTGGCATGACTGCTACATCACACAAAATCACAGAAAATAGAAACTGGAAACAGATCGCGGTCAGCACAAGACCGCTACAATGAGATAGCGGTCTAGACCCAACCGCTTTCATTAAGAGGGCCACCAGGCATGTGTCGACTCAATGGATCAGTGCGTCGACACACAACAAGGTAGGGAAGAGAATGCGGTTCAAAGGGAGCTGCGTCTTGCTGGTGGCAGTCCAACGAGAACTACTACCAGGTTAGGTAAGGCATGACAAAGTTAAGTCGACTAATCAAGGTCCTCAGTCGACCTAGGGCATGGCTGGACTGAAATAGGATTCAGTCTACATAACTACGGTCAATTGAGGTGACATAGGTCGACTTAAACAGGGTTGAGTCGACTTGGAACAATGTCTATCGACTGGACTAAATTGGCACACAGGCCAGATCAGATAGCAGAACGCGATCAAGCCCTGGCCGCTACCTCAAGGTAGCGGCTCTCTCAGGGCCACGTTCTGGTCGAGACTGGGCAGAACAGTCACATTGCCTAAAATGAAATTTGATCGAGTCGGTGGGTTTAGGTTTTCAGGGTACAACCTGCTCGGTGTCCTAGTGGGACTCCCAGGCTCGCAGAGTCTCATGGGGGCCTCATGATAGTAGTCTTAGTTCGACAGAAGGAATATCTAGTAGAGAGTCCTGACTATCACAAGATTTGAGAGTGTGAAAACACGGAAAATGGGAGTGATACGACAAGCCAATACCACCAGAGTGGCATGACCCTCAAACAATCTTAGTGATGTAATCAATAACCAATCAAGCAGGTAAAAGTATTGCAGAAATTGTCAATGTTGTGAACAGATTAAGCCACAATTAATCTACTTGTTTATAGGTCATAGTAAGAGGGATTAATGATAAGCCATGATTTGAATAGATGTGATAATGATAATCAATCAGCCATGATCCAAAATAGATTGATTTAAACATTCATTTATAAGCCCTAATCATTATGTGTATTTTTAACCTAAACAAGCTATCTATTTAGAGTGAAACACAAGGGGAAACATTGTGATCTAGCTATAGCCCGAGTGCTAATCACGGTCCGGAGAGGGCCGCTACCTGATGGTAGCGGTTGGTCAACGACCACGTTCCCGCCAATTTGACCAAAATTTAAAAAAATTCCACAGCTAGATGAAAGTGGTCTATCGCAAGATTGCGGTCTTTAGGTAGCGGCCTCTGGTGAGCCGCTATCTGAGACTATGTCCCACCTACCAGTGATCTTGACAAACCTCAAGAAAAATGGACATAGCACTTGGTATAATCAATAAAAATTGGGCGTTTACTATCAATGGAAAGAGCACAAAAAATCGCACAACATGGAAGTTCTTAACTAGAGTTTAGCCTGTAAGAATCCTACCTTTAAACGTGAGAAAGGACGTCGACCTCATCAAAACCCTAATGTTGTGCATCCCTTGTTTTGATGATGACAAGTTGTATCTCATTGCCCATTACCATAAGCACACACATTAAATGTCAAAAATGGAGAGATTGTTGTGCCCATGTGTTTTGATGATGTCAACACCATGACTCATCATTGAGGTTCATGTGAATGATCCTTGAGTTTCATACGTTTTTTGCTCTTTAAGTTTCATACGTTTTGATTCTTGAGATTCATATGTTTTTGATGTTGTCAAATGTGTTTGATAATGTTAATCCATGAATATCCATAAGTTTTTGTGAAGTCAGTGTCATTTCTTATCAAAGGAATGACAAAATGCACAAAATCAGGTCAGATGCATGAAAAAACAAGAAGCTACATTGACTCCAAATGCTTCTGGAGTCGACTCCGCCAAGCAGACAACACCGCCAGGTCTAGGGTGACAAATAGAGCCGTATCGGTGACAAATAGACCCGTATCGGTGTAAAATGGTTAAAAACGAAGAAGAGTCGACTCATGAAGGCTCTGGAGTCGGCTCCAAAAGCCAAGAAAGTCTCAAGAAACAAACAGACCTTTAGCGACGGATTAAGGGTGAAAAATAAACCCGTAATGGTGATAAATAGCTGGTTAAGGGTGAAAAATGTCCTCGTAAGGGTGAAAAATAGATTCTGAAGGCGGATAAATGGATTGTTAGGCTGAGAAGCTTGAAGGAGAAGATGAAGTATTGAAAACTTCGATTGAAAGTCAGAGTTGACTCAAGTCAAAGTTGACCAAAATCAAAGTCAACACCAGTCAAAGTCGACAAGTCAAGCTCAGTCCAGTCCGAGCTACATTGAAGGAGTCCGAGCTATACTGAAGGCATCCGAGAATTCATGAGCATGTCCAAGGCTCCGAGCACTCCTGAGCGTCCGAGCATGTCCAACCTATATTGAAGGCGCTCGAGCATGTCCGAGCATTCATGAGCAAGTCCGAGCACCAAAGCTCGGGGGAACAAACGCCGAACAAAGGTGACACATGGAACATAAGGAGAATAAAAGGCAAGCTTAGTGGTGACAAATAGATGGTTAGTGGTGACAAATAGGTATCTAAGGGTGAAAAATAGGTGGGCTGGCTGAAATCAAAGAAACCGTAGAAGGAAAGTCGACTCCACAAGGCACTCGAGTGGACTCCAGTCCCGTTGAAGCTGAAGAAAAGATGAACTGCAACGTAGAGCAAAGGCGACGACTATCTAGCGCCTAAGGGTGTGAAAAATATGTACCTAAGGGTGAAAAATGTACAACTAAGGGTGACAAATGGATTAAAGGCGACGGCTCTTTTGCCTAGCGGTAGCAAGTGGCCTGTTCGAAGAAAGAGATGCACGTGAGAAGGATCTGGGCTTAATAGTCCAAGTCCAAATGATTGAAAGGGACGTGCTTCGATGGTTTAAGGTTCTAGAAGACCTTTTGGCAGAAAATATTCCCACTTTCCAACTGGACCAATTGCAAACCTCCTAAAAAGGGTTTCATCCGAAAATAGGTTGTGCCTTGAGGAAGAAGAAGCTCAATGTGTTGTGTATTGCATGAAAAGGATTGGCAGGTCAATGAGAAGGCACCGTACCTTATCTCTTCTGGGCCAATCAGCATTTCTAGTTTTAGCCTCCAGTTGGTCGGACGTTTATAACAACTCACGCCTTTCCTGACTGGTGTGGTTACCTTTATATGGACAGTAAATTTTAGATTATCTACTTTCTATAATTAAACAATCAAGTCACGCAAATTCTCCTGTATTAGCATCCTATTTATCAGGTGCATAAAAGAATAGGCATCCCACTTGATGGGTGTGGATTCTCAGAAATACGAATATTACAAAAAAACTCAAGAACGAATAGCATCCGCAAGGTAGGGTGCTATTTCAAATAGCAGACTATCATGTGGACACTAATTCTTATTTAAACGAAACTGGACATGATGATTTTAGAGATGATCGTTAAGATAACATGCATGCTTTTTACTAGTTCCATCTTGTTGTGCTTGGGAGACTGCCTACCTTGTGGATTGAAGGGATGACAATGAAGACTTGTCGGAATGTCGTGAAGAACAGTGCCCTGTTCTGAACAAGGGATGAAGGGGATGAAGCTCTGCACGTTCAGCAGGATGAAGAAGCAAGGGAAGAAGATGGTAGCTTCTCCTTGTCATTTGCAACCTACGGGAGGAAGAGAAGGAAGGCGATCCCTCCTTGCTGGCTTCAGGAGTCAGCGACAGGAAGAAGGAGAATGGGGGATGAAGGTTCGGCCACTTCCTCACGTTCACAACAACAAGAGGAAGATAATAGCCGCAGGAAGAAGAAGTAGAAGGAGAAGGTGCTGCGTCATTCTTGGTCTGCTGCAGGAGGAAGAAGTATGGGAGCAGGAGGAAGACGTCGATGCCGGTTGTTCGCAGTAGGAAGAAGAAGTGATACAGGTGAGGTTTATGTGTTTATATAGGGGATTGGCTAACCTTTAAGGATCGAATGCTCACGGGAGGCAGGGTTTTAAGAGGTTGCCATGCATGATCGGAGGTTACGAAAATCATTCCCAGTTTGCGGCCACCTTATCTAATTTGGTTTGAAACCCTAGAAGCTATCTTCATGCGTCGAACGTATATGGCATTTAGGTTGGGTTTTTACTGCATGGGTTTTGGGTTGGTTAGATGGACACGTGGATTTAAGTTCCTGTAGGGTGAATGGGTTGGCATTTGGGTGAAAGTCCCCCGTGATTTTCTGTGGAGTTTAGTCATTTTGGTGGGCATAACAACCCATGAGAGGGGTGTTAGGTACGTTATAACGCCCCACCCTTGGTCCGTTATATCCCCTCGTCTGTGCGTTGTATGCGTGTCGACTTTAACGCCCATGCGCCAGTGCGTTATAGTCCTATGGTGCACCTGCCTTGGTGCGTTATAGTCTGGTTTCCCTGTGGATTTCCTGAGTTCTGTGAAGCATAGCGATCCTTCTCCGGTCCGTTATGCTGTGTAACGGGGCAGTGCCAGTCCGTTATATACCTAGAGTTTTTAAAAGTATGCATGTGTAATTTCTAAGCAATTCATGTTCCATGGCGCCATGTTTAAAATATTTTATATACTGTGGCATTCTTCTACATCCCATAAGAGCAGCTTTCTCTTTCCTTGTGATCTACAAGCCTCTTCGATATTTTCATTGTTCGTGTGCTTACATCATCAGGTGAGAAGAGTTGTGGTTTGATTTTCCCAATCCATCTAATTATTTGCACAATATCGTGGATCGTTAAAATTTTTATTGCCAATCAATTCACCCCTGCCCTCTTGATTGCCATCTACCGGGGACAACAATTGGTATCAGTGCCCGTTCTCTGATTTTTATTGATCTTACGATCTAAGAGTAAGATCCAATAAATGGCAAACAAGGGGATGTTGCCCGAAGGGCACTCAATTCATAGGACTCCGTTCTTCGATGGGTCAAATTTCCTATATTGGAAGAATCGAATGTATGTATTTCTGAGGGCCCAGGAATTCGATGTTTGGCATGTTATAAGTAAGGGTCCACATAAATTACCTGAAAATGAGGATGAATGGAGAGAAGAAGAGATTAAGAATTGTGCTGTGAATTTCAAAGCACTGAATATAATTCAATGTGTAATTCACCCCAATGAGTACTCACAAATTTCTATGTGTGCTTCCATGTAGGAAATGTGGAACAAACTCAGGTTGATGTGCGAAAGAACATCAGAAGTAAAAGAGACTAAAGTAAATCTACTCGTTCGGGACTATGAATTGTTCATGATGAAGCCAAACAAAAGCATTTTGGAGATGTTTGCTAAAATGTTGGAGATAACCAACGGGTTGAAGGCACTTGGGAAGGAATACTCCAACCAGGATCTTGTGAGGAAGGTATTAAGGTCCCTCTCACCACAGTGGCACACTAAGGCCACGGTCATTGAAGACTCAAAGGACCTTTGTACATTGACGCTTGATGAGCTAATAGGATCATTGATGACCTACGAGCTGAATATAAAAAGGAATGAGGAAGACGTCAAGAAAAAGAAGCCAATCACAAGCATGGCCTTAAAGACCAACCTCTAAGGTTCAGATGAAAGTGAAGGTGGATATGTTTCAAACAGTGAGGATGAAGAGTTGGTGGCCATGATAACGCGAAGGGCCAGAAAATTCATTAAGAGATCCAGAAAAGTAGGAGCTCCATTCAGAAGAGGACCAAGGAAGATGATAGCTAAGAAGGGAGAAAACAACAAGAAGGAAGAATTCATCTATTACGAATGCAAAAAATCAGGGCACATGTGTGGAGAGTGCCCCGAACTTCAGAAAAAATTCAAGAAAGGAAAGTTCAAGAAAACCAAGGCAATGGTTACAACATGGACTGATGAAGACGACGTCGATGACCAATCGGAAGATAAGTTGGACGAGCTTGTCCTAACCTTGTGTCTAATGGCGAATGATGAAGACTCCAATGAGGTACATTCTGAACCTGAGAATCTCTCATGTGAATAATGGGAAATTACATATGAAGCTTTGTATGAAAAATATAAAAAGTTAAAGACTAAAAATAGAATGTTAAAGAAAAAGATTGACCAAAGCATACCTAATGAATCTTCATGTGTAAAGTGTGTTGAATTAACATCCAACCTTGAAACAGTGTCCTATGACAATGAAATGCTTAACTCCACGACCCAGCAAGGAAATGATGAACCAGTGGTGGAATACATCAAGAGATGGAGGGATCTCAGCATGAAATGTCGACGTCCTCTGCACCCAGAAGATACAATACAAATATGCAAACAAAATCTAAGAAAAGAAATCCTGGAGAAAATAATCAGAATAGAAGTCAGGTCCATTAACTGCTTAAATGATGTTGCCATGGAGGTCTAAGACTTCTCGCAAGATATCCCTCCACCTCTGCTGACCCAAGCTATCAAGCCAGGCAGGCTAGTAAATGGCTGATACTGAAAGCAGTCCATGCTGTTAGCCTCAAGTCGAAGAGGCACAAAGGGGTGCATAACCCTCCTCTCAATGAGGCTACTGGATGTCAAGAAAGGCCTACGCTGCAGAACAAAGTAAAGAAGCTCTTTGCCTTCCCCAAAGATAAGACTTGAGTATTGTTTGAGTGGGATGTCAAATGTAACAAAATCATTCTCCCAAAATCAAAGAGGCTTGATGATGTTAAGAGAAGAGATGAACCTTGCTTCCGCCTTTATCATCAAATCCTGAGACATCCTATTAAAGATTGCCAGATATTCAAGGACATTGTTCAGGGCTTTAATCAAAAGAGGGGAGCTGCAAATGGGGGAGTACAAAGTCGACCCTCCACGCCCTCATGAAGTGCCTACTCTGAGGGCATCAGGTAATTACATTTACAGTCAGAGCTGTCGCAGCCTCCTCTGGCCTAGAGTCTTCTGTGAGAATTTGCAATGCCTTTCTAGCGGCCTTCTTTGTTCTTGTGAGAGGGCCTGGCCTCTCAACAATATTGGCGACTTCTTAGTGATCTACAGGTAGAGCCCTATAGCGACCGGCCACTTCGACTGTGTGATAGGTATAGACTTGCATGTTTCTATTTCTCCTCTTTACACTCCTGGTTGGCTGGCCAGGGAAGGGCAATCTTTCGAACACCGAGACTGTCGGTGCAGCTTCCTCATGGCGGGGAGGCCCATAGCACCCTAATTCTACGTCTTCTACATCATCTAGGTTGGTTGGATATCCTCAACCCTCTTCAATAGTGTTTACAACCTGCAACAGTTGTTGCCTGCATAAGGAGGTGTTCCCGAGACCATGAAGGTTTCTACATACAGTCTGGGTGATATCTTCTTGTTCATTAACGGGGTAAACCATGGGTGGTGGTACCCTTGCTTGTACTGGGGGCCCGTAGGTAGGCTGGCCCATTTTGGCAGTCATGCCATAGTACTTCAGATGTAAATAAACATTTGCCTGTTGATCGTAGGCCTAGGCAGCTGACTGGTGAGATGCCCCTACTGGCATCTCGTTCTTCTTCTCTCTTTTCACCTCTTCCTTCCTGGGCCTATTAACCTTGAGAGGTCCCGACTGAGTGGCAACTGAGTTGGCACTCGGACCCGAGTTGACTTGGGTACCCAGTCTTGTTTGGTTTTGATTGGCCTTAGGGCTATCTCATTCTTTAGCTGATGGGCCACTCCAACATTCTTCCTCTTTATTCTCCCTAGCGCTTGGAAAGAATTATATGGCCTAAGTCTAGAAGCTCTGATCCCTTACTACCCAACCTTGGAGCCAAGACTCCCCATAGCCTCCCCATTACCTCCTTTCACACCACTTTCAAGTCCTTTTGCTTCGTAGAAAGTGTAAAGGATCTACTAAGGGGTTTAGAATGTCAATGGGAGCGGACATATACATTGGCCTTAGGGTCTGACCAACCCTATACTCATAGCTTCATGCTCCCAGCTTTGGAGTCTGTTACCTCGGTGTACACCTTGCGTCATATCACCACCGAGGTCCTATTATTCTTCCCAGTTCCCGATGAGCTTGACTTTACCCCCTCTTTCAGTATTGCTGTCCCGAGGGACGACCCATATCTACTCCATGAGCTCATCGTCCCTCTTACCATAATGGATGAAGGTGACCATCTACGCCTTCAACAACTTCAGACATGGGACTGTGATATGTGGGAACCCAATTCGAGGGGTCACACCTTCTTTGACCCCTTCGATCCCTTCCCTAGGGAGCCTTATGACCCACCATATCTACTCCCCTTCTTCAAGGGAGTCCATCACCACACCCATTCCCTACGGGCCAATTCAGTTACACTTAGCCCGGGGCCCATTCCACGGTCATCATATAGGGGTGACGAAGAAGGTGCATTCGACTCCCCTGGCCTACCCAAACCTCCCAAACCACCCCAGTCCAATAGGAAGTCCTTGCATGCATGGTGCATTTTAGGATATCTATGAGTCCATACCAGCATTTGGTTACGTCTTGTGTATGCTGGCACAGATTCGGATGTCCTGGTCTACCATTGTATATCTATGGGTCAGTCTAACTGTAGATTTATTTAGGGTCATGTGTGAGTGCATGTTTTTCTTTATTTGTCCAGATTGTCCAGAGTCCGCATGTGTCGAGTCTGTCATCAGCTCGCGATGTCAATCCCTTTCGAGTGTGGAGTAAGTCGGATCTAATGTGAATGTTGTGGACTTGCTAGTGATGGGATCAACTCTTCTTTCTGTGTATCGGATCTAGTCACCAATGGGACACATCGGTGATTCCTAATGAGTCATTGAGCCATCTCCCTTCTTTGAGATTGACCCCACCCGAGAGTGTTTGCCACCAGCCTCATTTCCACAGAAGCGTGAGCATAGTAAACGTATACGGGATGAGCAGGTGCCGCTTGCTCGGAGTGGAGCGTACTCCACGCTTCCTGGTGCGGTGACAGATCCGCAGGAGCTACGTGCACAACAACACCCCTTACTCGATGGGGTCGAGTTCTTCCCACCTAGGGAGAATTGATGGGACATCAAAGCACTAACATTTTTTATTTGTATTTGTGTCCTTTTAGTTTGCTTTTATATCCTTGGAAAAATGGGTTTGCAATTGTAAGGCTTTATAAGCCAATTTGTTAGTCCTTAAGGATGTTTGGGTTTATTTGTAAAAATCCAGTAGGTCCAGTAGGGGGCCCCCACCCTCTTCTCTATTGGTCCACCTAGGTTCTAGGGCCCATGTGGGGCTGGTCAAATGTCCAAGGTGGGCTTCTAGATAATTCTACATGAGTACGTTTTCATGGTCTCCATATTTTTCTCTACCTTTCCATGTATTTAGTTTCCTGAAATTCCCTGTAAACATTAATATGCTGTTGTTCATGCTAAATTGAAAGAAATGAATAGTGATTTGTGTGTAAAAATGTATCTGCTTGATATCTTATGTTTTGTACACAAAAAAGAATTAGCGACCGTGAAAATGGACGCGACCTAATAAATAGCGCCTATGTGAACAAGCACCAAATCTTGTAAATTGTTAAAAATGTGCAAATTATGGAAAATATGAATTAACGTCCATTACAGTGGACGCTATTTGAAGATATGGCGCCTTACTGAAAGGATACCAATACATTGTAATATTATTAAAAAGTTATTGAAATATTGATTTAGTGTCTCTCTAAATAGACCCCAATTTATGATATAGCACATGTCAGAAAGGACACGATTTTCCTATCTCAGTTTTATTGGGTTTTGACCCATACCGCAGGTCATTTGGCACTCTTATCTCACATCCAAAGATAGAGTCCCTATTTCACATTGTTTCAAGCTTACACCTCAATTCTTGGAGATTGAAAGACCCTCCGTCGGATATTCCTTCTGTCGGATGGGAATTTCTTTCTCTAAGGCCTCCGTAAGTCTGCGCTAGTCTTGGATTCCCTCAAGGGAGCTGAGTTGATTGGACCGTAAAAGCCCTGAAACCCATAATTCTCATGTCACTCTGAAGAAACATGACATCCTAGCTATGATAGAGCGCTGTTTATAGTGTTCTATGAGAGTTTGTCTCTGTCAAGAATTGGCGACCAGGACATTGGTTGCTAATTGAATTAGCGACCATCTAAATGGACGTTATTTCTTCATGCATGTTATTGTTCACAGAATGGACAACCACCATAGTGGACACTATTTCTGTATATGGTGGCGGCCTGAGTGGACGTCAATTACCCAGTTTCACGTATGTCTTGATTTCATATGAGATTTATCGCTATGTCATCCTTACTCAAGTTCTGTCCTTTAAATATCTATTCCGTGAATCTACCTTATTATCCTACAATGACTTATTTTCTTAGAATTCTATTGGCTATAAACTATAGTGGATGCCAAAATATTTATATGACTCAATACCTTGTATTAATGGGGCCCGGTCTGGTCCTAGATGGAGTGCCCGAAAGTACTTGTGCCCATGAGAGCTATATTGACCACGGTGCGGCATTGCACTGAAGTGCAAGACTAGCTTGATCAATGACATTTTGTAAATCTCTATAGTACTTGACTTGACTTGACATGACTTACGTGACCCAGAATCGGTATTTATTTACTTGAACTTGAAATAACCAATTCTCATGACATGACTTGATATTACATGCTTGATGTCCTTGTTAACTTGACATGGTTATCTTGAAATCTTGCTAAATACATCTTGTTAATCCACTCTTGATATTATACCACGTTCATGCATAGCTATACTAGCATTTCATGTAACATGTAATTCACTTAAAGTAAACTTATTCTTGAGATATAATTCCGTGAAGCTGACATTGGAGACACCTACGGACATAAGTAGAGCAATCCTCTTCTAAGGTGGGCCAATAATAACCCTGCCCAAGGATCTTCTTTGCTAGCACTTGTCCGTTGACATGTCCTCCGCATTCATTAGCATGGGCTACTTCCACTACTTTCCATGCTTCATCGTCATCTAAACATCTCATAAGAACTCCATTAAGAGCCCGCCTGTACAGTTCTCCAGCAACGATCGTGTACCTTGAGGTGATTCTTCTAATAGCCTTTCGCTGTTCAGCGTTTGCTGTTTCCGGGAATGTTCTATCCTTACAATATTGCTCAATTTCATGGTACCAGGGCAATTCTTCTTCTTCAAGAATTTTCTCGAGCTCAATCAGTGAAATCTCCTGCAACTCTTCCTTCTCTGCCTTCCTTTCTGCAGATTTCCTAAGGCTATCAAACCATGGATCCTGAAGAGAGGGTGCATCCATCCTTTGAACCAAGATGGTCTCGGTGGAGCGACTAAGTGGGAAAGAAAGAGAGGAGGCTAGTGATGCCAAGGCATCAGCAAGAATATTCTGAGACCGAGGGGTGTGAATATAGACCAATTCAAAGAATTACCTAGCCAATAACGTGACCAAATCCTGATAGGGCTTAAGTTTAGAGTCACGGGTGCGATAGGTAGAAAGGACCTGGCGAAGCACCAATTGGGAGTCTCTTATGATGTTGAGATAGCGTGCCCCTAGGAGGTACGCGTGCTTAAGTCCAGCGAGGAGAGCCTCATATTTGGCCATATTGTTGGTAGCAGGAAATGAGAGTTGATAAGCAATGGGGATGGTCACTCCTTCGGGAGTGAGAAGGACCGCGCCAATTCCACGGCCCTGAGAATTGAGTGCGCCGTCGAAGTGCAGAGACTAGAAGGGATGGCGTGAAATCCTGCTGATTAGATGACCCTGCTTCGGCGGCATTTGAGCTTGAAACTGGGGCCGCCATGTAGACCACATTGGCTGACCGGTTTGGCCGACTCCAGGGGTGGCGGTTGTAGGGGCTCAACCGCATGACCCAACATATTTATTAGGCATTTCTGAATAAGGTCTTCAGCTATGTCTTTGAAGACATAACAATCCGCAATAGTATGCCCCAACCTCTAGTGATACACACAGTAGTTGGGATCGTCTGTCTTGCCTATCTCCGTCGGCTTTCGCGGCTCTGGCAGAGTAAGTAGCTTTTCCTTTATGCATAAATCAAAGAACATTTTTGTGTGCTCTTTTCTGAAGGAATATGGTCGCTTCATGCGCTCCGTTAGCACGCTAACAGTCGCCTTGGCGTCGGACTTTTTGCCATTGCCTTTTGCCTTGGTTTCTCTCTTGTCACCATTTGTCGGGGAGAAATCGACCGAATTCACTTCTTTGCCACCAGCTAGGCGATCTTTGGATGTCTTGCCCTTGACAGAGAGATGTGCTGGGTCATCGACGAAGAACATTTCGATCTCCGCCACCACTGTGTTGAGTTGGTCAAAGCCCCGGATATTGGAACCCAGGAGCTTCTCACACTGAACTCAAAAAATCCACAGGAAAATGAGACTATAATGCACCAGAGAACGTGCGCCATAGGATTATAACGCGCTGGATCAAGGGTGTTAAAGTCAACTAGCGCATGACACCACTGACAGGGGATATAACGGACCAAGGGTGGGGCATTATAGTGAATATAACGCACCTCTCATGGGCTGTTATGTCCTCTAGAATGACTAGAATCCACAGGAAACCACGGAATATAACGCACCATGAGTGGGGCGTCATATTAAATTTAACACATAGGGGTAGGGGTGTTAAAGGCAACGGACCTTTAACTCAATACACAGGAAATATAACGCACCAGGGTAGGCGCATTAAAGTCACCCGAACATGAAAATCCACAGGAAACTTAGACACGGACAATATAACGCACCTATAGGGATGCGTTAAACGACCATAACACACCAGGGGTGGCGTGTTATGTCACCTGGGTTTCACAACTCCGAAGTTCAAAATCGGAACCCCTTCCCGACCGATCGAAATCGACGGGGGACACGGTGGAAAACAAAACCAAGCTAACCTACCAACCCATACCGACCATCCAAGCCTAAGCATGCCACTGGAATTGAAATACGATGCCCATGAAATTGATTTCAACAATTAAAAGATAATTTAATGCATTAAAAGATTAAAAATGTACTAAACAGAAATATGCATGAAACACGAGGCAACGGGCATCGGACCACGACGCAAGTGGTACTGGCGGTGTCCTAACAAGGTACGAAATCCATCCCCCTACCTGGATGATGATGAAAATGGCGATACCATGGCGAACCGGCGAGAGGGCGACGCGGCGCCTAACGGCCCGGCTTGACTCCACGCTCTGTGAATCAAGGAACAGTGGGCGTCAACGTGATCCTCGTGACGTGACCAATCCAACGGCACCTCTCCGGCTTCGATCAGCAGCCGTCTAGGCTAGGAAATGAGAGAGGCATGCTAACTGAGAAATAAACCCCAAAATCATCCAAAATAAGAATTACACAGAAAATGAGGAAGATGATGATGGATGACGACGCAGAGGGCGTCAACAAATTCTTGGTGAGATGAGGAGTCCGATCCCCTACCTTTTACTCGGTGAAGATAGCGAATCGGTGCAGATCGGGCGATGAGGGTCACGCCATACTTTCACTCGCATGTGTCTCCACGCTCTACGATCCGAGGGAAGAGGGGTACTGGCGTGATCCTCGCGTCGAGCCCAACCCGTCGGTACCTCCCATGCATCGACCGGGGTCTGTTTGGACTACGAACCGAGAAAATGGTGGTGGAGGAGAGAGAACGTGTGAGATGGGGAGAGGGAGAGTGTGAGATGGAGAGAGAGTGTGTGTTTCGAGAGAGTGAGGAGAGAGAGAGTGGGGTGAGATATTTTGTAAAAAAACTATTTTTTCTTATTTTTTTTAAAAATTACCTTAAATTACATTTAAATCTTTTTAAAATTGAAATACTAAAATACCCATTTTAATTACTTTAATATTTTAACTAATTCATTTAAATACCCAAGGAGCAATCTATTCACTCCCCCTCTCGATTGCTTTCCTAACCGGGACAACAGTACTCTTCTCTTTTTAAGCAAATGAAATTTCTTCCTTATCTGCTTTACACATGAGCTACCGCTTTTCTTTCTTTCTTTCTTTCTCTTTCCTCTGGCTAGTTCAAATGTAGGTGCGTTGCTAATTTGCCTAGCCCGTGGTATATAGCTGCCAGGGCAGGAGAGCGCTCACGCCTTCAGGGAAGGTATGAGGGGTTTGCTCCACCACGGTGCAACTTTTTCTAGGGCCAAACTGTTATTGTCATAAGCTGAATGCTTGAGGATAGGTCGTGCATCGACCAGCAGGGCCGAAAGGTGAGGTCAACAGTTCGTTCATAGACCTCGTCGATGGTGACGAGGTTTGCAAAGGACGTACTCATTGATGGGCTTGAATACCAAAGATAAGGAGTGAGTTTATTTCATTGATAGGGACGAAAGGTCTGGGTCAGGAGTAGATTCAATGAGTTTGCGGATGAAAACAAGAGTCGAGGGTAAGTTTGTCCATCGACATGGGTTAAATGTCAAAGCAAAGAAGTTCATTTGTCGACGTGGATAGAAGGTTCGAGCTGATGGTCTGTTTGTCAATCTTGTCGATGATGACAAGAGTCAACATCAGGTTTATTCGTCGGCATAGGTTAAATGTCAAAGTAAAGGAGTTCGTTTACCGACGAGGACGAAGGGTCCGGGCCGATGGTTTGTTTGTCGATCTCATCGATGATGACGAAAGTCAACGTTAGGTTTATTCATCGGCATAAGTTAAATGCCAAAGCAAAGGAGTTCATTTACTGATAGGAATGAAGGGTCTGGGCCAATTGTTTGTTTGTCGATCTCGCCGATGATGATGAAAGTCAATGTTAGGTTTATTCATCGGCATAGGTTAAATGTCGAAGCAAAGGAGTTTGTTTACCGACGGGGATGAAAGGTCCGAGCGGATGGTTTGTTTGCCGATCTCGCCAATGAGGATGAAAGTTGATGTTAGGTTCATTCGTCGGCATGGGTTAAATGCCAAAGCAAAGGAGTTTGTTTACCGACGGGGATGAAGGGTCTGGGCCGGTGGCTTGTTTGTCGATGTCGCTGATGATGACGAAAGTCGACATTAGGTTCATTCGTCGGTATGGGTTAAATGCCAAAGAAAATTGTTTATTGTAGCATAGGCGTAGGGCTCATGCCGGTGGGACGTGATTTATTTGCCGCACACGGGGATTCCCGTGTGACGTGACTGATAAATGAAGTAGCAACATCATCTCCATCATCATTTTATTTTGATTCACATTACTGACTTAAGCCCCCTTTTGGGTTTTCGCCAAAGCCAGTCCCCTCTTGTTTTTGCCCACGCGCCCTTTTGGGTTTTCACGTGGCGGGATACCCGATTTTACCTCCCGTGCCCTTTCAGATTTTCGTCACAGTCAGGTTATAGCCATTTTTGCCCTTACTCAAAGTATTTGGGTAAGGCGGGCGAGGCATCTCTATTTTAAGCCTCATTTATTTTCATTCATGTTCAAGCATTTAATAAATTAATTCAAGAAAGAGGAGGAGAAGAATAATGTTAAAAATGATAATAATAATACAAAGAAAAAAAATAGGAAAATAAAATAAAAGGAAGAGAGATCAAGGCTTCTTTCCTGCGAGATGGGCAGTCCTCATGAGACCGCACATCACCATATACAGTCAAGTGTAGACTGTTTATGTCTGGGGTTGGGTGGCCTGTCCTGGGCCGCAGGTGGTTTGTACGGTCCATTACGGACCGCATGACCTTTGTGCGGCACCCTAATGGTCGCTCTTCATGTGCTATTTTCTAAGTTTTGTACGGCCGTTCCTGGGCCGCACGAGGTTTGAACGGCCCGATGAGGACCACATGATTTTTTGGACGGCCCCTTAAGGACCGCCTTTCCTATGTCAGTTCATTAGTTTTGTACGGTCTCCCATGAACCGCACGAGTGTTGTGCGGTCTACCATAGACCGCCTGAGTTTGTGCGGCCATCTATGGTCTGCTCATCCTATGATGGTTTTTAGTGTTTGAACAGCTGTTCCTAGGCCGTATGAGGGTTGTGCGGTCCTATGTGGACAGCATGTTCTTGGTTGTGCGGGCGTTTTGAGGCCGCACATCCGTCGTCTTCCCTGACGATGGCAAAGGCCTTTCCCCCACCGACGGGAGCCCTCGTAGGCCCCCAAACCGGCCCCTAAACATGCATCTAACCCCCCCCCCCCACGCATGCATGGCTTTAATGAATGACGGGGATTGGTTTTTCGTGGCCTACCTCAGGGTCCCGGGCTATTCTCCCCGACGTCATCGGCTCGGCGGTGAGTTCCTCCGGTGGCATTGCTTCTCTGGTTCCCTCCTCCGCGATGGGCTCTCCCGCGGTAGTCTCGACGGTGACAGACGGCACCGCGGTCTCCTCCTCCATGGCGGTGGGGACGGCAGTTGGCATCTCCTCCATCGGCGACGACGACGGCGTCTCTTCCTCCCCGGATGATCGTGGCGGACGATGGGCTTGGGTCTTGGTTCTCATCAGTGAGAGGGAGAGTGGGGGAGGGTTTGAGAGAAAGAGAGAAGGGACAGTGGGGGCGTTGGCACATTCGTGCGTTCGTAGCCCTTCTTCTCCCCCCTCTACCAGTTATGGTGGAGGAGAGGGGAAGCGAAGGGTCATTTTCGTTTGAAACCTCCCAGGGTTGTGTGGTCTTACGATAGACCGCACTACTTAAGCGGTCTATCAAGGGCCGCACGACATGTCAAGTCATCCTGGTGTAATGCGGTTGGAGATTGATCGCTCTTACCTTTAAGCGGCTCATTGCGGACCACATATCTTTGGAGTGCATCTTTGTAAGCTCTTCCCATGCACATCCTTCTTGCTTGATATTGTGGTTATTTTAATGATGATTCTCTATAAATTTCATTGACAATATGCCTTGTACCATTATCACCCACTCACCTGGTGGCCTGCTGACAGGTAAGTCAGGTAATGTATTTCGTTCCTATGTCCCTTAATGCATTACTATATGATATTAAGCTACATTATCTCTTGATCGGAATGGACCCTGGCTTAAGCGTGAGGCGATGTTCGACGAGCGCAGGGTCTAGCTCAGGCATATCCTCATAACTCCATGCAAACGTGTCCTTGTATTCTTGGAGAACCGAAACAAGTGCCTCTTCTTTGGAAGGCGTCAAATTCTTGCTAATGAGGACAATCCTAAGGCTTTCCTCAGTACCCAGATTTATTTTCTTGGTGGGTTCCTCTACAGAGGCTGACGGTTCATCGAATCTTCTTATGCCACTAGCAAAAGCGTCAGCCTCGTCCTCATATTCTCCATATTCCTCATCCCCCTCTTCAATAGGGTCTTCGTCATTCATGATTTCAAAAACACCAAAACCCTCATTGATATCAGATATATCCTCATATTCCATTTCCGGCAGGATTAACGGGTTCTCCACAAATTTAGGGATAGCTAGACAAGCCTGACATCTAATGGCCAGATCTCTAAGGAATCTCCGAGGAATCTGCTTACCCTTAGATTTCTTGGACACTACCCTTGAAGCGGAAGAACTAGAAAAGGAACAACTAACCTGACTAGAAGAAGGAGGGGATGAACAAATGGGTACAAGAGGTGGTACAGAAGAGTAGGACCCCTCACCGGAGGGGTATGGAAGGTGACTCAACGGAGATTGAAAGAGCGGCCCTTGGGTCGGGGCATGCTCACGAAGAAGATAGGAGGTCTCCTCAATGGAGATGGAGGATTCAAACATTTGAAAAAGGACATTTTTTTTTTCATTTTCATTTTCTAAGGCCAAGCAATGGGAAGGAGGAGTAGCAGAAGAGGTTGAAATAGAAAGCTTGGAGAAAGTGTGGGAGAGAGGGTGGTCGCCAGGCGGGGCGATAGAGAGATTGGAAAGTTGCTCGGGGAGCAAGGAGGGGAGTGCAGGGATTTTTAGCCAATCAGGAGAGAATGAAATTAAGACCGCAGGGGGTCTAGGGATGCAAGGGGTGAATTTTTTATCAAACCATTTGATGAATGAAGGATGAACGGATTTAAGAGAAAATAAACCGGCCCAGAGTCGGTCTGTCGTGGACCCCTCCTTGTAGGGCACATCCGGCTCTCCTGTGTCGGTGCAGTCACTCAGCATCTGTCTCTTGTCGGAGATGACCACTGGCTTTTCAATCAGCTCGTGAATCAGAGGGGGCCATTCTGGGTCTGTGGGCATGAAGAGACGGCTCAAGGATATAGCAATGTCCTCCATATCGAACCACCTGTACCACTCGCATTCTGGATCATCCATTTTTCTTCTTTTGAGTGGTCGTAGCGACTCGAGGGCCTTATGGGTGACTAGCGGGGCCAAATGCCGAGCAAACTGTCTGGCATGTACATCTTGATAGTCTAATATAGAAGTAATAATTGCAGTCTGCTCGGGCTGCTGGGTTGGCCCTTTCACAAAGTGTGTATATAATGTCCATGTGAGCGGCTTCCTGCTTGTTTTGAGAGTGGAAGTCATAGCCGCCTACGGCTTATCGCCTGTTACATCAGCTTCTTCTTCTTTTGGCCCTTTGTATGGGTGCAGAATACATACCATTTAAAATAAGTCTGAAAATCTTTTCTTCATGAATTTTTCGGTCTCCCATGTGGCTTCTTGTTCTGAGCATTTGTTCCATTGAACCTTGACCATGGGAATTATCTTGTTCCTTAGTGCACGCACCTCGCGTTTAAGGATCCTTAGAGGCTTTTGTTCATAAGTGAGATCTTTTTGTATCACCAGGTTGCCATGATCTATTATGTGGGATGGATCACGCACATATTTATTAAGCATTGAAATATGGAACACATTGTGAACTTCGGACAATTGAGGAGGCAAGGCGATGCGGTAGGCAACCTCGCCAATTCTATCTAACACTTCGAAAGGACCGATATATCATGGTGTAAGTTTACCCTTAACACCAAACCTTCTAATTCCTCGTCCTGGAGAAACCTTAAGAAAGACGTGATCTCCAACTTGGAATTCGAGATCTCTCCTTGTGTCGGCATAAGTCTTTTGTCTAGACTGAGTCATTTGAAGTCGTTCTCTAATCAGCTGAATCTTTTCTGTGATATCTCTCACCATGTCTGGTCCTAGTAGTTACTTTTCGCCAACTTCTTCCCAGCATAGGGGTGATCAGCAACTCCTTTCGTATAAGACTTCGAAAGGTGCCATCTGAATACTTGCCTGGTAACTGTTGTTATAAGCAAACTCGACCAAAGGCAAGTGATCATGTCAGCTTCCACTGAAATTGATAATACATGCTCGAAGCATATCTTCTATCACTTGATTGGTTCTCTCGGTCTAACCATCCGTTTAAGGATGAAAAATTGTACTAAAGTTGAGTCTTGTCCCCAATGAATGTTGTAGACCCTTCCAGAAGTGTGAAGTGAAGCGCGGGTCTCAATCAGACACGATCAAAATTGAAACTCCGTGCAGTTTGACAACTTCCTTGATATATAAGGCAGCGAGCACATCGACTAACCATCGGCTATTGATTGGCAAGAAGTGTGCCAATTTGGTCAATCGGTCAATGATGACCCATATTCCATCATGTCCTTTAGATTTAGACAGACCCATAATGAAGATCATGCCGATATCCTCCCACTTCCACTTGGGAATATCTAGAGAGTGCAACTTACCAGCTGGCATTTGATGTTCATCCTTGACATGTTAGCACGTGTGACAGCGATATACAAAGTCTACTACCTCTCTTTTCATGTTGGGCCACCAAAAGGTTCATTTCAAGTCTTGGTATATTTTGGTAGATCCGGGATGAATTGTGTACCTTGATCTATGGGCTTCTTCTAAAATTCTCTTCTTCAAGTCCGGGCAATCCGATACACAAGTCCTCTCCCTGAATAATAATCTTCCATCTGATGGTACCTAGAAGTCTGGCCACTCTTCTAGCTTATCCTTGATTTCTACTAACACCGGGTCACTATCTTGAAGTCCTTGAATTTTGGTGAACAGATCTGGCTGTATCCTCATGTGTGATAGAGTAATACACCCTTTTTCCTAGTCCGCACTTATATCAAGTTGAGAAAATTACTCCAGAAACTTCCATTCTTGAATCATACAGTTGGCCAATAAGGCTCTCAGCTTTCAACTAAGGGCATCAGCTACATGATTACCCTTTCCTAGATGATATTGTATTGTGAAGTCAAAGTCTTTGAGATACTCTAGCCAACGCCTTTGTCTCATGTTTAATTCCTTCTGAGAGAAGAGATACTTGAGACTTTTGTGGTCGGAGTACACGGTGAACTGTTCTCCATAGAGATAGTGTCTCCAGATCTTTAAGGCAAATACTAGCGCAGCTAGCTCCAAGTCATGCACCGGGTAGTTCTCTTCACATTTCTTCAGTTACCTAGAAGAGTATGCAATGACTCTCTCTTGTTGTATTAAGACACACCCGAGGCCAATACCGAAAGCATCGGTATATACCTCGTACTTTCCTCCTCCAATAGGTAGGGCTAAGACCAGAGTAGTGGTCAAGTGATCTTTTAGAGCTTGAAAACTTCTTTCACAATCTTCACTCCATTCATAACGAATCTCCTTGCGGGTCAGCCTAGTAAGAGGAATGGTGATCTTGGAGAAGTCCTTTATAAAACACTGATAATAGCCAGTGAGACCCAAGAAACTACAGATCTCGGTAGCATTGGTCGGTCTTTCCCAATTCTTCACAGCCTATACTTTCAATGGATTCACTGATATTCCATCCTTGGAGATCACATGTCCTAAGAAAGACACTTCCTCGAGCCAGAACTCACATTTGCTAAACTTTGCATATAGTTGATTTGTCCTTAATATCTGTAATGCCATCCTTAAATGCTCTTCGTGTTCTTCCTTGGTTTTTGAATAAATCAAAATGTCATCAATGAAGACCACAATAAATTGATCCAGATGAGGCCTGAATATGCTATTCATCAACCGCATAAAGGCTACAGGGGCATTCGTTAGTCCAAAAGGTATAACAACAAATTCATAGTGCCCATACCTGCTCCGAAATGCAGTCTTATGAATGTCCTCATCCTTGATCCTCAGTTGGTGATATCTCGACCTGAGATCAATCTTTGAGAAATACTTAGATCCACATATCTGATCAAATAATTCATCGATCCTCGACAGTGGATACTTGTTCTTGATAGTAAGATGGTTCAACTGCCAATAGTCAATGCAAAGTCTCATTGATCGATCATTCTCTTTACGAATAATACGGGAGCTCCCCACGGGGAAGTGCTTGGTCTAATAAATCTTTTCTTTAAAAGCTCCATGTAGCAACCCTGGTAAATTGAAGGAATAGAAATCATAAATAAATTAAAATAAATAATTAGCCAAGGACCAGACGTGACACACAACACCACCTACACACTAATAGGCCTTGACCTTAAAACCAAATAGACCAAAGGAGAAGGGTGCCACACACTAGGGCGCCAATTCATCAAGTAGAGACTTACTGCATGGACGTTATTTCCATGCACTGATAAGCAGCATTCGTGAAAAGGGTGAGAGTGAAGGGCGCCCCTTGACTGGGCGTCAATTCCTCAAATGGAGACCTTCTGCGTGGGCGCTAGTCTCTTAGGGTGTTGTCTATATACAGTAAAGGGCACCCATCAGTTAGGCGCCACTTCAAGAAAAATGCCCTAATGAAGGGGCGCTACTTTCTTGGGGGATAAAATTTGGTAAGCTGGATGTAGTGTTTCATTCGAACTGGGAAGTCAGATGCTATCCAAGGTATTAATCTGGAAGGATTAATACGTAGGAAAGCTTAATTCCAATAGGATTATTACGTGGGAAATATTAATCCAAATCAAACTTTAAACCCCGTAGGTTATTTTCCCTATAAATAGGTCTCTACGGAACCCTTCAGAGGTTACTGCCTCTGGGTTCTCTGCATTGACGATAATCTCTACTTCCATCGTCTTTCGTTTGGTTGCTAATATTCTTGAAGGGGAGCAACACCTGTGCACCTTCCTCTTCTCCACAAACGTGGATGGCTGTCCGATGGATCCTCTGTACAGAGACAGTGCAATCGAAAGCTACATCTGCTTCTTTGTTACTCTTCTTCCTCCTGTAGTTGAGCGTTAAGAAGCCTACTTTGCTTCTTCCACTTCGTTCTGCTACTGTAAAGGAAGAGCATCATCTTCCTTTGTCCGTTGTAGAGATGTTGCTACCTGCTTCTTCATCTTCTTCGAACTAAGGAAGTTGACTTTTCTTCTCTGATCTGTGAAGTTGCCATTGCTGCTGCTTCTAGTTCCATTGCTGAGAAGCTGCAGTTTCTGCCGTTGCTCTGTTTCACAGTTGCAAAATAGAGTACCATTGTGGGGTTATTTTTGTTGTTGATCCTTCAGTGTCTTCACGATTCTGTCATCCAACCCTTAAAACCAGGTAGGTGTTCTCAAGTACTAGCCCAATCTAATAAATCCCAGAGCATGTGCATGCATATAGTCCTTTCAGAAAAAATCCACAAGGAAACCAAAGGCGGTAGGGCAAGCTCCAAGCCCTTTAGGACACTGAAACGGAAGCCACCGAGGAGGGTGGGTTGGTCGAAGGTACTCTTACTATTCTCTCTAAGCTAGCGTTTGTTCTTTTCGACGCCGGAGCAACTCATTCGTTTATTTCTCAGAATTTTACTAAGTTTGTATCTGTGAAACCTGTGTTGATGGATTCTCAATTAGAAATTTCAACCCCTATTGGCTCAGGTTTGACTATCAAGTTTTATTATCCCTCTAGTGAGGTCCTACTTAATGGTCAGAATTTGCTTGTCGATCTAGTATGTATGAAGACGAAGGACTGTGATGTAATCCTAGGAGCACATTGGTTAGCTAGATATAGAGCTAGCATTCATTGTAACTCTAGTTCAGTCTCTTTTTCTGAGCACCCCGAGCTTTCCTTTGTTGCTGTGTGGCATTCTAAGTCTGTGCCACTTATTTCGACACTCCAGGTCGAGAAATTATTAAGGAAAGGGTGTCAGGCATTCTTGGCCTTCGTCTCTTTGACCGATAAGAAAGAGTTGGAGCAAAATGACATTCCTATTGTTTGAGACTTTCCTGATGTGTTTTCTGAAGATTTGCCAGGCCTTCCCCCTGAGAGCGAGGTGGTGTTCTCTATAGATTTAGTTTCTAGTGTGACACCAGTCTCTAAGGCTCCGTATCGTATGTCCCCCGCGGAGTTAAAGGAATTGAAAGAGCAATTGTTGGAGTTGCTGGAAAATGGGTTCATTCGTCCAAGTACATACACGTGGGGAGCCCCAGTGCTTTTTGTATGGAAGAAGGATGGTTCGTTGAGACTGTGTATTGATTATCGCCAGCTAAACCAGCTTACTATCAAGAACAAGTACCCGTTGTTGAGAAAAGATGAGCTATTCGATCAGATATCAGGAGCGCAGTATTTTTCCAAGATTGACCTCCGATCGGGGTAGCATCAGTTGCGAATCAAGGACAAGGATATCTTTAAGATGGCATTTCGAAGCAGGCATGGACATTTTAAATTTGTAGTAATGTCTTTTGGTCTAACGAATGCTCCTGCAGCTTTTATGCAGCTGATAAATAATGTGTTCCGACCCTACTTAGACCAATGGGTCGTGGTGTTTATCAAAGATATTCTTATTTATTCCAAAGGTAAGGAAGAGCATGAAGAGTATTTGAGGATGTCATTACAAATTTTGAGGGACCATCAACTGTATGCAAAGTTCAGTAAGTGTGAGTTTTAGTTGCAAGAAGTGTCCTTTCTGGGTCATATCATTACTAAAGATGGTATTGCAGTAAACCCCTCTAAGGTAGAGACAATGAGAAACTGGGATAGGCCTGTAAATGTAACTGAAGTTAGAAGTTTCCTAGGCTTAGCAGGTTATTATCAGAGATTTATTAAAGATTTCTCCAAGATTGCGATACCTTTGACTAGATTGACTCGTAAGGAGAATCGATTCGAGTGGTCAGAAGAGTGTGAGAAGAGTTTCCATACTCTAAAGGAGTGTTTAACGACACAAGGTATGAATTAAGAAAAATGACACGAGGTATGAAAAGAGAAAAATGACACAAGGTATGAAAAGATGAAAATGACACGAGGTATGAAAAGAGAAAAATGACACGAGGTATGAAAAGATGAAAATGACATGAGGTATGAAAAGATGAAAATGACACGAGGTATGAAAAGAGAAATCAGCACGAAGTATGACCTCGTCAATAGGAGACCTTTACGAGTTATGAACACTATTCATGCTCGATGTTCACAGGGACAACCACAGACTTTATACACTGAAACCTGCTCGAATGCACACATATATGCATGAACTCAAAGTATGAACTATTAAGCATAGAACATGCACGAGGTATGGAGAGTACTAGAAATTGTGATGCCAATGTGCACGAGGTATGGGAGAGACTACCAGAAATTACACTCGTGCACACATATATGCACACATATATGCATGAACTCAAAGTATGAACTATTAAGCATAGAATATGCACGAGGTATGGAGAGTACCAGAAATTGTGATGCCAATGTGCACGAGGTATGGGAGAGACTACCAGAAATTACACTAGTGCACACATATTGTGCCCTTGAACAAGAAAGCATGCTCTCAATACTTTGTTGCTCTTTGTTGCTATCATCAAAGGTTGGACTCCTCGTATCGTGGGTGTTGGATGCTTCGGGGCCGGCTTGGCACGCAAGGTGCTTTTGGCGGTGACAGAAGCCACGCTGGTAATCATGACTCGTGCCTTGTCGCGTTCTAGGAGCACGGGCCTCGAACGATCGCCTGACACTGTTACAGGTGCCTTTTCACCTGTCTTGCGAATGGTAGTGTTGGCCCGTCATGGGTGGTTATAAGGGTTGCTGCCTGTTCTCTCCGCATACTCCATCTGTGTCCCGCTGGTTGTTGTGCTCATCGTAGACATCCTCCTCCTTTGCCTGGTGAGAATTTTTTTCTTCCCTTGCATCTCCCATCTTTCGTAATCATACCCCCACGCAGGGGAGTGCCTCGAGTTAGCTCTTCTTCTGAAGAAGAAGCACCTGGTGGCCGAGGTGGGGTGCCGAACACCTCGGGTGCCGACACTAGTTGACCCAGTTCCCCACCGTTAGTAGTGTATAGGGTGCTCCATGGCCTGCGGGGAGCTTTCCAGATTTCCCCCGAGTATGACATCATCTTCCCATCCGTGGATGATGATATAATGAGTTACCCTTCCGGTGGGATCATGGTCCCGGTGGCCTCCTTCCAGGTGGGCTTCTGCCTTCCAATCCATCCCTTCATCGAGTCTATCCTCCATCACTACGAACGACATCCTAGGGAAATAACCCCCAATTCTTATACCATCCTCTGTGGATTCATCTATGCATGTCATAGAGCATCGGTGGAGCCAAGTGTCCATCTGTTTCGACACTTCTTCCTTCTCCAAAGTTGTCCAGCCGACACTTATTTCGCCTATTTCAAGGCTCACACCCATCAACATTTTATCCGAGTTTCCTGTACTGTGTCTAATCGCAAGGGTTGGTCGGAGCAGTACGCTTATTGAAATCCTAGAAGGTCTCACCAGGCCAATACTCAGCCTCGATGCTGCCACTGTCGAGCCTTTCAAAGCATGGGAGGTGGTACAATCTGAAGGCCCCAGTAGCATGTTCTATACTGTTGAGGAGCATCCTACTCGGGAAGACGTCGATTGTCATCTCCCTGAAGATATTGAGAATCCGCCTATCCCCGTTCAAGGGTTGGCTTTCATTACAAGCCGAATGGCGAAGATGTTCCGAAAGTAGCATATCCCCTCTAGCCAGTATCGCAAGGAGAAAGAAGCATGCCAAAGGCTCTGGTACCCTGCCAGCATAGACAAAGAATTGAGGCGCATCTCTCAACATCTATGGTTGGGCTTCACCCTCGAAGAATACTATTATAGCGGGCATTATGAAGTGGACACCATGTCCACTTTCTACCCAACAGAAGACCGCTCATCGGGGGTAACCTTTGATGAATACCCGGCAGAAGCTGAACATACTGAACCAGTTCAATCAGTGGACCAGAAATCAAAAGCCATAACTCCTTGATAGTGCTGGGAGCAGGTCTATCTGGAAAAGACGTCTCTCCAGGCCAAATTTGACACGGCCAGCAGTAGAGAAGTCGAAGACACTGAAGAAACAGGGCTATCCTCCTCCTATGACACTCCTTCGATAATGACATCAGCACTCCTCATGCCGATCAAAGAGGTTTCTACCAAAATTGACTAGGCTACGCCTACTGCTAGAAAGGAAAAGGCCACCTCTACTGAGGACATGATGATGCAAGAAGGCTAGGAGACAGAACTGCCTTTGGCCATCAAGGTGCAGCGTTGTTCTAGTTCAGCATTAAATAGCCGATAGCCCCTCAAGGCTACAAGCGCGTCTACAGGGATCTAAGCCGCTAGATCGACCCCTAAAACCACAACCATGGTATATCTACCAATAGAACAATTCATGCAGCCACCATCAGCTAAATTAGAAGTCCCCAACGAAGCCAAGGTGAAACAGAATGAAGAGGCTGAAGTATTCGAGCTCGAGAATGATGTTCCAGATTTTGTTGACCTGCAGCCAACACCTCTAGAAAAAGAAGACGGAGGCCAAGCCACAGTCAATAAACTGATTGAAGTCAACTTGGGAACTGAGCATGACCCTAGGCCAACCTTCCTCAGCGCCCAGCTATCTGTTGAAGAGTAGAAGCTATATCTCCAGCTGCTGCAAGAATACTCAGACTATTTCGCCTGGTCCTACAAGGAAATGCAAGGACTCAGCCCTGTAGTTTCACAGCATGAACTAGCTATAAACCCTGAGGTTGAGCCAGTGAAGCAACTGCCACGAGGTGGACAAACTCATTGATGTGGGTTTTGTCGAAGAAAACTAATACACCACGTGGTTGGCTAACATTGTGTCCATGAAGCAGAAGAATGGGCAGATCTGGATATGTGTAGATTTTTGAGATCTGAACAAAGCCTGCCCCAAGGATGACTTTCCCGTGCCAATCACAGAAGTCATGATCGATGCCACAACTGGCCACAAAGCTTTGTCGATAGACTGCCTCTGCTTGTATAAGTAAACAAATGAAAATATTCAGATGTTGAATTTAAAGCTGCTTGCTTTATTTTTTTCCTCTCGGAATTGTGGGCCTGAAAGTTGCCTTATCAATGGGCAAAGGTCTATGCAGTCTAAATTTGAGTCTTATTATTTAGTTTCTTGGCCACATACGTGCTGAGTTGCACACCATGGCTTGTTGTTGTTGACCACAAAATTTTATATTGACAGGTCGCATGCTTCTTTGTGTAAGGGAGAGATCTCATGGTGATAGTCATAATCATTCCTCCTTACAGAGACAGTTCAGCCATGGACATAGTCAAAAGTTTGAGGATGGTGGATCTGGCAGTGGAACCCGAGTATCTCATTTCTTGCCCACATCGCGGCGGATCGTGCAGTTCTCAAATGGGAAGGTATCTCATATCTCTTGTGAACTAGTTAATGGGTAGCTGTCTGACCAAAAAAGGGGTAGTAAAAGGCTAGAGTTAGTATAGCTTGCTGCTTCCAAATTGCATATGCTGCTCATGTTTTCTCGTTTCCACAATTTTAACTGAGATTTTCTTTCAAAACTGTATTGCAATGGTTTCAAAACTGCTTTGTAAAGAAGATTGTTACGAAGAACTTGTGAGTGTGAGATGAATATGTCTTGTTGATCATGACTGACCAATGTTGTCATGAACGTGAATATTGACATGATGAATAGTGTTATTGGTTATATTTGTTTCATCACCTTACCCGCTTATGATTCTTCCTAATAGGGTGTTTGGTTGCTCTTTTTTGCTTCTCTCTCTGTGTGTGTGTGTGTGTGTGTGTCAAAAATAAAGGATAAGAACCCTACTTAGACCTGTTTGGTAAGCCTTCCTTCAAAATAAAAACTCTCTCCTTATTTGGTTTTTCCGACATACACTTCTTCCCTTCTTTCACGGGAACATGCTTCTCAACCAAAAACCTTCCTTCATACACTCTTGCACTGTGCCTACAAGTCTCCTTCTGAAAAGGAGATCTTACTCCTGGACTGTCATGGCTTGGATGACTTCCGTTCTCTTTTGCTTTTGATTCCTTTGGAGCTTGAGGCACTTGAAACTTCTGCTAGATTCCCATTGCTGTTTCTGTTGATCCCTAATTCAATGTCCTCCCAATTTGTCATCTTCTCCCTTGTCACATCCTCTTTTAGCATCCCCCCAGTCCAAGTGTTGGCAGACTTTCTCTGTTATCTCATTGTCCTTTGAGAAACTCCTGCTGCTCGGCATGGAGATGCTTCCATTTTCTGGTTGTCCTCCCAGGAACTTCGCTGTCCCAGTCGCAAGCATGAATTCTTGGTCGGGGTGTGTTGCAGGGGTTCTCCTTGTGTTTGATACACTCAGGGGCAACAATGATGACGGAAGCACTATGCTTAAATTCTCATGGTCATGGACGCCACCCTTTGTGAATTGTGGTAGAGAAGATTACAAAGCTATCATCATGTAGACAAAGGCGCACCTTCCAAACATTCTTAAAAATTGTTTTAATTTTACCAATCAGGTCGGAGAACGTTACGGTTCACTCTGCACAGTGATCCGTAGGCTCTTTAGAGAAAAATACACATAAATATCCAATAAAAATCTGGGGCACTACAGAAGCGAAGAAAGGCCTTAATCGCCCTGGATTCCTCAATAGTAGGATTGGGCAACCTATCTGCCTTAAGAGGACGGGAGCTCGCGGTAAAACTCCAATCTCTCGAATGACCACTGCCCCCTACTTTTGCAATAAAGACAAAGCGCTCAGACTAGCATTTGAGGTTGGACACCAAGGAAGTGACACAGATGATGCTCCTATCCATCCTGGCCCAGAAGTAAAAAGACGACGCATCGATAGGTCATCATTGAAGGCTGTAGAACTATTGAAAGAGGGGGGCAGTTGGGGCAACCGAGGCTTGGTTATGTAGACGAAACCATATAGGATGCGCCAAGAATTAGGGGAAAGGTCCCCTGGATAAAGACCATAGTGGTGGAGGATTGACTCGAAGAAGGGGTGTACATGGAGGCGAAAGTCAGCCCGGAAAGACTCTATGAGGACCCTGATCCCACCAAGAGGACGACTCCACAGTTTATTATCGACGGTCCGGAAGACAATGCCGAACTCAGAAGGAATCTAAAAGACCTCCCTCAGTCCATGGACCACCCTATAAGCAACCAGCGGAGGGGAGCGAGGACGACTGGGGCCAGTGCCCGATGTGCTCGGAGCACCACACCGACCAACTCCCACCTCCTTGATAGAGGAAGTGGAGCTAACACGGAGGACTCTCCTGCGAGGCACCATGACTCAGGAATTGGAAGAAGGGGAAAACCCTCACCAGGACAGGAGAAAGTAGGAGAAGGAGCAACTAGCACTCGCGGCGGGCACTAGAAGGAGTAGGTGGGGTTCCCTGGGGGGCCCTGCGGTGGTTCTTATAACATCCAGAAGTAGGGCGACCACATCGAAATCACACGGAAGGAGAAAATGCGTCTGTCACCATCAATGTATGATCGTCGAACTCAAGCGACTGTTCGTGCCCACGTCCCTAGACAAAAGCGGCCCACGTTATGATTACTGTGACATCGCCTGCCACCACCGAGGGTGCCTTACGCGTCAAGCATGAGTTTGGGCCCACTAGCCCAAAAGATACGAGGAAGCCATCCTCAGAACTATTCCTCGACACACCCTCTCGAACTCGCCTCTCAGATCCTGAAAAAGTGCGCGGCATCTGAGAGTGGGGGGTTAGTGAGGAGGGTAAAATCAGCTCAGCCCATTTAAGACCCATTTTCGCTAGGCTCTTGGACCAAGATCTAGAACGCGCCTAATTGGCCCCGACAGTCGCATCCCATAATGGACAACTCTCTGATTCGCCAGCGCACGAAGGGCATCAACCTAGGCGCAACGGCCGCCGGATGACTCTCCGATGACTGAACGTTACCTCCCACGATGTCGACCTTGACCCCACTAAGGACGAGTACGCCCCACAGGCACCGCAAGATTCACCAAAGAACCGCCCGACTTCGGAGGAACGGACCCTCAACGGAAAACTCCCCTGGGGAAGGACAACCTTTCAAACACCGAGACTCTCGGTGCATCTTCTTCATGGCAGGGTGGCCCATAGCACCTTGATTCTGCATCTTCTATTTCATCTGGGTCGGCTGGATATCCTCAACCCTCTTTGGTAGCAGTGATGGCTTGCAGCAACTGTTGCCTCCCGAGGGAGGTTTTCCCGAGGCCACGGAGATATCCGTGCACGGCCTGGGTGATGTCTTCTTCTTCATAGTTATGGTAATCCGTGGGTGGTGACACCCTTACTTGTGCTGGGGGCCCATAGGGGAGCTGATCCCTCTTGGCAATCATGCCGTGATTCTCAACATGTAAAGAAGTATTCTCCTGTCGTACGTAGACTTGGATAGGTGGCTTTCGAGACACCCCTGTTGGCATCTCATTTTTCTTCATTCTTTCGTTCCTAGGCTTGTTGGCCTCAACAGGTCCCGGTCGAGTTGACATTAAGACCCGAGTGGGCTTGGGTACCCAAATTTTCTTGGTCTTGAATGGCCTGAGGGCCGGCTCATTCTTCGGCTGATGGGCCACTCCAATATTCTTCTTTTCCATTCTCCCTACGGCTTGGAAAGAGTTGCGCACTAGGACATTTGGCACGATTCGGTCGAGAATCACGTCGACTCTCTGGCCATTAAGGTGGACTCGGATGCCTTCGATCAGGACTGACTTGCTGGTTTTGGAGATCCGGCCCCAGGGGGTAGCAACAGGATTCCTCCGATTCCTTCTTCGGCAGGATGCCATCTTCTTGGTGGCCGAGCCCGTGTCGAAATGGACGTGGTGGACAAAACAGCCCAGGGTCTTCACCACTTTGTGGCCAGCAGTAGTCGCCGATGATCCGACAATGGCAGGTTTAACAGCAGAGGTTTTCGTGATGGGAATGCGGACCTTGACGGGCTTGGGCCACTCGATCTTTAGTAGGTTGATGAAGGCTACTCCCAAGAAGTTGGGGAAGCCCACCATGGGAGGGAAGCTCCGGAACTGCAACGGAACTACCAGGTAGCCTTCCTTGACAGGGCTTGCGACGACTAGTGGTCCGAATGAAATAGCCATTGTAGTCGTCAAGGTATAACATGCAATTGCAAGTGAAATAGTTTAGAATTTCAAGAAGAGGCCATAGGGCCCCTAATCCCAGTGAAGAGATGAAGGGAAGTTCAGTCCCACCGGGCGTGCCAGACTTGTGGATGCACTTTTGGTGACACTATTTTGTTTATTTGTTTGTTCGTCTGTTCATTTGTTTATTCAGTTTATTAGTGCGAGGGCATGCCAGTCACGTAGGTGACGATTTATTCGGACTTCAGGGAAGCCCTGAGTGCGCTCGATCTAACTAGTCAGACGATTGTGTGTATCGTGTCGGGGCTGAGAACCCGCCACGTCATAAAGGTCACGGTGTTAATTACATCCCCTCAGAGAGGGGAAAACCCTTGATTAATCACCGCTAAGAGGGGCCCTATGGCCTGAAATTCATAATAATGAAAGCGAGAGCAGAATCTCAGATTACATTTAAGCAAACTCAAACTTTAAAAGATCCAATTATACATTCTCTAATTTTTAATCCTTCTTCCACACAAAATCCATGATGTTACCATTTAAAACTGTGGACGACCACAAATCTTATCCAAAAGTAACTTAACATCCCAAATTCCCAGTAATACATTAAGGACAAGAAAATGTCTATCCACACATCCAAATCTATCAGTCAGACCTGGGATCTGTTTTTTTGAGGACCTCTGCCGCAGCGGGGGAGACAGTTCACCGAAAACCATAAAACCAAGCCCACCTAGGTTCGAACCTGGGTAGTTCTTTCCTAACCCTGTACCCATACCAACTGCGCCACAGCTCATCCGTAGTCAGACCTGTGATCTTATAGTCTATTCTTGAGTCTGCCTTCAACTGTTCAGAACTGTACTCCTTGCCACAAAATTCTTTTGCTCCTTCCAATCTTCTTCCCGACCTTACTTTTCATTCTTCTGGTCCTTTAGATGAAATTGGCTCACTCAAACTATCAAGGGATGGCCTCCATGGCTGCACGACCACCTCATCTAGATCATCAAGACATACTGGCCTCTAATGCTCTAGGGTTTATATACTCCATATCCATGCTAGACATGTCTTTTTTTCCTGCTCACTCAAACGTTGGCACACTGCATCGGCCCTCCATACCGGGTTTTGACCTCCTCAAGTGTGTGATACCATTCTGGTGTGGTTCAAAGAAATGAAAGCTCATAAACGCACAAGCAATCTGTCAGCAGTCCATCCATGCCAGGCTCCGTCATCCTCAGTGCTGAGTGCACACGTCTTGCCATGTCATCTAAAAATGAGGTGCTATGGAGACCTCATCCACCATATCAGCTGCTAAAGGTGGGATATCTGTCATTGTGTTTTCCTGCCGCTTTGTGTGTTCTTCCTCTCCTTGCTCGAGCCCAGATCAGTTTTTGGCTGCTTGTCAGCTGTGAATACCGCCTCTGAACCCCATGGGGACACATCCCTTAGAGAGCCAAGATTCAAGGCATAAAACTGGGGATCTCCTTCCTTGGTTGGAGACACTATGTTCTTTAATCTTTAAGCCCCTTATCAGGATGTCATCACCTGAACCTGACCCGTTTGTTTCTGGATTCAACCTAACTAGGCCAGATCCAGTGCACAAAGTTGCACTGCCAGCCATTTTACCACAGCAGCTGATTTTGAGTTTGAAATTAAAGAGGCAACAGGTCCATCCTTGTCAGCAAATAGTTCTTGTTTTCCATATCAACCATGGAACAAGCTCCAAAACCCTCGGTGCCTCCCATTCCAAGTGACGATATAGATGGCATACTCCAATTCCTCCACAGCCCATGGCATACTCTTCCTTCCCTCTCCACAGATGGGGGACCACTCACCTCAGTTATCAAAGGCGATGGAGGCGATTGCCTAGGCAATGGAGGCGATGAAGACGACCACAAGTCACCTCGCCTCCGCCTCAATCCGGCCTCGTCGGGCTAGCCCACCTCCGAATGCCCCAACACGTTTGATTTTTGGTTTAAATTGTTTAGATTTGTTTATTAAAACACACCAAATATAAAAGTACAAATAAAAATACAATACACTCAAACTAAATACAGGAAAATATCAAAGCTCTGATGGGATCTCCATGTTATCACCCAGCCATAGCGATGTCGACGTGCTGCGGGTCTGGTATCGGCGGCTGGCTCTGGTGTCCCCACCACCGCTCCACCACTCCCGGGTGGGTCAGCACGCGCGTGCCGTAAGAAGGTTACGACTAGTGGACGTGTCACCGGAAGAACGGACTCACAAGTCACGAAAAATGACTCCGGAGGTTGACAAGTTTAAGGATCACTCCTCATACAACACTGACTCATGGTGACGTAAGCCAAAGATGCCACATCCCGGGACCCCCACGGCACCCCACACATGGTCCCCACATGATGTCTAGCATCAGTCAGACCATGGGTCAACACGTGGATCGAGATTCACTCACCCGAGACTCAAATCGGCGCAGAAGAAATCACTGGCTATGCCTCAGACGATGAACGGTCCATCATTGGCCGCTTAAGAATGCACAGCTAAGCCGTAACCGCACGTGGTAGAAGGACGGTCCAACCTGGCCGTTCATCAACCCAACGGCAAGAAACTAGAACGGCCAGACACTACCCACTAAAGGGAAGGACGGCCAGAATCTTGTCGTTCAAAGGCATGGGTGGACCCACATGGGCTGCTCATCCACCAACAGTACGATGGGATGAACGGCTGGAACGTGGCTACTCATGGGGACACACGGCTATCCCCTAGCCGCTGACCCCGGCATTGAGATGCATAGACTTAAGCCCAACACAAAGTGCACGGGCTTTATAGAAATGTGCATAGACTAGAGTGTAACAATGCTGAACGTGCACGGACTTGACTAAAAACGTGCATGAACTCAGTTTATCTACTAAGTCCAAAAATATGCACGGACTTGACCTCAGACAAAAAACAAAAGTCCACGCACTTAGTGATCAAGCCAAAAACTTGCATAGACTTCTATATGCATTGACTAGAATTTTGGAAGATTGAAACGTGCACGGGTATGGAGACATGCTCGGACTTTGCAAAGATAAAAAGATGCACAAAATTTACAATGCACGGACTTCAAATGGAGAACAAAGAAATGCACGGAGTTTATAACCCAAAGTAGAACCTGCATGGACTTATCTTTTGAGTAAAGCTTCAAGAGATCAAAAGAGACCAAAATATGCATGGACTTATGAAATTCAATGAAACACAAAAGTAACATATGGAGACTCATGAAATTCAATGAACTACACATAAAGGAGCCAAGATACTGTAAGTAACTTATAGTGTAGGACATCATCAAAATCATAGAGGATACAACATTCTCCCCCTTTTTGATGATGACAACACTATGAGTTATTACTCACACCGGCAGTAAAAATATTGGCAACAAATGTACTCACATTGGCAATTGAGTGGCAATTTTTCCATTTTATTTTCTCTCCCCCTTTGACATCAGCAAACAGAGACGGGGAGGACAAATAAGCAGAAGAGGATAAATGCATGCAATGTAGAGGGAAAAACATCAGGGAATTGTTGTACGATGGGAATTTCTTCTACAAGGATTTCCTTGGACTCAGTAATGATGACAGAAGCAAGAAAAGCTTCACAACTTTATGAGATGAGTTTGTAGGCGTGAAGAGAGGAAATAAGAGCATGTTGTTTTCTATATTTAATTCCAAGGATAGAGAATCTTGGAAGATCGGGTTTATGGAAAGAAATTCCCTGATCGTAATAATTGATCTCGGCATAGTGCTCGGTAAGCCAATCTATACCTAGAATGGCATCATAACCTTCCATATTAAGGCACTTGTTACCTCACTATCTGGGTAGTAGGTTGTCAATTTGGTTCCCGGACTTAAGGGTGTAGTTATAGCTAGGTCTGAAGGTAGATGAACAGGTGCAAGAGGCAGGATTTTTATAAAAGTAGTAGATATAAAAGAATGAGAGGCACTAGTATCAAATAACACAAATGTAGCATGTGAATACATGCGAATGGTGCCTTTCATTTGCCCATCATCCTTGGGCGCTTCTTCATTAAGAACAGCATTAAGACGTGCTTACCGCTTGTGTCCGCCACTAGGAGATTGGTCCTTCATGAGAGGAAAGCCCGACATACGATGCTGCCGACTACCACAGCGTAGGCAGGCGCCTAAACGCTTTCAGCATTCCTCGGCTGAATGGCTGAATTTCTCACAGAATGAGCACGCCACCATGACTTGCTTGTCTTCCACCTTTGCCTTCTTATTCTTGTAGTTGCCACTCCCATTTCCATTTTGGGACCTCTTCTTACTATCACGAGGCTTGTAGGACTCCGTGATGTTGAACTTCTCTTCCTTCTTTCCTCACCGATCAGACTTCTGACTGGACTCTTCACCCTTACTTTTGTACTTTTTGACCTTCTCTGAGGTCCTCTCACATAGATACATCCGTTGGACCATCTCTGCATAAGTGCGGATATTTTGAGGTCCTAGTTGTTGAATAAAACTAGGCCGTAAATCGTCTAAGAATTGGTTTGCCTTTAAGATGTCCGTGCTTACTAGATGTTCAGCATAAGGGGCCAGACGGGAGAATTGTAGTTCATATTCTGCCACCGACATCGCGTAAATAAGCAAACTCTGCAGCCTTCCATTCCTTAACGTGTTTGGAGAAATACTTTGCTTGGAAGAGTTCAAGGAACTCCTCCTAAGTGGTTTGATTCTCTTGAAGATGTGCCGAGGTGGTCTTCCACCAAGTATGCACATCTTTATTCAGTTGGAATGTGGCGAGACGGATCTTCTCTTAGTTAGTACACTGCATAATGTTGAAAATCCTCTCCATCTCATCTATCTAATTCTCCGCTTCGTCCGGATTGGAGCTAGAAAATTGTGGAGGATTTAAGCTCTGGAAGTTACAGTGCAGATCATCAGCACCCACCCTTGCGCCAGCTTGGGCCATAGTCTACTGGGCCTGGGTAAGACCTACAATGGTCTGTTGCATCCCATCCCAGTCAACACAGTGTGCCATTGTGAGAATAAGGTACCTGAGATAATAATCAATTAGTTAATTCCTACATAATCGATGAGGGTTAACCTAGAGATAATTTCTAAACAACTATATCATCCCAGCTTTACCCATTCTCACATGGGTTGGAAATTCCTTCCTAGCTCATAGGTATGGGTCCTTAATCCTTGGACTTATCCTATGACATGACATTTTCTTAGGACTTACTTATGCCTAGGCACTAATACCAATTAAACTGTCACGTCCTGAGCCATATGTGTATAGCAGAAGTAACTCGGGAAGCGTGGACAATCGACAATACACCTCAAGCTAGCAATATATGTCAGAGCGCAATAACCATCCATATAAAGATGGAACGCACAATAATTGACCAAAAATCTAACCTTTATTGATAATAATCAAAGTACATGAATATTTGACTTTCCTTTGACATAATGACAACTAGACTCAATAAAAATGAAAATTACATAGTGTGACTCAATAAAGTGAAAATCACATGACGTGACTCTAAACTACTTGAAGACTCGTGACACTCTAAGTCTTCTCTCGTGCCTTTAATCATCACTCTCGGACCCATCACTAGCATAGTCTGATTCTAGCTCACTTGAATATCCTAAAGAGATTGGAAAAAGTAGGTATGAGCACACTTACCTAGTAGGTATCTTCGCATCAACATGGAGGTAATGTTTAAGTAATTAACATTTTAGCTCTAGAAAGTAAGATAAGAGACAATACGATATGAAACACGAATAAACCATAGTAACAATAAGATGTGAACCATTGAGATATGAAGAATGTGAATGAATAATAGAACATGTTCAAGCAAGACTATCAAGTAAAGTGGCCTTTCACTAACAAGAATGCACTGTCATGTAACAAGAATGTACTTTTCATAACCCTAGAAAGGTTATGCACAAGAAAGTCATGTAACAAGTATGTAATAATTTCATGATAGTCCTCGTGGATTTCACCATTTATAAAAAAAGTACTCTTGGCGCAATGCGACGCCAGTGTTCATCTTATCCCATGGTTTATAGTATGCTTCCAACAATCAGCTGAGGGGCCTAGTGTCGAGCCCTTGGACACAATCAATGCCCGATCTGCATCTTCAAGTTATAAATCAAGCTACTTCCATGAGATTCAATAATAAAGTACGGCCACTAATGTAATAAGTCGAACAATAAGCTCATGGCAACAATATCAAGGTAAGAACGTACCAAACATCATCACGAGAGTTCAGAGAATGAATTAAGGAGAAGGTCATGGCATGGGAGGAATCCGGTAGCATAACGACGTATTCGTTAACTTACATATTTTTTTAATAATTTATTGACAAGGTGTTAGATTCTAGATAATCCATTGACCATCTAGGAACATAGAAAAATCAACATAAGGGTCAAACCCTGGGTTAAACATAGTTTGACATAAAACAGTCAAGCTTGGACCGTTTCCTGGAGACGCGGTAGTTTTAGGACCATCTTCATGATGAGGCGATTTGATCTGGACCGTTTCTAGACAGGTCGACACCAGAATAAGGGAAGGGTCGACGAAGTGGAATTCTAGAATAACGCAGTCATGGGATGACTGCAAATTGACAATAGCCATCTCCTGAGCGCCGCTATTATAGGGGCATAAAAACGTCGATAGTTTAAGTGCTTCCTAGATAATTGGGCTTTGAGGGTACAACTAGCTCGGCGTCCTAGTGGGAATCTCAAACTCGTGGAGACTTACGAAGGCCTTAAAACATGATCCCCTAGTCCGACAGAAAGAATAACCGACGAAGAGGTTCACAAGTCCAAGAAAGTGTTCCTATCATTTGCAAAGTGTAACTAATGACATCGTACCGGGATACGTGCCATGTACTTAAGAAGGACTCCAAGATGAGAGAGAGAGAGTCGTGTAGAAATCAACAATTAAACTGTCAATAAAACATGTCCATCATCCATATGAAATTTAACTTTAATACATGAATAAAAGGTTTTGACATGAAATTAACATAAGTTTAAAATAAATTCCTAAAACATGGAATCTATCATGATTAATGCCTAATATAACTAGTTTCATGAATGTAGGGTCATAGTTAGGAACAATACCTAATTACCTAGGCTTAGTATATATTTATACGGGCCAATCTGCAATGTATTTAGAGTGAACAGAGTGCAGACAACAGAAACATGAAAGCGATCTATTCAGAACCGCTACTATACATATGCGGTCAGTCGAGGACCGCTACTACATAGTAGCGGTCTCAGTGAGACTGTCTTACGCCTACCGGGTAGAAGTGACAAAATAGCATAGTTAAGGTCTATTCTACGGCAAGTTATGCATGAAAATTCTAGTAGACATGAAGGTAAGTCACGATAGAAGAAAGATAAGGTATAGAGATGCATGGATTTACATGAATTAAATCAAAATTATCATCTTCTCCAATGGGGAAGGGGTGAGGGCCCCCTTGCAGGCCCTACTGGCATTTTACACTTAAACCCACACAATCCAAGGGAATAACACATTGGCTTATAAAGCCTTACAATTATACATATACTTTTTTGAGGATATAAAAGTAAATAAAAGGACACAAATGTAAAAAAAAAATATACATGCTCGATGTTGATTCCCATCAACAAATCTTTGTAGGATGGAACTTGCATTATTTTCCCTCATCGAATACTGATCTTTCTTTCTGCCAATTTTTCCTATCGTTCTTACGTATGGCTTATAGAAATTTTTTCTTTTGTCTTATCTATTCTTAAAGGAACTTGTGATATCCTTCATGTCTACCTCATAGTTCTCCAACCCATCACCAGGTGCAAGGCTCTCCTATCATCTATCATTCCTCTCGTGCTCGTGAACAACACCTTTGAGAAGTATGTGGGAAGATCATGCATGCGTTGGACAACAAATATGAAAGAATCGTGAGTAGTGCTTACTGGGTAACTCGAGGATAACCAACTCGCTGATGATTGGCTAGGTTCCTCCCTTACCTGTCTCGTACAGTCTTCTCCAACCACGACGGTGATAATCGATAGCACCTATGGCAGCGTAGTGCGGAGGCTCTGCTTGGGAGGAAACAGTGGGCAGCAGCAATGGCAACCCCATGGCGGGATCAGGACGACGGCTGTGGGCACCGGCGTCGGGGCAGACAAGACTACTGTGGTCGGGGTGGTGGTGACACTGATTGGGTGTCGCAGTCATCTACAACAGCGGTGGATAGGGGATGACAGCTATAGTAGGGCATCCGGTGAGCTCGCCTAGCGAGCAGCGATAGCGGCGGGTCCCGACGCTGGAGCGTCATAGGTGGGTGTAACATAGAGGCCGCCCGCAGATGACGGCGACAGTGGGGCCGACGGGCTGGCCAGTGCACTACAAAGGAGGGCTGGCCGGAGCGGCAGGGAACCTCGGTGGCTTCCATGGTGCGTGAGTAGTCCGGCCGAGGCAGACACACGAAACGGTAGGGGGGGAGGATGAAGAATAGTGCCTTAGGTGAAAACGTTGATGATGGGAGGAAATTAACTTAAAGGGATAGTGGGGCTAGTGATTACAGTGGTGGAGAATGGGATTATGGTGGAGAAATAAGGAACGCAGAGAGAGAAGAGGAAAGTTGCTTGGGTAACACAGAGTAAAGGAAAGGGAAGAAATTGGGAGAGATGGGGTTCGGCCTCACGCCAGAAAGAAGAAAGAAAGGGGGATAGGCATCTCGCCAGAAGGAGAAAACACACAGTCGTGCTGCACAATTTTTCATCAACTATTGCTTAACCCTAATTAGGGCTAGCACAATATTATTTATAGAGGAATAAAATTACAAACAGACCCAAACACTTTTTACTTTAGCACCTACAATATCTCGACTATTAAAACAAAAAAATACATAATCGACTAAATAAACTCTAAACTAAAAATAACCCATAAATTAACTACGCAGGTAAAAAAAATAGTAAAAATAATCTTCTGACCTATTTTCACGCAATCTATCTTCTAGAAATTCTTTAACTTACATCAAATGAAGCTCAATGAAATATAATAATATCATGATGAGGCTCATATTCAACTTGACATCTCACAACTGTTAGACATCTGAAACTCCACAAGCATAGGGCAATTCCATACACCATACTAAGAACACAAGGATGTTCAAACACAAGTCCAAGCGACAAAGTCATTTTGTAATCATCAAAATCACATACACAACAATCTCTCCCATTTTGATGTTCACAAAATGTTATGCATTAATGTTCTCTCCCCCTTTGACTTAATCAGAAATAGGGATCAACATGGGAAATTCACGATAGCATCAAAACCAAAACCAACATAGGTTTCTCCCCCTATGTCATCGACAAAAACCGACAGACAATGGGGTTATTAAGAGAATCATATGCACAATATGTTCAAAAGGATGTAATTCAAAATATGCATGCGTGAATGCTATGGATGCCAAATATGCACAATATGCATGAACTAATTGCACAAGTTTGAAATGCAAGTATGGACAATGTGGACATGTAGAGTGCAAGTAGAATAGTCAAGTATGATTGACTTCCAAGTAGATAAATGTATATACATGTAATATAGCTCCCCCATTTTATTTAAAGTGAAGGGATAGGTGTACGAAAAGTGCAGATGAGTCAGTGTAACAGGATGTTCATGTGTACACTTAGGAGAGTGTGCAGATAGATAGAAGAGGACATACAACAGATCATGTAGTCAATCAAATTTTAAGAATACATATCGAATCAAATTACCAAATGTGTAAATGAATAACATGAGTGTTGTGCCTCGGCGTGTTTTGACGAAGACAATGCTGATTTTGTGTGTTTTGCAAGTCATAGTTATTGATGAGTTTGAATCTGGTATTTTGAGTGAACAAACTGAGTTCAAAATTGCTTTCAACTGATTATGGCATGTTTGGACTGAACTTGGGTTGTATGCATTGAATTGTGTGAATTCTCTATACATATGAAAACTAAGTCACTAATATGTAGTTTTGAAGAGGAAGTCTTATGTGTTTTATGTGCTTTAACCTTGGTTGTTAATGTGCATAGACCCATAGAAATGTGCATGGACCTATCTATAGGCTGATACACAATGTGCATCGACCTACCAGAGTATGCATCGATTCTATTCTTCATTTGCTTAGACCTTGTTTCACATGCTTAGACTTGGTCCTTCATATGCTTAGACTTGTGCTTTATATGCATAGACTTAGATCCCCAATATGCATTGACATGAAATTGAAGTTCTTAAGCATGCAAGTTCATTTTGCTTTCAATCAGCTGGATCCGTGGTAAGAATTCATGTATGAATGCATTTCAATTTGGCTACATTGGACTTGATGTATTTTTAATGTTTTTAAGGGTTATTTGGCTCCATATGGCATATTTCTATCTCTGCTCTGCAAGTGTCAACTGTAAGAGTCGACACTTGTTGCCCTGCTTGCTGCCTCGACGCAGCAGATAGCAAGTGTCGACTCTGAGAGTCGACCTCCCGTGAGAGCAACCAGCACCCTCTCCTCCCCCTCTCCCGTGGACGCGGCGGTGACCTCCCCTCTGGTTGCAGACGGCGGCGAGGCAACGGCGGTGGCGGCATGGTGATCGTGGTGGCATGCGTGGCTCGTGGGAAGCGTGGGAAGAACGAGGGTTTTAAAGCATTCATTGCAGTTTGGCGGCGATCCGACGTGTCTCGGGTGAAACTAAGGTAGCGTGATGGTCCTTAGCTCGGCATTACATTCCCCGTGATTTCTAGGCCGAGGCGAGGTCGAGAGAGGGTTATTTTGAGCCGGAAAGAGAAATCTGTGATTTGGGGTTTGAGCACCCGATCTAGCATTTTACCACATGAAGTGGAGGTTTGGGGGCATCATTGGATGTCTAGGACCAGTGGGACAAGCTTCGCCTTCGTTCCCCCCTCAACTAGGGTGGTTTGGGGCGGGAAATGGTGTTTTCCGGTGAGATTCGCCATTCTCGGGTCGGCGGGATGTAAACGGTCCTAACAGAGACCGTTTACACCCCTACGTGGCCCTGAGATCGACTGTTTACTGACTGTGGAGCGTCGGTGGGGTACACGGTCTGTCGTTTGACCGTGTCACTCTTGGACGGCCCACAGGCCGACCGCTTACCCCGTGGGGCCAGCGTAACCCCCGAGGTGTTTGTGACCGTTGGTTTTTGACCGTCGTACAGTGGTGGGTCTACACGGTCAGGGTCTGGCCATTTAACCCTTTTGAATGGTCCCAAGAGGACCGTGTGGCGTTTGTACCATTTGGTGACTGGATGGCCCCAAGGGGGACCGTTCAGCTTCCCAAGCGGACTATCGTTGCACTGTTCAAGTCTAGCATGGTTCAAAGAGGACCGTGCAGTTTCTCGTCCAGTCCAGAGACTGAACGGTCCCATGGTGGCCGTTCAATTCCTGGAGAGGTCCAAGGAGGGACCGTGTATATATTACGCGGCCCAGTGAGGACCGTTTGCATGTGTTGATAGGCGATTTTAGGGCAACCGTGCCAGATCATCAAACGGTCTGTGCAGAACTGTTTGAGTTCTGAGATGGTCCATCGACCGTCTGTTTACCCAGGAACGGCCCAGGGTGGACCGTTTACTGTGTTTTGTCTAATCGGGGGTTCTTTTCATGTCGATTCAAGTCCCGGGTGAGTGGACCTCGATCCACGTGTTGACCCGTGACCTGACTGATGCAGGGCATCATGTCGAGGCCATGTGTTCGGGTACCATGGGGTCCCGGGAGTTGTGTTCTCAGCTTGTGTCACCGTGAGTTGGTGTCAGTACGGGGAGCGGTCCTCGTACTTTGTCTGGTTTAGACGTTATTTTTCGCTGACTTGAGAGTCTACTCCTTCAATGACCCTCCACTAGTCGTAGCCTTCCCACGTGTGGTCGCACCAGGGAGTGGTGGAGAGGCTACCCCGAGAGACGATTTTTAGACTGGTTACCGTAAGGCCCCACGTCTTGCAGCCAGAGTCCGACTGAGGGAAAAACCTGTTAGAGACCAAACCTAGGACGCGTCATGGGGAGCACCTATGCTATTCGTCAAGAAGAAGTATGGGTCGATGAGACTTTGCATCGATTATCGACAGTTGAACCACCTTACTATCAAGAACAAGTATCCACTGCTAAGGATCGATGAATTATTTGATCAAATATCTAGAGCCAAATATTTCACCAAGATTGATCTTAGGTCAAAGTACCATAAATTAAGGATCAAGGATGAGGATACTCACAAAATGACATTTTGGAGCAGGTATGGGCATTACGAATTTACGGTTATGTCTTTTGGACTAACAAATGTCCCTGCAGTCTTTATGTAGTTAATGAACATTATATTTAGGCCTCATCTAGATCAATTTTTTGTGGTCATTATTGATGATATATTGATTTATTTAAAGTCTGAGGAAGAATATGAAGAGCATTTGAGTACTGCATTGCAAATATTAAGAATCAACTTTATGCCAAGCTTAGTAAATGTGATTTTTAGCTTGAGGAGGTATCTTTCTTAAGGCATGCGATTTCGAAGAATGAAATCTCTGTAGATCCATCAAAAGTTGAGGGTGTGAAGAATTGGGAAAGACCGACAAATGCAACTGAGATCCGTAGCTTCTTGGGTCTAGCTGGTTATTACCGATGATTTATAAAGGACTTTTTCAAAATTACTATTCCTCTTACTAGACTACCCCGCAAAGAGATTCCTTATAAGTGGAATGAAGATTGTGAGAGGAGTTTCCAAGCCTTGAAGGAACATCTAACGACTGTCCCTGTCTTAGCACTACCTATCGAATGAGAGAAGTTCGAGATATATGCCGATGCATCTGGTATTGGCCTCGGATGTGTATTAATGCAGCAAGGGAGAGTCATTACTTACTCTTCCAGGCAACTAAAGAAGCATAAGGAGAACTACCCGGTGCACTACCTAGAGTTGGTCGCAGTAGTATTTACTTTGAAGATCTAGAGACACTATCTCTACGGAGAGTAATTTATCATGTACTCCGATCATAAGAGTCTCAAATATTTGTTCTCACGAAAGGAATTGAATATGAAACAAAGGCGATTGCTAAAATATCTCAAGGACTTCGACTTCATTATACAATACCATCATGAAAAGAGTAATCCCGTAGCAGATGCCCTCAGTCAGAAGCCGAGAGCATTATTAGCCAAATGTATGATTCAAGAGTGGAAGATGTTAGAGCAATTCTTCACACTTGATATAAGCATGGATAAGGAGAAATGGTGTATTACTCTATCACACATGAGGATACAGCCGGATTTACTCTTCAAAATCAAAGGGCTACAAGATGAAGCCCCCGTGCTAGTGGAGATTAAAGGTAAGCTAAAGGAGCGACCAGATTTCAAGCTGACGTCTGATGGAAGACTACTATTTTATGAAAGGACATGTGTGCTGGACTGCCCAGAATTTAAGAATAAGATCTTGGAAGAAGCTCACCGATCAAGGTACACCATACACCTCGGAGCTATCAAGATGTATCAGGACTTGAAACTGACTTTTTGATGGCCCAATATGAAAAGGGAGGTAGTAAAGGTGTGTTACCTGGGGGGGCATGCCTACATGAGGCATGGTTCACGTTTATGCTAAGTGCGACAATCACATTCATAGGTTCAAGCATATACGGGATGGGGTTGAATTCGGGAGTCGATCTCTGGTACGAGGCGGAGGTAAGTCCTCACGCATAGGGACGATTTCTGACCGGACGTAATCTGATCTTTCACACATCGTCATTTTATATACCGCGGAATCAAGGCATGCATGCACATGGGAAATGTAATTATGCAGTCATATGCCAAGGAACATGGTCTCTTTTATTCATGATGTGTATGTATAGAGTTTTAATTAGTTCCCTTCTCAGTTCATGATGGATGCTCATGCTCATGCTCATGCTTGTCAATGTAGTGCAGCAGTGCTGTGCCCAGTTCTCTTCATGTCTTCCACAATTCTCATGGTTTAGTCTGAGCGTCCTGTTATTATTTATTTCATTTATTTGTTATTTCCTTTTGTATTTTTAATATATGTTTAATTATGGCAAAAATTCGACAGCATCTCCCTCGCACCCGGATGCGGGAGGGGTAAAACGGGCACACGTCCACAAGGAGTGACGTAACCAAAAAATATAGGTGCGCACGAAAGCGGTAACACCTCAAGAAAGCCCACGGATTGACTGATGGAAGGTGCAGACCTGTGCTTAAGATAGAGGGCTGGAGGGAAGACTCCACCGGATCAAGAAGGAACGGTGGCAGGGCCACTGGATCAGGAGGGTGGCAAGGGCCACCGGATCAAAAAGGCTAAGGTGGCTAGGCCATCAGATCAGCATGGATGGTGGTGGCCTCCGGATCGCTAGAGGAGGGAGGCCATCAGATCACAAAAGGGGTGGGAGGCCATCGGATCAGGCGCATCGGGCGCCACCAGATCAAAAGAGAAGGGAGGCCATCGGATCACCAGGGAAGTGATGCCACCAGATGGGGGAAGGTGTCGAAGGCCACCGTATCAAGAGAAGGGAGGCCAGACTACCGGACCACTTGTGCAGACAGTCCACTAGATCAAGCCGTTAAGTGAACCACCGGATCAAGGAGATTGAGGCGCCACCGGATCGAATGGCCAAAGGGTACCGGATCAAGGGCCGTAGGGGCCACCGGATCAGGAGGTGGTGAGAGCCACCGTATCGCGCAGCAGCGAAGCCACCGGACCATGCACTAGTAGGGGCCACTGGACCAGCTGGTAGGGGCTGGATGCGAAGGGGTGTGGCTCTCACTGGACCAAAGGCGGAGAGGGTTGCAAAGGAATGAAGGGTGGCCAAACTGCCCAAGGGATCAAGGCTGCCAAAGGATCAATGGGGGGAAAAGACTCCACCGTATCAGGGGAAGGCTGCTGGAGAGCCACCGGTTGAGGGCTGGGTCATCCCACCGGATCGAGGATGAGGGCTGTTGAATCAACAAAGAAGGCGAGGAGGCTTGATGCATGTTGGCAAGGCTGCCCAGTAGTGAAGGGGAGTATGTGAGAAGGAAACAGTAGAGGAGACAACAACGGTATAAGCCTGAGAAGAGATATTGAAACTGTTGAGTGAGCATGGCTTGCTCCTCTTGATCAAGGTCTGAGAGCCCGTTGAACTCCCCACTACTACTGCTGCTGTTGCTGCTACTGCTACCACGAGACACCTTGACGGCCATGTTCATGCCCTTCTTATCACTTCCATCACCATTTCTTTTGAAGTTCATTTCATAAGTCATTAGGGATCATATCAGTTCAGTGACTGTCATTTTCGACCGGTCCCTAGACTCCTCTATCACAATGGCCTTAGTGTGCCATGCGGGGGTTAATGATCTAAGAATTTTCCTGACAATATCCCCTTTTGAAACCTGTTTCCCAAGGCCTTTGAGATTGTTAGTTATCAATGACAACCTTGCATATATCTCCATAATAGTCTCCTCTGATTTCATTTTGAACAATTCATATTCAGAGGTGGGCATGTTTACCTTGGTCTCCTTCACTTGGGATGTACCTTCGTAGATTAGCTCTAGTTTATCCCACATCTTCTTGGCTGTCTTACAGGTTGATATCCGGGCGTACTCATCTGGATGAACTGCGTATTGAATGATGTTCAGGGCCAACCAATTAGTAGCTAAAAGTTTGATGTGATCCATTGTCCATGCATCTTCATTTGGTGGAAGGTCATATGGTCCTGTGGTGATCACTCTCCAGAGTTTGTGGCTCTGCGCGCTTATAAACACCTCCATCTCATTTTTCCAAAAGAAATAGTTATTACCATCAAAGAAAGGAGGGTGGCTGATGGACTGTCCCTCAACAATGAAACTATGAGGGGTGCTAGATCCAGGCCTACCCTGGTCGTTGGACCACATGATGGGTAACCTGCTCTGATACCAATTGATAGATCGCGCGGAAGGTGAGCTAGAAGGGGGGGGTTGAATAAATCACCCCCAATTCAAAATAATTCGATCAAAGTGACTTATATAAACCCAAAACGCAGTAGAGTTACTCCCTTGGTCTAACCACTGAGTGGACAAATATGCAGAAGCTAATCGAGACAGAGTAATTGAGGCGCAAAAGATCGAGCGACTGTCGAGCTAAAGCCGAATATTAGAGAATAGATGAACAAACCACTCAACTAAGATAAAGAGCTCTTTAAGGTGGTTCGATTGCGATCTGCAATCTACGTCCACCCCTTACTCCACTAGGGTAAGCCTTCCTTGCACTGAGCAACACGAACCGTAGACTCAGCCTACTAACAACCACTGCCTGACAGCTTGCCACAAGGGAAACAAATCGCTCAACACAGATCCTACAACCCACAGGAACTGAACCCTGACCTTGCCCTAGGAAGATCACAACAGGAGGACCAATCCTCCCTTCCTCCAAACCGGAGGGAAACCATGAGCAAACTCCCTTTACTCACAACTGGAGACACAGTCTCCCTTCTCCTATCTATACAGGTGGAACCCCGTAAGTTACTCCCAGCAACCTATGAACCAAAGCATAGTTCCTCTCTTCCTCCAAACACAATGGAGGGAAATCGGAGAACCTCTCCCTTCCTCTAAGTGAACTTAGAGGGTAACTGAATGATGAACCTCTAGAGATGAAGGGAGGACCTGGACAACCAAAAGTGGACCAGTTATGCTTTGATGTTATGAAGACTATGATGCACCTTGGTGGGCCGGGATAGCCAAAGGTGGCCCTATCATGCATGGACTTTTTTGCAAAGGTTGGGGGACCGGGGCATCAGTAGATGAATCTATCATGGATGAGTGTAGCAAATGATACACACGTACTTAGGGAAATAGAAACATAAACACGTATGTATCTTCAACATCCGGGTACAAGATTGGCTACCAGAGTCGACTCCTACCTGTGAACTGTCTCGAAGTCACAGAGTCGACTACTAGAGTCAACTCTAAAATTTCACACTCCAAATCTAGGGATTATGGTGATGGTCCCCCCAGAGATGTAGACCATTTCTATCACGAGACTAACCCATGACTAATATCGTGCAGTCGGCACACTGATGCACTGCCCTCATCGCTACCTCTAACACATAGAGAAGAATGACGAGAAGAGAGAAGGGATAGTGAGAATTGAGAGATGAGACTGTCGCAGCCGTCATGGGCACTATACTCTCGAGTTCTTTGTCTTTACACACATATGCACACACTCTGTCTCTTATGCACTTCTCCGTCACCTCACAAATATACATTGGCCAATGGAGATGAACTCCTACCATGGTGCATCTCCTAGTGTCCTCGTACTTGACAAACTAACTCGACAACATGACGTCATCCACCGACATGTCATCTCCCTTACCTCACGCAGATAGCGCCATCTCTCTTTCATTTTTCTTCCTCTTTCTTCTCTTTTAATCAACCCCCCTTAACGGGTATATATAGAGGAAGAAGATGGAGAGAGGATAAGGGAGAGAGGAGGAAGGAGATAAGGGAGAGAGAGGTGGTGAGAGAGAGAGGACGTGAGAGAGGGTGAGGCCGCACGAGGAGGAGGATAAGAAAAGGGGAAGGGGGGCTCACGATCCTCATCGGGAGCTCCTAGTGGCACCCCACGAGCGTGCCACATGGAGCATGTGTGTGCGCTTGTAGGTGCGGACACACCCCGCGTGTGCCCGGTCACCACTGCGGCAACGCACACCGGCCCAATGGGCACCTCTGCCCATTAACATCTCCCACTTGCCCATTAGTGCTTGTCGTGCATATCCTTCATCTCAATATACAATCTTAAGGGTCTGCAATTCTCAGTCATACAGGAAATGGAGCGTGTGACCTCCACAAGATTTATCCAAATAGATTGGGAGTATTCTGTTAAGCCATCACCTAACTAACGGAGTACTCAGAACAACTCGGTATGTATCTCAGACTTTTCATATTCACCTGATTTGACGCTCCGGATCTCTCAAAAACAGGCAATGTCAAACCCCTAAATGCTAAGTGCCCATGACTCTATCAACATCACACAGGTAATAGAGTCTCCTCGGATATGAGCAACTAAGCATGGTGAAATATAACATGTCTTCCCTATGCTGCTAATGTCAATCCAATTAATCTTGACCGCTTTCTTAGACATGTCCCGCTGGACGGTATCAATCATCGCCCTAAGTAACGTGCTAAAGTAGCGACATCAAGCATCCTTTTCATGACACAGCGCTGCAGGTCACTAGGGATACAATAGGAATCACATAAATGTGATTCATGAGTTCACACAATGATGAAGAGGGATCCATTCATCATTCTCATATGCGGTCATATTACACATGCGGTATGATACGCATGCTGCGGTGTTCTTCCATTTTCATGGATATGTCACTTAATAAAATATTATGAAACGCCGCACGAATACAAGTCTAGTTGCGGCTTATGCAGCTAACCCGAGTCTCGCAAACCAGTCGCTCCCACTTAGCGCCTTCTTGTGACTCACGTATCCGGATATTCAGGCTCCATGGGATTGCAGTCATATCCTCATGGCCGATCTTTATTAGATCTCATCTTAGCCTTAGCTAAGGTGGCATATCTATGTTGTTTGGGATATTATGCTCGCACCTAGATCTCTAGGGTGCCGTAATATCAAATGCGTCATCTTACAGGCTATCTATAGCGCCAAGGTGAATCACCCGTGTGAGAGGGTCGATTTTAGCCTAGTGACACTCTGACGATGTGTAAATCGACCATTCAATCCAAGGACACTCCTTTGGAGAATGATCTTACTATATTCTTAATGATGTCCCATAATGATCTTTTAATTAGAACAAATCTGTCAGATCAACTACTTCAACCAGAACAAATCAGTCGAAGCTCTACTAACTCTCATATTAGATGTAATGATATTCTGCTATCTAATGTCCTTGGCGAAGGCCAATGCCCACTGTAGCCTATGTACAGTTATACACCATTATCTCACATTTGAACAAGGTGTATGCACCAAATATTGTAGGACGTACCACAACTACACTCCGTAAGAACGTAGCAGAACAATCCACTCATTGTGCCTATACTGAGGAGAAAAATAACGCGCGACTAATCTCTATCACGAGATAGCACTACCAATCAGCAAGAACATTAATCCCGAGATGGACTTCCACCTATCTCAATCATATGTCGACGTCCCATTGTTACAACCAATCAGTTTTGGCACATCTATCTCACAGGGCATAGCTTAGTGTCCCTCGTAAATCTACAAAAGATGCGTGGGACCTTTATTACCTAGGGGACAACTAGCTAGACTCACAGTGAAACTAATACACTGCGAGCACACAACACTATGTGTATCTAGCTCCCAAGCATATCAACATTAGACACTCTTTACATTTCTTCCTTTTCATTTTTAATACAAAGCACGATCTCTAGCAAATGGAGTATGAATGGGCGATAAATTGTGCCGATCCAATCGCTTTATCACTATAGGCCTCTTTAGACAACACAAGATCCTTTACAAGTGATACTGCACAATTTTCACTCCAAGCACATAGCTTGTCTCACTCATACTGGGAATTACACTCCAGATGATTATAATTAGCTATCTAGAAGTCATTGACTTACAATGATAAATGGAGAAATACTTTCCTCCCACTCATTTTTGACATGCATACAGTGGCCATTGTGGATCTTCTCGAAATGAAACGAGATAAGCACTTCATTCCACTGTCTAGACTATCATTTCAAGCTCTATGCTTGGGGCAGCAAGCTTTGCGCCCTTACCTTTTTGGCCTCAAAGCCATCTGCCTGAGCCATATTATTTTCTCGTCTAGTTCTCCATAGAAAAATATAGTCAAAAATTAAGGATAGCTAAACACTGGCGACGGATGAACAGATGAAAATCTCACCATCAGAGATAGCACCTCATCATAGACTATATCCACTCTTGGATGTAATCTTTTGCCATAAATCGTGATTCGTATTTGTCAATCGACCCATCTGCCTTGCGCTCATGTTTGAAAACCTACCAATTTTCAATCTTTTCGCGTACATGTAAGGGGCCTACTAACTCCCAAACCATATGTAGTGTCATGGAATCTGACAATGATGTAAAAAACTCCTGGATAAACCCGGGCTTTTCATCATTTCTTAGGCTCTCAAATGAGCACATGGTCATCAAAAGTTTTTTAAAATTGACGAGGGACATACCCACGCCTATCATTACAGTGGAGTCTTAATTTTTCTAGTGGTTTCACCAACACACTCCCACTGAGTGTGCACTCCCCAGTAATCCACTGAGTGTGTACTCCCCAGTAGGTGTACTCCCACTAGGCTGATCATTCCTACTAGTTTCGACAGATACGTGGTGATCAGGCACGTGGGGAGAAACACATTCCCTCCTACTGCTAAAAATGGTAGGATATCAGACTATGGTCCCAACGGATGAGAATTTAAGACTCTCAGCACCATTGCTAAGGCAAGAAAATTTTCTTCTACAGGAAGACCATCATTCCTTCACCAGAGAGGGAAGAAACTTGGCAATAATTATTCCATGACTCATGTATGGATGTCTAGAGACGAAGACCTACAGATGGAATATCTGTAGAAGATCCAGAAAGGGGGGATTGAATGGATATATTACCTGATTAAATTTTTTGAAGACAAGCAGAGTCTAATGCGGAATATGAACTTAGACCGAACAGGTTCTATAACCTGGATTATACACTTCCTTTATCAAACACCTACTGAGCGAAGAACATGGAATTAAAGCAAGACAAGCAGCTCATTCAAACGCACAGTAGACGCAAGGTTTTAAGGTGGTTCGATCTCAATCTAGAGATCTACGTCCACCCCACACTCCAAATGGAATGTGGCTTTCTCCATTAATACACTGCTTAAACTGCTGGGCTACACAGCTTGCCAACACCGCTGACTAACAGCTTGTGTTGGGGAGTTACAGCTTGACCCGACCAGAGAATACTTCTCTGCATGCTAACGAATTACAGCTTAACCTCTGCTGATACACAGCTTGAATAACAAGTTCAGAAAGACCAAGAAACAAACGCAAGAAAACACAAAGTTTTCAAATGGGAAATGTAGCTCAACACAGAGCAATCTCAGCTTTGGTTTTGAACTAGAAGACTGAGTGACCCTTCTGTCTCACAATTCACTCTCAAATCAACTCTTCTCTTCTCCTCCTTCTCTTCTCTCTTTTCTCTTCTCTCTTCTTCTTCTATGGATCGCACAAGACGGCTTCTGCTTTTCTGCAAGCTATTCTCGATCAATCTCTCCAGGAAGGAGAAAATATTCTTTTATACCAGTAGCAGAAAAGGCGTGTGCCCTCCACAAGATCCGGCCATAAACTCTTTACACGTGGAAACATCCTGGTACTGCATCCAGTCTAAGATCACGTGCCACCCCCATTTTTCATGAAGCATTACCTGTAAACATAGAGGCAAACATTCGCTTAGTTAAGAACAAACTACATAGAAAAAGATGCATGGGATATGCATGGAGTATGAGAGAATTTTACTGCAAAGAATATGCACGGGCTTGCAGACTAGAAAATGTGCGTGGGGTGTTATGTGCTCGAACATCAAGATGACATACACTGACTCTGCTACAATGTATGCATCAACTTCGATGACCAGGCAATAAAAAGTGCACGGGCTTTATTGTAGGTTGAATGAGCGAGGCAAAAGACGTGCACGGGGTTTAGCCATAGGCAAAATCTACATGGACTTGCATGCAGCCAGAGGAAAAATGTGCACGGGGTTAACCATAGGCAAAACCTGCACGGACTTGTATGCAGCCAGAGGAAAAATGTACATGGGATTGAAAAATGTGCACGGGGTTGGAAAATGTGCACGGGGTTTAACCAAAGGTAAAACCTGCATGGACTTGTGCAACAGAAAATCTGCACGGACTTGATCAAGAGAAAATCTGCACGGACTTGATCAAGAGAAAATCTCCACGGACTTGATCAAGAGAAAATTTGCACGGACTTGAAGTCCAGAAAATCTGCTCGGACATGAAGAACAGAAAATCTGCATGGACTCGAAGTCCTCTTGCCAAGAAAAAATGCGTATTCACGTGTAATATAAAAAAATAAAAAAGATGTATACCTACACGAACTATCGGTAGGTAATGAATAACAAATTAAAGATATGGGAATATACGGGTGATCTATTCCTACGACTTACAAAGAGTAGGTAAATACCTACGATATGATATGCAGGTAATGTATAACAAATAAAAGATTTGGACACCAATCACTCTACGAGTGACCTATTCTTGTGACACAAATAACGAGTAGGTAACTATCTATGACATTTATCGTAGGTAATATATAACAAATAAAAGCTAATGTCATCGATCACTCTACAGATGACCTACTCCTACGACGGTAACGAAGTGTAGGTACGTTCTGACGACCATGTCCGTAGGTATTTTATTACAATTATCTATTCCTACGGTTCAACTGGAACTGTATGTATGACATACCACTTACCTACGACATTGTCGGTAGGTAGTTCAAGATGGCTATCTATTCCTACGGCTCAATTGAAACCGTAGGTATGACATATCACTTACCTATGGCATTATCGGTAGCGTTCAATTGGCTACCTATACCTACGGCTCAACTAAAACCATAGGTATGATATACCACTTACCTACGACATTATCAATAGGTAGTTCAATATGGCTATCTATTCCTACGGTGCTATCGAACCGTAGGTAGTGTATGACATATACCTACGACAGTGACAGTAGGTAATAGCATAGCCTAAAAAATCATAGGTATATGCCCATAAATACCAACGACTTACAAAACCGTAGGTAGGTGTCATAGGTAAAAGTCAGTTTTCTTGTAGTGATGGTACTCATCCGGCAGACTTGCCGTCACATTTTCCCAGCTCTCCATTCCACTAGTGCCATAAACCACAATGCTTCAAGCAATGGCATGACAATCGACATGGCTTACATAGCCAAAAATAATCTTATACCGAAGAAATGACCCTCTCTTATCAGTCAGCAACTTGCAGTACTTTGCCAAATCTCCAGAATGTTTCTGTTTCCTGCCATCATTATGATCCTGAACCTGTGGATTATGGGTCCACCACGCTTATGCTGTGTACTCTGCACAACACGCATAATCATCACAGACAACTCGGGCATCCACTATCCAGACATTTCCCAACATACCTAGCTAACTCCAGAAAATAGGGTGAGGAAGGCTCAATTATCTTGAACCCAGAACACAGACTTTCTTTCCTGATCAGATAATCCTCTTGCAACTCCGCAGGCTTCGATCCACAACACATCGGGAACCACAACACCAGTCACGAATTCTCGCATACATAGCCCAGCTAGCACTCATCCTTCTTCAACAGTGCCGATACACTCTTACCACATCGAGGGATGGGCATAGCTTCTCACAGGCAATCACACTACATATATGCAGAGCACTCATCGCACGGTCTCCTTGGCATACTCGAGGAGGCCAACCAATTTGAACACATAAGGAAAAATGGCGGAATTCAATTGAAACACAAATCTCCTCAACTAAGGAGATGCCAATGTACCTTCCACGAAGCGAGAGATTTTCGAAAATTCCCGGTGACCCACAGAGCCTCTCTATTGTGCTCTATGCCTCCTGCAACCCATGGATTGTCTGGTTCATCGCCCGAAGAAGAAGCCCAAGATGACTCTGCCCAGGATTACGGAGATCGGCGATCACATTAGCAGAAAAATCATGCTCAATCAGGTTTGTTCCAATTGTTCTAATTTTCCTTATTCAGACTCTATTACAAACATGCTCTTGTAACTTCCCAGAGCCCTCTTTCTGTTTTGACTGTAGCTCTCTTCTACAGAGATTCCTTCTACATGCCCTTTCGTTCTTTCTATTACAAGTTTTCTTCCCTTTCATGTTTTCTAATCTTCCTCTTCTATTCTTTCTTTTATTCCTCAGGATTATCCTAACATACTGGGTGCCAGGAGATATACCAAGAATAAGTGGCTGCCCCTTCTTATTTCCAAGATCACATTAGATATGAGGTCTTTCCTATCTAGGTGGCATCTCTTGGGATTGATTACCCATGCAAAGCACTATCAAGACATGCATCTAGACTGGGCTGTGATAGGTGCGCTTGTTGAGATATGGCACCCTAACACTCACACGTTCCTATTTCCTACGTTTGAAGCCACAGTGCTACTGGAGGAAGCGGAGATGTTGCTCAGACTCAAAAGACTGAAGCAAGGAGAGGAAGAGAAGATGGCAACCATGACTCAACCGTCAGTCCCTACAGAGATCCTTACCGGCCTAATCCCAAGCTCCAAGATTGTGGGCCAAATTAGGATGAACAAAGGAATTAATTTGATGAAACTAGCAGCATGGGTGTATAAGCAAATGAGCCAAGTCAAGGAAGAAGACATAGAGAATGTCATAAAGGCTTTTGTGATTTGCTTGACTATTCCCTACGGCGGACGACATCCTAGAAGAAGAGCAATTGAGTGCCATTAGTGAAATATGGGAGGGAAAGAGGATTGGTCTGGCGGTCCTAGCCTACCTATATAGTGGGCTTACTTCGGCATCCATGGGAAGACCTTTGCATGGGTCAATGCTTCTTTTTACTAGTTGGGTGGATCTCCACCTTAAGTTCGACCCATGTGATGAATCCCAATCAGCATCCAAAATATTCTCCAAGAGCCCACTCTGCTACATGACAGGTGTGCTGGGGTTGAGTGATAGGGTGATCAATCGGGTATCCAAACTAAAGAAAAGGGTAGAGTGGAGAGAACACTTAAAGACCATGCCTCAGACCATGTTCACTTATGCACCGGGCTTCCTCAAAACCCAAGACCTCCATGCCCGGCTCTCTCCCAGAGTGGAATTATGACTCATTGGTTCTACAAAGTTCTTTTTGTATAACTCACATCGATGCCTACCTCAACTCGGCTTGCCACGTCACCTTATAGAGGATGCATCTCATCTTCCACCCATCAACAGGAGAGACCTTCCCAGCAAGGAAGATGAGGAAGAAGTCAATACTATCAAAGCTCTTTGGAAAGTGAACAAGCTACACAAACCAGTGGAGCATGTGGAAGAGGACAGAGAGATGTGGAAAACCTAGTGATAAATCCTTCCTTGTCTTAATCATCTCCACTATCTCTGCTGAGCATCAATTCATTCTATTTTTACTGATGTCAAAGAGGGAGAAGAATTTGATGAGTCATTCATTTAAAGAGATAGACATTCATTTAAAGAGATGGTGTGGAGTGTGCATTCATTTAAAGAATCTTGAACTTTATCTGGTTTATATTGTTCACAATGACTCACAATTGCCATCATCAAGAAGGGGGAGAATGTTGTGTCCCTGTGATTTTAATGATGACAAGCTATGAGTCATTCATGAGTATTTATGCTTTTGATGATGACACTTAAGTAGCTTAGCTCAAAGACCAGCTATATGCCAACAGAATGTGATTACTGATCCAAGCAGGGTTGACTCAAAGCAAGCTAGCAGCACAAGAACACTCAGTGTAGTAGCAGCACTACATGAAGTATAGTTCTACAGGCATATGTCTTCAAGCTCCATTTTACATGCTAAGCAGTAGTTTAACTACAGCAGGAGTAGTTTAGCAGTGTAGAAATAGCAGTAACATAAACCAAATTCAAGGAAGCATTACTTCAATTGTTTTTAGCAACAAAGAGGGCCTTGTGGTTTACTTCTCTCATCCTAATATCTAGAATCTGGAAGAACCCCAAAGGTTCGTTGAAAGACTCAAGAGATCAAGCTCAAAAGTCTATTCAACACGTTGACGGAGCCTGTTCAACACGTTGACGCAGCCTGTTCAACGCGTCAACACAGCCTGCTCAACGTGTTGACGCGATGGTGCATTCCAACAAGCCAGTCTGAGCAGATTTGTACTGATGGGTCTACACAACCTGCTCAGTGCATCGGTGCAGCAGGAGAAAACAATAAGTTTTAAGGTTCTGTCTGACAAGGATGTGTTGACGCAATGGACTACATGCGTTGACACATCAGGCGCACGAATTCGGTGAATTAGTTACGGGACCTACCTTTGGCACATGAACTGAGGTCCAATGGTTAGGAAAGCACACTTAACGATGCACCAAGGTCTTGGGAGCCTCTAGAAGGACCTTTTTCAAAGGAATATCCCCTCTATGATTCGAGAAATGTCTAGTGGGACCCAAGACCAAATATTCTCTGCTACATGGTATATATAATGTTCTTCTTGTAGAAGAAGAAAAAAAAAGGGGGAGGACGGGAAGGTGGCTGATCAAGCAGAAGAAGAGAGGAAAAAGAGGTTAGCCTATCCTAGTAGGGAAGAAGAGAAGAGAAGAGAGGAAAAAGAGAGAAGCAGAAGAAAAGTCTGAGAGAAAGCTGCCCAGATCAGAAGAAAGAGAGAGAGAGACACTGCTGCAGCCATTATAGCCATATCTAAGAAATTCGAATTGAAAGAGAGTCCTTCCATAGAAAAAGAGATCCATCTCAAGAGAAGTAGAGTGTCTCTGGTAGCAGCCTATTTTCATCTCCGATAGAGAGTGCTTCAGGTTGAAGCTACAGTTCGAATTATTTTTCGTGAAGTTTACTTGATAGTCATTTGTATTATTCTTTTTGTCCTTGTTCGATTCACAGAGTTCAAAGAATAAAGTGAATTCAACCTTTTACTTTCAACCCCCTTCTTGTTTGCATATTCCCTTTCTGGTTATTTTGTGTGGTTGCTTATTAGTGGTTATTTATGTTCATTTGATAGGTGCCACATTGCATGTGGAGTTGCTTCAAGTCCATAGGTTCATCTCCTAGGGGCAATTCCTCCTTCATATCCTATCTTAATCCCTTGTTCGACTCCACCATGTCTTCCTACGATTTTCCCCATTCCCACGAGGACTCTCTTCCTTAAGGGCTCCGAGAGGACCCGTCTAGGGTCATGCCACTTCAGTCTGGAGGAGGGTCCACCCCTCCTCCATCCTCTGCTTCCATGGAGGGTGATCAGCCCTCTCTTTCAAATCCTTCCACCAATAATCTCACAAGTAACATTCTTTAGATGATGGCCCAATTGGATCCGGCCCAACTTCAGGCCCTTTATCGGACCTTGATGGGGTTAGGCACCCTGCCCTCCACTACTTCACAAGGTCCATTAGCTACTTCCATCTCTCAATCTAGGGTTGATGGGCTAGGGGCTCCACTTGCTCCTATTGATCTTACCCCAGTCCAACCCAGGGTCCTTTGCTTTTCAAATCTGGAGGCGGGCTAGTCAGCTAGTTTGGCCCCTTGAGCTCTTGATAAAGGGAAGACCGCCCTTCCCTCATCTTCCCAGATTGACCCCTACAGGTCTATTCTCTTGGTGCCACATGTCCTTGTGGGCCCGACCGACTTCTCTTTCCCTCAGCATGGGGCGGCCCATACTTATTCCAATACGGGTCATCCTTCGGCCCAATATCCTTCTTATGGGAATCCCCCATCTTCCATCTATCCTTCGGCTCCTCGCTTCGAGTCCACTCCGTTTACTCCACCTACTCCATCTCGAGAGTAGGAACCCCTTGATAAGTGGGCTGCCATGTAGCAACAACTCAATTTTCTCCAGAAGCGGGTCAGCCCACAATCCTTAGCTGATGTTCCCATTCTTATCTTTCACAACATTAGATTCCCTCCTCAATTCAAGCTCCCTACATACCGCAAGTATGACGGAAATGGCAACCCGTATATTCATGTGAGGGATTTCATGTATGAGTCAGTGCAGTTCCAATATGATGATTGCCTCATGGTGTATTTGTTCTGCCGATTGTTGGATGGAGTCGCATTGGAGTGGTTCTGTGCTTTACCTTTGGAAGATGCTTAGAGCTTCAAAGTCGTCAAGGAGAAATTTATTCAAAGATTCCAGGACCGGGTCGGCCCAGAATATTCCTTTACTGATTTGGTCACTGAGAAAATAAAGGACGATGAGGATTTTGCTACTTATGCGGACAAATGTAAGCAGATGGCTACCCGTGTACCCGACCACATTCCGAAGGAAGAGAATGTTAAGTTGCTCATTTCTAATGCCACACCTACCTTCCGCAACATTTTAGCTACAAATGATATCTCCAACATGCACCAGTTATATAGCCAGGCTAGGTTCATCCAAACCCAGTTCATGCACTAGTTATATAGCCTTTAGGTGGTTCGATCTCAACCTGAGATCTACGTCCACCCCTCACCCCAAACCAGAGTGAGGCTTCCCTTGCAAAAGAAAGAACAGTAGACTCAGTCTGCAACAGACGCTGCCAAATAGCTTGACCTAGAGGAACACTCTCCTCTCTTCCTCCACCCGGGAGGGCAATCACTAGTGACTCCCAGTCACTAGCAACCAGAGACAGAAGTCTCTCTTCCTTCAAACTGGAGGGAACCCACAAGTGACAACCTGCCACTTGCAACTGGAGAACCGGAGACACCAAGTCTCCCTTCCTCTGAAACCCAGAGGGAAACCACAAGTGACACCCAGTCACTTACGAACTGGAGACACCAAGTCTCCCTTCTCCTAAGTTCACAGGAGGAACCCGACCTCAAACCAGAGGATCGGAAGAATAATGTAGAATAGGTAAACAACAAAAGAAAAATAGAACAAATAGAAAAAGGAAATGAATGTAGCTCTCGCAGGAGCAGATAGGTCTGGATCTGATCCAGAAACCAACAGATAGCTCAACTCTGGTTGCTTCAATGTTGACCACTCTCTCTTCTCTTTCTCTTCACTCAATCCTCTCTTCTTCTCTTTTCTTCTTCTTTTCTAATGACACACTAGCTCTCTCTATTCTCTTTTCTTCTCCTACTAGCTCTCCGTAACTTCGGCATCAGCGGCCTCATCAGAGGATGAAGCGGTCTTCATATAGAATAGGGGCGCCAGAGGTAATTCTAGTGAAGACGATGATGCTTCCCCCATCAAATGGCTCCATGTGGAAGGATTCCAGCCTTGGTCCTGTGGTCCCTACCAGATTCGCCCAGGAAGCGTGTAGAGGGAACACTCCTGCCAAAAACTCCAAGAAGATGATTCCCTGAAGCGCTTTAGAAGTCCACGTGGCAGATGCTAAGAGTAAATTGACCACGTGCCAGAGTCTCCAACTTGGACTTCCCCTTGGATCACATGTCTATTTAAGTTAGTGTTTGTGCTTCGTGACATAACCTTCTACAAACTTAAGTTCCTATCAGAAGGATAGAAGGCATTTAATCAAACACTTTGTAGCCAGCCAGCCACAATTCAATTTTGCACAGACTAATTGGACGAGTTATAACATGTGCATGGACCTAGTGGCATCACATGACAACGTGCATATACTAGTTTTAGTCAAAGTGCACGGACCTTGAGTCATTCATGATATGAGAAGACACTGACTTGATACGCATGTATGAAGAATAAGCACAGACTTCATAACGCAATGTGCAAAAAAGCACGAACTTAGAATGCACAATGCAAAAGATTGCACGGACCTTACGTGCATGGTCTACAATGTGCATAGACCTTTAAATGGTAAAAGATAGAAATATGCACAGACTTACGTGTTCAATCTAAGACATGCACGGACCTTATATGCTCACAACAAGAACTGTATAGACTATACATGTGTTTCTACAAAAGTTGCACCGACTATGAAATGAACAAGTATGCACGTACTTGAATAGCATAGGTCAAATGTGCATAGACCATATTCGTGTACAAGCAGAGTATGCACGGACCTTATTCATGCATAGACCTTACCTACGTGTAGCACCTCAGTTTGCACAGACCTTATGGGTGCATAAACAAGACTTTGCACAGACTCGAGACAAGCTCGGACCTAGTATATGCTAAGGCTTGAAATGTGCACAGACTTTAAGTGAGCAATGCAAATGTGCATGGACTTGTCTAGGCTAAATGCAAGTGTGCACAGACAAATAGCAAAACATGCACGGACTATGCGTGCGGTTCTCACATGAATATGCATGGGCCTATAAGACTCTAAATGAAGATATGCACGGGCCTTATGAGACACTGAGCGGAAATATGCACAGACCTTATGAGGAATAAGTGAAGTGTGCATGGACCTAACAACGGCTAGCATGTAAACGTGCGTAGACTTTATTGTTCAATCCAAAACATGCACGAACCTAACCTCTCAAAAACTTAGATATGCACAGACTCTGATTTGAGAAATGCACGAACCTTTTGTGCTCGAACCTTATATGCCGTCTAACAAGAATGTGCATGGACTTCATTTGAATAATGTGCACGGACTTCACATGCAATGAAACAAAGAATGTGTACGAACTATGTATGCATGGACTTGATTTAGAAGAAACGTGCACGAACTTTGTTATTGCTCAGGGCAAAAGCGTGCAAGGACTTGTGTTGTCAACACAACCTAAAACATGCATGGACTTACAACCTGTACGGACTTAATGTGTGCCAAGGCAAGAAAGTTGCATATATGGATTTAGTGAGAAAAACGTGCACGGACTTGGTGTGTGCCAGGGTAAGAAACCTGCACGGACTTTATGTGAGATATGCAGAACATGTACGGATTTGGCTTGTAGGCGTGCAACAAGCATGAACTTTACCAAAGTGTGCATGGACTCACAATGACATTCTCAAACTTTATAACTACGTGCACCGAGTTTTACAAGGTCCATACAACATGTTTGATGAAATCTCAGGCACACAGGATTTATACATTTGCATTGACTTAATGTTCACAAGGTGTTGACTTTTTGTTGACTATATGCATGCATGAGACTGACCTTTATGCAATGAATAAAGACATACATGAGACTGACCTTTATGCAATGAATAAAGACATGATCAAACAAGACAACATGCAGCAAGCAACAAACGCATATTGACTCATGGTTTTGCCTATCATCAAAACACAGGGACACAACAATCTCCCTATTTTTGATGATGGCAACACTATGAGTCATATGCAACATCAGTCAATACATCACAATGACTCGCAAATTTTCTCCCCCTTTGACAACAGCAAAAAGGAAAGTAGGAGTCATCAAAATAATTATCTCACCTGACGCTCTACCTGAATGAATGAGTCAGATCAGCAAAAGCACAGGGACAGACATTCACAATGAGATGTATGAACTTAAAGTGCAGTGAATTGAAAACATATGGCAAACCAGACTGAGTTCAAGGATTTCAGAAGAGATAGAAAGGTGAGTACAAGATTCTTGACTGGATTTTCAATGGATTTAGAAGGATTTTCAATGGGATATCAATCTCATAAGTCTGGATAATAAGGAGGATTTTCCATAATAAGGGCTTATGAATGAGTCTATAGAGACCAACTTGGTTTAAATATGATGTATACGCAGTTTTTCAATAAAATACTATACTCATATCTGAAATCAAGTTTTAATAAAAATGAACCAAGCCCTCACATTAATATCTAATCTAACCTTCCTTCATCTTGCACACTTAAGCTCAAGGACTCCTTTAGGAATTACAATCAATAGTGTTAAGAGTAAACAGACAAGAAACCATTTGATCTTTGTCAAAGGTTCTTTTAGAGTTTCTTTTGCAAGTAATTTTCAGATATATCTTTTGATCAACAAGAATCTTCATGCAAGAATTTTAAGAGTAATCTAGTTCAGTACATACCTTGTAACTAGAGGATATACGTTGTTTAGATGCCAATATCCCTAAGCACTTGGAATGACTGACAGTCATGCTTCATCATGAACAGAGGTAAGCATTGACACCTCATGACATACCTCAACTCATTTCTTTGATGAGTAAGGTGTATTTCTCAGTGTTCAGCCCATTGCTCTGCCAAAAATAATGTTAAAGTAATTTTCCAGCAGAGGTAACTATGGCACTTCATGACATAGGTTCACTCCATTTCTTTGAAGGAGGACCCAGTTTCTCAGTGACCAAGGTCATTGCTCTGACAACCATTAATCCTTTAGACATAATCAGATTCTCATATGTTTACAAACAATACTTGTTGCAAGCATCTCAACCAAGGAGAATCATGAACGCAAAGATTTCAGATTTCAGAAGAGTCAGAATGACAAAATATGAAGGTGTTGGTTAAGGTTTATTAAGACCGAATACCTACTGGGCAAGTGTGCTCATTACCTACTTTCTCAACATTTCAGGAAGTACCAGTGAGTCAGATTCTGGTCATTCAAGTGATGGGTCCGAGAGCAATTGAATGTCTTTTGGACTTGAGTGAAGACCTACGAAGTCAATTATGTCTAGATTGAGTCTATGTAATTTTCGTTTATAGATTTTAGTGGATTCAAGTGAGTTTAATACTTCATGTACTTAGATTTTGATTATTAATAAAAGTGAAGGTTGATTAAATTATTGTGTAATTACTTTTGTGTGACTGTTCTTGCGCTCTGATTATTCTTGCCTACAAGAGGCTTACCATGCCGAATGTTCACGTTCCCAATTGTTTCCGCTACATATCTCGGGACATGGCAGGTCACCTCTCCCGAACATCTCTTTCCTGCAGGAGGAGCACCCCTGGATGCCCAGAAACCCCTCTCTCCTTTTTCTTTCTCTCCAAGCTTTCTCTCTGGCCCTTCACTTTGTGAGATTTTTTTCTCTCTCAGACGAGTGGGTTTATAACATGCCCTTAGGGTGACTCTTCTCGGCGTGGGGTGAGTGCGCCACAAAGGGGCTCTATGATACTATTTTACGCGCCAGGAAAGGGGGCACCAGGAAATGGAGCGCACCGGTAAAGGAGGCACGCCAGATTAGCTTGTTTTGTCATGTTTGCTCGGGCATGAGTCAGACTGTGGGCCTCAGACTGGCTCTGAGAGTTGTCTCGATCCTTCATCTGCTCGCGACATCGTAAAACCACTACAAGAAATATTGGTAAAGCCTTCAGGACACTGAACGGCCAATTCTGGGGCCATTCATGCCTTTGGTTCAGACGCCCAGGTTTTTTGCTGACGTGGCCTTTGGCACTGTAGTTTTTGCTGTTGGCTTGGCTTAACTTGCATTTGTAGTTTTCTCGGGGAGTAGGCCACTACCCAGGGTGCTTTTGCCCTGGCTGGGCGGCCATCTGGTGGCTTAACAGACCTAATTGGTGAGAAGATATACTCGTGCCGGGTTACTCAGATCTTCCACTGATAAGGCCTTCGGCACCTTGTTTTAAGGGGCCGGAGACATGCTATCACCTTAGGAGGGTTTCTTATCAGGTGGCGAACGACTAGGTATATTCTCATCCTTGATCAGACAAGGGATAGTGTTTGTTCGACGCAACCGAGTCGATGCTGATTCATTGGACAGGCCGAATAGCACTGTCGATTTGTTGTGGATTTCTTCTGATCCTCCTGAGGTGAAGTCCCTGGTACTCGTATCAGATGACCTGAGGCTTCAACAGTTCGAGAAGACCTTTATGTATTGATTTTCTTCGGCTTCTGCACTTTAGTGGGCGGCATTCTTCTTGTTATTTAGGCGTGACCGCCATTGAACATATTTTGGGTGCCAACACTAACGTGCCTGTAACTTTTATGCAATCGATGAATGATGTGTTTAGAGAGCATCTTGACAAATTTGTGGTGGTGTTCATCGATGATATTCTAATATATTCAAGGACTAAGGAAATGCATGAAAATCATCACTCACCTATCGCATGCACTATGAAACACATGGCAATACACAGAACTGCTGCCAGACTCATGATAGACAACTAGACCTACAAACAACGATCCTTGAGTCACACGACTCGGGTCAAGATCATCGCACATCACGACAACATATCGTTAATCTGCCTAGTCCCTAAGCCAAAAGCATGATAAAACACAAACCACGACACATGAGGGAACATCAAAGCCCTTAGACCAGATAAGTACGTAAATCGAGGTAAGATGATACCTCTAAGCACCTAAAACTAGAGTCTCAATCCATATAGGATAACAAAGACACTCACGAGGTCACGTGTCAACCACTGGGTCATAACCGGGTTGACCAGAAACCATAATGACTCTCGAAATGCATGAAACACTGCATGGTACAATGGCACTTTCGAACACCCTATAACATGGTCACAACTCTCATAGGACGTCCACGGCATCCACGGAACAATGGACTAACCAAGTAATCAAAGCCAAGCCAATTAGAAGTCAAATCAACACGAAAACCAAACCGACGCTGAAACAACATTCTAGGTAGGTGGCGGTCTTACCCCTAGCCGCTAAACCAAAATGGCGGTCATCCAAAGGGCCGCTACCATCTACGCAGAGCAACATGCAAATGGCGGTCTCACAAGGGCTGCACCTTGCCAATGGCGGTCCTCAAAGGGCCGCCTCCTGGAGGTGGCAGTCATGTCCATGGCCGCTACCATCAGGAAACCTCAGACACGAAATCCACGAAAAACAGGCAGGTTGTAGTCTGCCTGAGGCCGCTACTTACACAAGGCGGTCTCCTCAGGGCTGCAAGTTGGATGTAGCGGTCATGGCCTGGCTGCTATCTCCTGTCAACCTCAAACCGGTCAAACCGACTTGAACATCAGGTAGCGGTCACCCATAGGGCCACTACCACCAAATGGCGGTTAGTCGCATGGCCGCTACCAGCGAATCGACTTAGCCAACATAAAGCACAAAGTAGCGGCCACCCATAGGGCCGCCACTACAGAGTTGCGATCGATCGCGAGACCGCAACTAGAAACAGACAATGGAACTGCAAATAAAGGTCTCCGGAAGGCCGCCTCTACAAATGGCGGTCGCTGGTAAGATCGCTAAACCGTTCCGGCGGGAAAATCGTAGGACTACGCAAAACTCAGTCTTTTCACGCCCCAATCGCGTCTAAATGACGGGGAAGCATCCCTAAACATGATATCAACTTTTCACAAGCCGGAAGGGATCAAACCATCCATGAAACAATAAGAAATCGGTGATTTTCACAAATCGACCCAACATGACTCGCGGGGGTAACCGGCCTCCTACCGGCCCTAAATCATGGCCAATTACAGCCAAACTGGCAAGAATCGAATCCCAACATGCCAGGGGTTCAAATGATTCCATTTAAACTGAAAATCGTGAACGGCGAACTCGGCTCACACCCCTAAAGCATGATTTTGCCCTTAAACCTGAAAAATATGCTCAAACTCACATCGTTCGGCTCCAAACTGCGAGGGAAAGTAGATAGCTCTACTCCATCAGAGGCCGGTTGATAAGGGTCCCAGTAGATTCAGTAGGAACCATTCATTTTTGGAACTTGGCAGCACGTTCCTCTCCGTTGGTGAATCGCTAGCGTGAATGCAAAATGGAGGCAGTGGATAACTTTCTTCATACCATTTCTGGTGCCACAGTGTCCCGGCCACTCTTGGAGCCCAAGCTAATTAATTAGATTTTGTCAATTCGCCCCAGTGTTTTGGTGTTTAGAAAGGGCGGCATGGTCCATTTGGAACCTTATTATCCGTTTAGATTTGGATGGAATTTTGGCTCTGATCAGCACATTCCTCCTTCAACTGCTCAACTTCCTTTGGATAGCAGGTCAAAACATGGTTGCGTTGTTGTCGGCGAGGGCTGCATCTGGTGGGATTTCTTTCATCGCCAAGAGGCTAGTACTTTCAAAGTGCCGATGCCAAGCCGTGTTCCCCGAGTTACTCCAGAATATATAAAATGGTGGAATACCCAAACAAGCTTCCACCGCAACAGCAAAGCAGCGTGCTAGGATGTGGCCGAGTGCACTTTTCTAAGTTAGCAGCCTGGGCCAGTGCTTGATATTGATGAATCCCACTTAAAGTGGCTATTTTCTCAGCTCCCAAAGGAGGCGGACACATATAACAAGCAGGAAAGCCCTGAAAGAAGATGTAGCCAAGCACTTAACACCTATACTTACCGATATAAACGAAGATACTTTTATGAAGAATTTGGAACATTTGTGCCAAATTGGGGATGCCCGCTTGTAGCTTTAATAATATCCTTTTCCCATTGAGGAGCTGCTCCCCAAAGTAGTCTCCTAGAGATGTTAGACAGGCCACTTCTACCCATATCGGGCTTTTGTCAGGAAGCAAGATAGAACTTCGATGTACTATCAGCATATGTCTTGGTTGTTTATTCTGATGAACATCCACAGGCTGACTCTCGACAACCCTATAGCAAATATTTTGGACATGCCATTATTTGTATCTATTCATTATGCTGACGGCTCGGGTATTGACCACCTGGGCTTGTATCATTGTCTTGCTCCCCGTGGTCATGTAGAGTTGGCTGATCTGGCCGAAAAGTGCAAGAAGATCGGTGATGTTTACTTGCTCGTTCGAGAGGCGGCATCCCAAAGTAAGGATGTGGCTTATCAATATTGTCCCCTTTCATCTTTTTACAATGGCCCGATAGGGAAGACTTTCTCTAGTTGGCATGCTACTTGTTTCATTCCTTGATCTTCCTTCTAATGATATATATTTTCCTTAGCAGATAGGCCAGACATAAAATAGTAGGGGCTTTAAAGGAAAAAATTTTCTCAAGCTCAGAAACCTGAATATCTTGACACTCCTGCACCAGCGCCAACCACAACTCCATTTCCTCCTGGCAGAAAGAGGGTGGCTTCTTCAATGAAAGTCGCCATGGGACAGGCGAAGAAGGCCCAAAAGGTCTCATTAAAGCAGTCATCTTCTGCAACTACTGTAATTGAGATTCCCTTGCACCTTGTGCCATCATACGAAGGTTCAAGCATCAGTGCATCATCATGTAGTAATCATGAGCATAATAGAAAGAGTGCTAGGGTTAGAAGTCGTACCGATCGGCTAGCACCCCAGAACACCTGGTCCTTGTAGTGCTGGGCGTACGCTGTGTAGTACACTGTGTCGCTCTCCGCTCATGCAGACATGACCCGCCCGAGTGTCGTCCAGTCCGCGATCTACTCTGCAGCTCGCGTTGTCTAGTCGAGCACTATCGCCACGCCCCTCGGGTGCTGCCCCATGCGCTCCCCCAGCTTCTCCGACGTCGAGAACTCCACCACTGGTTGACGGATGCCAATCGTCCTCATCACCAGTCTGAAATGGAGTGGCTCCACTACATTCATGCAGTGAAGCCACACATCACACCCAGAGAAGGTGAGGGCCCCCACTACCTAGGGCTGACCCTCGTGCCCCTCATCTGCATAAGTGGTCCACCGAACCTGTCAAAACAGAAAGTCACATTAGCATCATAAGCATATAGATTGCATCTAATAAAAGAGTCTGAGTTTAGAGTTGTACCAAAGTATAGGGTAGTGAGTCCAGGTCGTCCTGGAGCCCTCGGACTTGTCTCCGAGGGCCTCCGATCTCCCGAGGTGCGGGCCACCTCCTAGCAATCGGTAGTAGGTCAGGATAGGTCTCCTCGCCTCTCCCCAGCCCACATAGTCACATGTAGGCCCACACCTACATCACATTTCATTGCTCATCAGTGTATAGGACACATCTATGAATTGTATAGTCAAGTCTAGAGGTCAGGTCGTACCTGGAGAAGAGGGTAGAAGCCCCCGAGCATCGTCCGACAGCTAGTCGAGCTTAGGGTGTCGAAGATGAAAGCAAGGACCGCAGCTCCCCACGCAAAGTCACCCACGTGGTCCAGGTCCTCGAGTAGTGGTAGGAAGCAGCAACTAATAACGTCTGCGCACATCGTGAAAAGGAGTCATCCGAATAACAGCATCAGGAATCTCCTCAGCACTCGGTCCGCCTTCGGTCCCGCCTCTGCTGCGACTCTCAGCCTCGCCGAGTCTGCTAGCCTCCGCAGGTGCTGCTCGGGTAGCTCCCCTATCGCGATCCCAGCACGTTGCAGTCCTAAGCTATCCTGGAGTGCTACCCGGGTCAGGGTGGTGGACTGCAGCTCTGGATGCAGCAAGTCCAATCCTAGGAGCTCCTGGGCCATCTCCCGATAGTCAGGATAGGTGCTCCCACTAATCGGGGACCCATGCACCCGCAGGCCAGTGAGTCGGGCCACGTCCTCTAACGTGGGGACCATGTGCCCCCACGGAAAGAGAAACGTACAACTCACTGGATCCCAGCGGTTGTGCAGAGCATAAAGGAGCGGTGTGTCAAATCGGCTCACCTCAATGCTCAAGAACTCTGAGAACCCCATGGCTACTAGCCTCTCGCGCTGGAAGTCAGGTAGTGCCAGATACACTACCCGGACCTGCAGCCAAGAGATCCGGGTCCTACGCTTTCCCTGCATACATTTTAGGATAATTGCATTGGTTATTCATTTTTTGATAGAGCAAAGGCTTTGATACCAATTGTTGGCCCGGTTAGGAATGCAATCGAAAGGGGGGGTGAATTGATTGCGCCTCCTTTTGGAAAAATAAAATGAAACTATTGAAATGGTGATGCAATAATAAACACTGTCCTGATGGATATGCAGAGATGTTAATATGAATTAACGAACCACTTTAGTTATAGACCAATATGAAATAATGGAGTGATAAACAAGCAAGCTCTCACAACTCTCCAGCGTAGTTTGATGAACCACTTGGATAAAATGTAAAGTGCGGATAGATTGTATGATCTCTCAGCTCACCGCATCACACTCGTAAATCAGAACGGATGGAATGGAATAACAATCTCACAAGTAGTAAACCACAGCACAAGGTTTTTTTTAGGTGGTTCAGATGCACCCGAGTGTTGTCCTATGTTCACCCCTCTTAACTCGAGAGGATTTTACTAAAACCCACTACACGACGACAGCAAGACAAACACACACAGGGTCAATGACCCCACACACACACGCGTTCTCGCACAATGACAAGAAGCCACGCACATGGAGACGACGCTCCGAAACCATCTTTGAAGAAAAAATACATGGAAATACAAAGCCCAATTTAGATATGATTAACTATGCTAAAATAGAAATAGAGAAGCAAGAGAATACGATATCTCCTTTTTAATCTTCAACCAATATCAGAAATAAGGTGGAGGGGTGCAGTAGAATGGATGAATCAAGGAGCGGAAGCAGCCACCCCTTGTAGGTTCAAATGCCTAAGACAGCAAACGGTGGAGACCAGTCGCAGTCGCCTCCAGATCTGATCTCAGGCTCGTGAGAAGCGATCTCCAGTAGGCTCTTCTTCCTCCTCCAATAGATGTGCAATGCCCTACCTCCTTTCCTGCAAAGATAGAAAGCTATTAGCGCAATGGATTTGATTTCCGTCGATGGAGTTCGCAGGATACATATACCCAGGGAAAAGAGATGCAAAAAGACATAATAGCCCATGGGAAAACCCTCTCTAATCAACACCCAAGCAAGTGGAGAAACCCTAAGGGTAAGGGTGTAAAAGATCAAGCCAATCAAACCTAGAAATGGGGGTTTCGATTTCAATCTGGAAAGCACAATCCAGATGCGACTGGACATGTGTCGACTCTCAGAGTTGACACTTGTTCAAGGGAGTTCTATCCCGTTTAAAAAAATAGGACCCAGGGTGAAAGTGTCGACTCTCAGAGTCAACACTTTTCACCAGGGGTTCTATAAGTGTTAAAAACAGACCCTAGGCATGCAGGTGTTGACTCTCAGAGTCGACACTTGCTGCCTACTACGTTGAGGCAGCAAGCAGGCCAACAAGTGTTGACTCTGGGAGTCGCTTGCATATCTAAACTACAAAATTCCTTATGCAATCAATTAAGCCCCAAAAATAATGAAAATGCATCAAGACCAATTTAGCCACATTGAAATACATTCAAACATAAATTCTTACCATGGATTCAATGGATTGAGAGAAAATTAAAAATTAAACCTGCACTTGTAAACTGACAGATATAATAGTAAGCAATTAAATTTCATTAGATCGGGTTGCTAAAGTAGCACAAATAAAATTACTTTTTAATTAATAGTTTTAATTCAACAATTATAGCCCAGAGTCAAGTCCAAAGGAAAGATAACAAGTGCCAAGTACAGTTGATAGAAAAGTAAAGACGTACCAGAAAGTCAGGGGGAGCCCGACGAAGGTACCAGCTAGCCACAACAAGCACGCTGACTCCAAATGTCGCGGAAGCAGAACGAACGACTACCACTTGAAAAGTAGGGGTGAGTCTCGTGTCACTAGCTCAGTAGGGGTCGCGCAGATCCCCACTGGAAAATACGTAGTAACACGCTAAAATAGCAAGTAAACAACAGAAGTAGTAAAGCAGCAAAGCTACACTACAAAGCTGTAAAGAAGAGGGAGCAGGAGTAGGGAACAAACTAAGAGCTAGGGGAGCCAACAGGAAAAGGGAAGAAGTCGTACCAGATGAGCATGACTATTGAACTAACCTCAGCCCCTGAAACTACTCCAAGCAGATACTACACCAAACAAAGACAGAAGGGTGAACTCTAAACTATGAAGAGTCCGAAGCTTATCGAACTATCGACATGACGCTAGGCTCCAAACGAATACCTGCAAGGACAACCAACAAAGCCTGGGGAAAATATAGACAGACGCTAGACAACAGGCAACACGACTAGAACGTTATGGACACTACCCCATGCACGATCGGAACGTCGTGTAGGCGACAGACACTGACCTCGAGCATAGCCACGGGAGGGCTAACCCAGAAAGTTAACGACGCTCGAGAAACACGAGAGTCACCAGGCAGGCATGCAGATATATAAGCAAATTAAGGCATGAATTTAACTATATATATAATCGACAGGAACTACATCCACAAATAGAAGAAAAACCACAACTCCCTCCGCAGAGATAGGAAATAGAAGAGGCCAACTAGAAGAGAGAGACCAGATGCGTCCACTGACGGCTTACACTGCATCTCAAGCAACTCGCAAGTTAGACAACCACAACAAGCGAGAGGCGTAAGGGAACCTGTAACGACCCAGAGTTCCGGATACTGACAACCCGGTGTAGCATCGAATTACCACTACCAGGAACTGGGGAAGTCACTCAAGAGGTTGATGAGGCCCTTGAAGGGTTGGGGGAGTTTGTCGAGGGAACGCATAATGAATTGGAATTACACGACGCGCAGATTAAATTAGAACAGTTATTATAAACTGTAATGCAGAAGCAATTGAAATATTGATATATATCAGAGTGTTAAACAATATACACTAGTCTAGAATTGCCTAAAAGAACAAGTCTACAATATACAATGTCCAAATGTACAACTACATAGGGCATACCCTGGTCAAAAGTATAAAAAGACTACACTGACACCTGTTGGCAGCTAGAGTCAGTCTGGAAAGGCACGTGGTGCTGCGGTCGAAGGCTGGGGTGGCTCACCTAAAAAGTAGAAGGGTGAGTCACAGCCAGACTCAGTAGGGGTCATGCGGATCCCTACCTATCACAGAGCATCGTAATAGAAGATTTCTTTTTAAAATTTACTCTGATAAATGAACTTAGTAATCAGACCGAAAAGCTTCTCATGAATTCAAGTGTATTCAAGGAAATATGAGACAGGCAACCATGCATCAAGTAGGCAGAGGATGTTCCAAAGGTGTTAAGGCATTTGGGAACCTATGGTAGATTTTCAGGAATACCAAAGAAGTTCGGATGGAAATCAGAAATGAACTTTCAGGCAGGCTTGGTTGACCTAGGTGGTCAGTAGGTCGACCTAGTTTACATCTAGAATGATATTCAGGAAGTTTTGAAACAGATTGAGCAAAATTTTGAAGAGCCCAATGACAATAGCAGATGATAAAATCCCCCCCTAAATGAATGACTTACAAGGATGTTGCAAGAGGGAATAAAGAAAATGATGCACATCAAGAAATAGACAAACACAAAATGATGTATCATGATAACAAGGGTTGTGTTTTGGAAAAATGGGCATGCAGACAATGTAGACAACAAACTAGGTCGACACAGGCAACAAGGTGAATCAACCTGCTCTTCTAGCAAAATGCCAAATTAAAGTCAAGGATGAGCTTTAAGCATACTGGGTCGACCTAGAGTGAGCACTGGGTCAACCTGTTCTTTCAGACAGAACACTAATCAGTTGGATAGAAATAGTTATCCACAAGGTTAGGTCGACACATGGTGGACAATAGGTCGACCTATTCTACAACCAGAGTACAGAGTGAAATGGCTTTAACGAGGGTAGGTCGACCTATGATAGTGAGTGAGTCGACCTGTTCTATAGCTAGGAAGATTTTCAGATAGTTTTCAGGTCTAGGTGGCAGAAGGTATTGCAAAAATCCAAATTCTTTCACCAAACACTTTTTTTTAATTAAACATGAATCATGATAGATTTTCATTTTGCAGTCATGACAACTGAAACTATATTTGCACATCGAAAAGACAGATTCAAACATGCTTTTAGATTTTCCCAAGGACTAAAATTCCTTCTAAAATTGAACCATTTTATTTATAAAGCATGCAAAGGAGGCATACAATTTCAACAATGAACAATCTTACCAAAGTGGATCAAACTCCCCCTGAGAGAATGTACTTAATTCAGATATTCACAAGATGATGCTGAAAATTCAGATCGAGCAATATGCAGACATGTGGACTAGACTTTTATGTTGACTCCCCCTTAACTTGTTCATGAACTTCAAAGATCATTCGTGAAACTTGACAAGTAGGTGTGCACTCTATAGCACATATGAATAATAGACCCATGGTACCAGGCAAAGACACATTTTCACGCATGGTGATAACTTTCAGACAGGCTTAACCAACCCTTCCACATGTCACCATTTAATATACCACAAGGTCATGATATGATGGTGCATTAAAACGCAATGCAATGTAATATGAAGCACAAGTTCTTCAAACTCCCCCTCAATCAATACATCATCACGTAATTATTAATAATGATAAATAGGAAATTCATATGGCTGCTAAAATTGGGAGAGTAACAAAGTAGAAGAAAATGCTGAAAAACTTCGCCTACAACGTGGTGTCAATTCTTCCACCTGAGGGCCTACAGGCGTCAAGCAGAGATGACATCGCCGTCCCTAGATCCAGGGGCAGGATCACTATGGCAACATACAGACGCCGTAATGTAGAGAAGCATAGTCGCAGCCGTGACAGAGATCGGGGTCGTGGGCGAGGACAAAATCCGATCCCTTCCAACGAAAAAAATTCTAACCCAACACACCCCCAAAAAGTGATCATCTTCCAAGGTAAAGAGCTGGCTCTAATTCACGAAGTCCAAGTACGGGAAGATTCCCTTTTCTTCGACCCTTCGGAAGAGGAAGAGGAACCAATAAAGTTGACCTCGCAGAAAAAACCTGTTGATCAAGCTCAAACGGGTCCCTCTAGCAAGGATAATGGTGGATTGCCTCCCCCGGAGAAAGATTGGCTCCATTATTCCAAGTTGAGCCGAATGATCAGGGGAGAACAAAACAAGGCGGAAGGCCCAATGAACAACCCAGGCCCCTCACAGAAATAATCTCTCGACTAGATCAAGCTCGTGCGTAGGTTGATCGCAAAATTATTCAACACATGAAGCGACTTCCGACCGCCATTATCTTTTGGGAGGCTATCGCTTGGAGTAAGGAGCTATGGGAAGCCCTCATAAAGATACTCCAAGAACCATAGGCCTATGAGGCTCACGTGGCTGAGCTTCAAGCTCAAGCTTACGATGCATTTGTAGTACACATCATCTTCTTGGGTAAAGACATGATGCTATCTTCCCCGTGCCACAACTGCCCTCTATACATGCAGGGGAAGATCAATGGTCACAAATTGAATCGGATCCTCGTGGACCCTGGGGCATCGGTCAATATAATGTCCCTCAAGACTTTCAAGTCTTTATTTCTTGTGCCCTATTTACACAAGGTCAACAATGTGAAAATTTCGGGGTTCAACCAAAATTCAGAAAATGCCCTTGGCAAAGTAGATGTGGAGTTGGTCATGGACGACTTCGTCACCAAAGCCACATTCTATATCATCGACTCAAACACATCATACAAGGCCCTGCTCGGGAGACCCTAGTTGCATGAAAATTGGGTCATACCTTCAATGCTCCACCAGTGCATCAAGTATGCAAAAGGTGGAGAGCAACACACGATCTTCGCTAACCGAGCTTCATTCCGTCTAAATGAATACAACTTGATGGACACCTAATTACATTTTGGGGAACCCACTATTGAACCTCCCACCAAGGTAAAAGACAAAGGAAAGTAAAAGGTCGTTTCAGAAGAGAAAGGGGAAGAACTCTTCGTAGTAAACGATGATCTCACCAAGCTGCATCGACAGAATATCCAAACCAGCACCGCCAATGCTAAGTCAACTCGACCAAAAAGACAAGAGATCAATTTTGAGGCTAATCTCATTAGTCGAGCCATCGACAAAAGCATCTTCCTCCTTCAGCGTGTATGTAGTTGCCGATTTAGAGGGAGGAATACAAAGTTGAGCAACTTAAAGCTTTTATTGTCACACAGGATATCTCCCTATTTTTTTGCTCTAACATTTCATCCAGATCTCTAACTGCAAGAATCAACTCTGAATTGGATTCTTGAGTCTTCTGAAGTTGCAAGCGCAGATTAGCATTCAGGTTTTTCTCATGATCTAGCTCTTGTTTGATTTCCTGTAGAACAGATCTCAGATCCTCACCATCAACCTGAGGCCTGTTTGAAATCTTTTCATCCCCGTCTCTTCCCTGTGAGGCCTTGAGTTGTTCACACTCTCTTCTAAGTACATCTCTTTCCTCTTTCACACCACGTAGATCTCTTGAAAGGTCTTCTACTTGCCTACGCTCCTTCACAACTTGCTTCCTGAGGGCCTGCAGTTCCAGCTCTGATACTTCTAATTGTCTTCCCAAAACAACGGGGTCATTTTTGAGGTTGTCAATGGAATCATTTGAACCGTGCATCCTTTCTCTGAGAGCCTCATCTGAACCATTTGTAGACCCATCCATGCTTCCATCAGGAGCTGAACTGCCAGACCACTCTGTGTTTGACCTTCGATGATCACCGTAATTTGCTGGAGAATCAGTGGCATTGAGCATTGGACTTTGGGGAGTATGATTGTTGCCAAGGGATGACAAAAGGCTTGTCGAATCCTGATGGATATTGCCATTCTTAAGTACGATTTCTCTTGGCGTGTACCGTCCGGAGCTGATATCAGATCCTGATGCTGATATGGCATCAAAGCTGCTGGACTTTTGGAGGTTGACATTCGATTCGGCAAGCAGGACCATGGCTCTGCTTGATGAAAATTTCATCCGTACTTCCCCATTGATAGATGGCTTCTCCTGCCAAACAATCATCGAAAAGCATAACTGGCATGTTCGACATTGCAAACTAAAAATTGAAGGTAGACAGCAATATCTTTTTGAAGAAGTTTGCCAATGGCTCAAATTGATAGATAGCGTCTGTGGCTTATTCAATGGACCTTGTATTCTTCCTGAAAGTTTGTGGATGCTGCCGTAGTACAATTCATACCCTATAACATAGAATGCATTTTCTCACGATGGGACTCCAGACTGTCTACCTACACCAGAAACATTGCCTGATTGTATTCACTGGTAATCCAGGTCCCGATCATTAACGAACCAACGGGCGTACATCTTGGTTTCAATCACTAATGTCAGACTAGATGACACTGGTAACGCTAAATTGGCGTCTAACAGATATTAAGGGAAATAAGACCCTACGTACTGCAGCAATAATGCTGTTGATGCCACTGGGAACTTTGTGATCATCCGCTTTGTCAAAAATGCTCAGTTGGCTCTTGAGCGTCCTCGTTTGGGGTTTAACCATCTTCTCGACGTTCTCTTCAACTTCGCTGCACATTAGTAATAAAAAAAAACCATAGAAGGTATGGCATTTGAATTAACGTAAGAGCAGAAAGACAAGCCAGAGTTTTACCTTCCATTCACTTCATCTTGCATTCTGTGTATGGTGACCTACAAATTTAGCCAGCAGCCCAAAAATCAGAAGGGAGATTGTAATAATGAGCAAGTTTATGCTCACGTGGGAACACAACAGGTGTAGACCTGGAATGTCCACAATAAAAACAGGTGGTGGAAATGAATGCTATCAGCTCAGGAGTTGGGAAGACTCACATGCAGGAGCGCATTGGAGTCGGAAGCCTCGAGAGGCAGGGATACGGAAGAAGGTTTAATAGCCTCGGCGTAGTCCACGAGATCGATGGTTGCCTCTCCCAGGATGACAGCCTTTGATGATCCCTGAAGAAAATCCCACGCAAAGCACCGTGTCAGTGAGGCAACACAGGACATAAAAAAAAACGATGCTTCCTGTCTTGAAACAAAAGAGCACCCATCTTACAGTTGCGGAGACGCGAATTTGGTAGAGTTTGTCATTGATCCTCCCGGTCTTTGGTTCCCTAACGAATCTGACCGTTTCATAAATTGGCTTCTCCCAGTGGCAGCTCCCATTGTGGATTGCTGCCTTTTCTGATCTTGCGGTGGGTTTTCCAACGTCCACAGGGATCAGAGACAACACCAGAGTATCCCATTTCCCCTGAGGTATCTGTGAACACAAGAAAACAGAACGAGATGATAAACCCCAAAGTCTCTATCTTTGCATAGTCTCATCGCATTCCTTGGACCATGACACATCATTTTAAATACTTGATGAGATCAGCCAAAAAGAATGAGAAAAAAAAAAGAGGACCCAGGCAGGTCCTGTTGATTGGGGAGAGCTACGACAGATCAGAATTAGGCCCATCTCTCCGATGGAACTGGGGATCTGAAAGCCGACGATTTTCTGTTGATCGAAACTAAGCTACCTGGGTTGCCTGGAACTGAAACTTGAACACGACTTTGATCTTGTTCTTCTCACTCCTCCATCTTGTCGCCTTGAACATCTTTGTTGTTTCCCCCTCCTCAATTCATCACCCCCTTCGGTGTATCAACGGCGTTGACAACACCCATTTGCCCTGCTGCCTTCTCTCCTGACGCCGCACGGCAATAAAGAAGAGTCCCAACGGAGGTTTGTGGAGATCAAAAGAGGAGAGAAGCTACAGCATTGGCAGGGCTCCCCCCATTGCAGGCTGCTGCTGGGGGTACAGAGGAAGGTGGGAAGAGTGAGGAAGAGAGCTGCACTGCTATGTTAGAGTAGGTGGCTTTCAGATGCCCGATGCCACCAACAGCCGTTGAATGGTGAAAGGGAATCGGAGAGCCAGGGTGGTGAGAGTAGGATGAGAACAAGCACGCAGATCTGGGGAAGTCACTGCCCGGTGTTGTAGTCGACGGTCATCTTTGGTAGCGGCAGCGTGGTGGAATAGAAAAATGAGGCCTTTTTGTTTAAGCCGGAAGACGGAAGCTTCTCTGCAATATTTTAGTTTTAGGCTGCAGCCAATTTAAAATCTTTGGCTAGAGCCAGGACTCAAATAGACATAAAATTAAAAATGTTTGTACTGAACTGGAAATAGAATAATGCAAATACAACTGATGACTGGCTGGATCAACTGCTGGCGGGCTACTGAAACCTCCATAGGTGTACGTCGCCTGATGTCCCCATCAATCCTCTCGGGAGGTGAAAAACTCGACTCCATCGAGCAACTGTGTCACTGGCCGAGGGCGTCGATGCTCCATGGACCCACGATCTTTCTCCCGAAAGCGCGATCTCAAATCGGGCCAAGGGCGAGCATTGTCGAACTCTGAATGCCTGCTCTCCCAGTATAGGATCCTCCTTCCTGCGCCGCTCTCAATTGGTGTGACTCCCTCATAGGGTGGGCTCTTCTCCAAAGGAAGGCTTGGCTCGAGATACTCATGGGTCTTTACTGCTGCTTCCTCATATGGCATTAAGTTAGCTTGTTGAATACAGGGCCCAGCTTGTATCCCCTAGGTATGTCTATCATATAGGCATCTGAGCCTATCCTCCTCACAACTCGAAACGGTCCGATCCCCTCAACATCTGCCTGGGGAGGGATCCGAGCTGGAAGCCTCTCCATCCGAACGATCACTTGCGTGCCCTTGTGGAGCTTGTGCGCGCGCTCTCGCTTCCTAGACTTCCTGGCGCTCACTGGTGCTGGCTTATCTAGAGGTGCATTACGGGAAGGTGGAATATCATGCTCAACATCAGTGGGGGAATCTGGATAAGATGAAACTGGGGCCGGGATCAACTTAGACATGATGGGTAGCTGGGACAACGGTGGGTGCTGCTTCGCAGCCTGCTGAAGGATGGTCGAAGTAGGGGGAGGGAGGGCATGGATGATAATGGTTTCTCCCTTATGAAGGAAGGTGCAGAGGTTGGCACGACCAAAGTATCGTATGTCTACGTCGTACATCCATGGACGGCCAAGGAGGACTCCGCGGTGCTCCATAGGTAGGACGTCGCACCAAACAACCTCATGATAACCGCTCATCTGAAGCGGAACTGGACAAATTTCATATCTTGGAACATCTTAGTGCTTCTGGGGTGGATGGAGAACTTTGACCCATGAGCCTCCCGCATCAAGTCCTTTATCTCCACATTATCTAGTACACAGGTCCTTCCTCAGAATGTGATCAGTCCATTAATTCCCACTTGGAAGTCCTCATTATTTAGTTGCTTTTGCAATGCCATGTCCTACCTTTGCGCCTCAGTAATTCTATCTAAGTATGTAGGTCTTGCCGACAACCCAGCAAAAAGGCAGAACTACTTCCTTTTCTCGAGTCATGACTCGATCACACCCTCCATTAAATCCCACTCTCGATGCAAACTCAACGCCATCAATTTATGGCTAAGAGCATCTACCACCACATTCGCCTTGCCTGGACAGTATTGTCAGGCAAAGTCATAGTCTTTCAATAGCTCGACCCATCTCCTTTGCCTCAAATTGAGTTCCTTCAGAGTGAATATGTACTCGAGGCTCTGATGGTTGGTGAAGATATCAAATCGAACCCCATATAAATATTGCCTCCAGATGTGCAAAGCATGGACCACTCTACCATTACTAGGTCATGAGTTGAGTAATTCTTCTCATGGTCCTTCAATTGTCTCTAGGCATACGCGATCACCTGGCCATTCTACATTAGTACACAACCGAGGCTGATCCTAGAGGCAACTGTGTAAACAGTGAAACCATCGTCCCCTTGAGGGAGCACCAACACTGGGGCCGAAGTCAACTTTTCTTCTTAAGCATCTAAAAACTATCTTCACACTCCTCTGACCAGATAAATTTTGCTCCTTTCTTGGTCAGCTTGGTCATAGGGGTTGCAATAGTGGAGAAACCTTCGTTGAACCGGCGGTAGTATCCAGCCACCCCAAGGAAGCTTCTAATCTCCATGACTATCTTCGGTGCTTCCCACTTTGACACTACTTCTACCTTGCTAGGGTCCATCGATATGCCATTCCCGGATATAACATGTCCATGGAGCATAACCCGATCTAGCCAAAATTCGCACTTGCTGAATTTGGCGAAGAATTTGTTTTCCCTGAGGGTCTGTAGAACCACTCTCAAGTGCTGCTGATGTTCCTCCTTACTGGCAAAATATATCAGGATGTCATCTATAAAGACCACGGTAGACTGATCTAGATAAGGGTGGAAGATCTGGTTCATTTGTGCCATGAACACAACTGGAGCATTGGTCAACCCGAATGGTACTACTAGGCATTCGTAGTGACCATATCGAGTCCTAAAGGCTGACTTCGACACATCTTCGGGCTTGATTCTGATCTGGTGATAACCTGTCCGCAGATCTATCTTGGAGAAGAACTTGGCAGATGATAGTTGGTCAAATAACTCTTCAATCTTCCGTAAAGGGTACTTGTTCTTGATGGTGGCCTGGTTGAGCTTGCGGTAATCAATGCACAGCCGCATGGTCCCATCCTTCTTCCGCACGAATAAGACTGGTACTCCCCACAGAGACACACTGGGCCTGATGAAGCCTTTGTCTAGCAATTCTTATAGTTGCTTCCTAAGGTCGGTTGTGCTTAGTTTAAATTCATGTCAAGTTGGACTTCCCAAACACAAGAATTCTCATCCATCCCATTTTAAAAAGTTTTATTTCCCTGTGGATCGACCCGTCTTCACCACTCTACTTGCATTTCAATCTTTTCAAGTGTGTGAGTTCTGCATATTGTAAATTTGATAAGCGGGCGTATTAACGACGTGCGTTCTTCGCTAAGTCATGAAGCAGCCTCCCCGGCACATGAGGCCAGAGCCGATCAGCCAAATCTGTAAGGAAGTTGATAAGCTCATTGACATCGACTTCGTGTCCAAAAACCAGTACACCACTTGGCTGGCCAACATTGTACCAGTGAAGAAGAAGAATAGGCAGATCAGGATTTACGTGGACTTTTACGACATGAACAAGGCATGCCCGAAGGATGATTTCTCGGTGCCCATCACTGAAGTGATAATTGATGCGACTACTGGCCCCAAAGCACTATCCTTTATGGACGGGTCATCCGGCTACAATCAGATATGGATAGCGGAGCAAGACTGAATTCACATGGCCTTCCGGTCACCCAATGGGATATTCCACTACAAGAGGATACCCTTTGGTCTTAAAAATGCTAGTGCCACATACCAGCAGACAATGACAAAGATATTCGCCAAGCTGCTGTACAGTAAGGTCGAATGTTACATTGATGATTTGGTCATAAAGACCAAGAAAAGGGAAGATCATCTCCACGACCTTAGGGTCATCTTTGAAAGGCTACGACAATATGAGCTGAAGATGAATCCGATGAAGTGGGCCTTCGGCGTCTCCAGCGAAAGATTTCTCGGCTTTGTAGTCTGGTACATGGGAATCAAGATCGACCCCGCCAAGATAAAAGCTATCCAGGAGCTGCCTCCGCTAAAGAATTTGGGAGAGCTGAGGTCCCTGCAGGGCCGACTGGCCTATATTCGTAGGTTCATTTCCAACCTGTCGGGGGGTTGCCAGCCATTCCACAAACTGATGATGAAGAATGCACCTTTCTGCTGGAGTTAGGAATGCCAGAAGGCTCTCGACCAATTGAAAGAATACTTGAAGACGCTACTTGTGTTGGGGGCGCCGGTCAAGGGGAGGCCACTGATCTTGTACATAGCTGCCACCGAATGCTCATTAGGGGCGATGCTTACTCATAATAATGATGAGGGTAAGGAGCAAGCTCTCTACGACCTCAGTCGAAGCCTGGTTGGGGCGGAAGCAAGGTAAACCCCCATTGAAAGGCTCTATCTTGCTCTGGTCTTTGCAACCAAGAAGTTGAGGCATTACATGTTGTCATATGAAGTATGACTAATATGAAGAGCCGACCCTATCAAGTACATTCTCTCTCAATTAGGCCACCTTGGAAAATGGGCGGTGTTGTTGGTGGAGTTTGACATCACCTATGTGCCACAGAAGGCTATTAAGGGTCAAGCCATAGCAGATTTCCTCGTGGCACGTTCCGTGCCCGAGGATTCTCTGCTGATTATGGAGCTACCCGAGGATGATACTCTAGAGGTGAACCAAATCTAGCAGGCGGTCGATGCACCTTTGTTACTCACTAGACTCAAGTCTAAGCTTTCATGTTTGCTTAAGGCATCAGGTCGATGCTTAAACTCTAGCCATCACCTTTACTAGTATATGCATCATTACATGGCTTTGCTCATCAAGTTTACCTGTGCTTCATATAGGTCAGTGCATCTTCATTAATTCTTATCTTCATCCATTATCTCCATGCATATAAGGTCTACATGTGTCTTACACAGGTCAGTGCACTGTATGTTTGCATCGAAGCATATACATCACCTTATACACTTCTGATCTGAGTGTCTGACTAATTTGATATTGGCTAAGTTTGCATTTGATTATGATGATAAGGTGTTTGATGAAATATTTTATTTCTTATTGACAGGGACCCATCAACACTTGAAGGGCAGAGAGCATCAAAGTCTTAAGTTATCATGTGGCCCTAAAGTGGAGATAACTGGCACGTGATCCAAGGTTGTCCGTTCACCAGACCAACTCGCCACGTGGAATCATTTCATCCCTAGATCTGACACGTGGACCTTTTAAGTCACTTTTCTTTAAAAAAAACATTGACGGGAACACTCTCTCTCCATGCATCAGAATGAATTCGTGTGGGACCACTCGATCCAGCTTGCGCATATAAAAAAGGGATCCTTCAGTCGAAGCTGACAACAGAGATATAGACAGAGAGAGATAGATAGAAAGAGGAAGATAATAGAAGAAGAGACAATCAAAGGAGAAGAGAGAATTCAGAGTAGTGAGAGTGCCAGAGTTCAAAGAGAGAAAAGTGCTGGAGAGTGAGAGAGTCAATTGTAAACAAGAGAAGAAGTGCCAGAATAGAGTATCGGAGAAGAGGAGAAGAAGTGTGAGAAGTGTTCGTTGCTAAAGTCACGATTTCTAGATCAGATCTAGAATCGTCTGCACATTTGAGCTACAATGGTTTTCATGCTACATCAGATTATTGTTTTTAGTCCATTGTATTTTTCTTTTATCCCTATTTTTCTATTAGTCAGCGAAGCAAGCTGTGATGCTCAGCAGCGAGGATCGGTTCCTCAGACAGCAAGCTGTGGTGCTCAGCAGTTAGTAAGCTGTGAGGCTCAGCGGTTCAAGCTATCAGTCAGCAAATAACAAGCTGTGTTGCTCCGCGGTTGTAGGGATTCGTCCCCGAAGCTGTGGATCAGTGGTTAAGTTGTGTGTCAGTAGAAGTCACACTCAGGTTTGAGTGTGGGGTGGATGTAAGTCTCGAGGTTGAGACCGAACCACCTAAAAATCCCTATTCATTGTGTGATTGCTTATGTGCTTACCGCTTCGATTAGATGCATGTTTAGGGCCGTTCAGTCAGCATTGGATTTTAATTGTATTGAGTTGTGAAAGCCTTCAATCATCAAGTATATAAAAAGACATGGCAGGAAAGATAGGTTAAGCATATCTGGAATGTTATCTCTTGCGTGAGGAGATCCTAGATCAAACCTCCACCTCGTGCGTGGTTGTTGGTTGATCTTCTCATTCAAATGACCTTTGCTGGAGTCTGGTTGAGAGAGAAGGGTCACTCAGTCTTCTGGTTCAAAACCAAAGCTGAGATTGCTCAGTGTTGAGCTATATTTCCCATTTGAGAATCTCGTGTTTTTCTTGCTTTTGTTTCTCCATTTCCTTGAACTTGTTCTTCAAGTTGTTTGTCAGCAGAGGTTAAGCTGTAATTCCTCAGCGTGCAGAGAAGTGTTCTCTGGTCGGGTTAAGCTATAACTCCCCAGTGCAAGCTATTAGTCAGCGGTGTTGGCAAGCTGTGTAGCCCAGCAGATTAAGCTATGAATCAATAGAGAAAGTCACATTCCAGTTGGAGTGTGGGGTGGACGTAGATCTCTAGATTGAGATTGAACCACTTTAAAAGCCTATGTCTACTGTGCGATTGATTTTGCTGCTTGCCTTACCTTAATTCATTATTCCTCACTCAGTAGATGTTTGATAAGAGTAGGGTGAAATCCAGGTTATAGAACCTGTTCGGTCTTAGTAGTTCTTACTAAGTAGTTGGTGACTGTCTAGCTACTGCTTGTTCTTATTCCGCATTAGACTCTGCTGGTGTCCAATTTTTAATTGGGTGACAGATCCATTCAGTCCCCCCTTTCTGGATCTCCTACAGACATTTCATCTATAGGATTTGGTCTTTAGGCGTCCATATAGTCTTATCACGGTGTTGATGCAGTCGCTCATTGTGCTGCATACTTGATGTACTGGATTTGTTCATTCGCTGTCCAACAGGGTGACGAGAGCATAATTAGTGCCGAGGCAATTTACCCCACCTGTCTGATGGCATGGGGCCTACAGCTGTCACTTTGCCCGATTGCACTGTGTCTGATATATAAAATGCTAGGGGACATTCATCGATCTCGTCTTCCCAAAAATTTGCGGATGATCGGTCCACTTCAGTTTTTCAATACCTGAGTATGCACATTGTTCCCAGAAGCTGCTCTTCGGGCACTCCAGTTACCACAGCTAGTCCCGAAAAGATAGAATTTGCAACAGTCGAGTTGAGCCAAACATCGGACCAACTTTTTGTTATCCGGGAGAAACTAACCAAGGTTCCGATGGATGCACTTGCTGTTCTGCATTTTTGGAGCTTGGCTGCCCATTCAAGTCGGTTAGTGAACAAGATGTGGGAGTGCCGCCTTCACGAAATGGAAGAATATATTCATCCCATCTCCGGCACCAAGTGTACAAGGCCAGTTCTGGAACCAGAACTAGTTGACTGGGCACTGTTGATAAGGCCGAGCGTCTTGGTTTTTCGTAAAAGCGGGACTTTGTAGCTGGAGCCCTATTATCCATTCCGATTTAGTCAGAATTTTGGTTATGATTAGCATATCCCTCCTTCATCAACACAATTTACGTTGCTGAACAGGGCCCGGGCTGGCCAGTCAGCAACAGACGAGGTCTGCATTTGGTGGGATTATTTTCATTACTGAGAGGTGACTTCATTCAAAGTTCTTACTCATGCATGCGTCCCCCATGTAACTCCAGAATACATCAAGTAGTGGAATGCGTGCATAGATTTTTATAGGAACTCTCACAAGACTAAAAGAAGATGGAAAGGCGACGGCTATTGAAGGCTAAGGGTGACAAATAAGTTGTTATCAGTGACAAATAGGCTATAAGGGTGACAAATAGGTCTATAATGGTGAAAAATGACTCGCAAGCCTAGAAGTGTGAACAATCAAGGAGCCGAGTCAACTCTAAGTGTGAAGAAACTGTCCAATCTTCTGCAACGTTCTGAGGACTTCCAAAGGATTAAAATATGAACTGCAAACCTCCAAAAACACATCTTTTGAGTTTTGAGTGATCACTGTCTCTGCCATCATCACAGTACCAGAGTAACTTTTTGGATGTAGATCTGCCAGGTATCATATTTGGATAAAGTCTCCTTTCATGGTACTCTAACTTTTCGCAGTCAACCAATTAGGTTCTTATCCAAGAAAGGCACCTAGGACAAAGGATTGTCCTGAGCCAACAACATTGCAATTATGGAAGAGCTCCACATCCAAGAAGCATCATTTTCTTTCTATTATTCAGAGGAAGTCTTTTGGAGGGAAACTATTTTTCCATTGCTCTTCTATCTATGGTGGAACCAGTCAAGCTCAATGGTAAAAGAAGTCTATCTTACTCCAACAAATCAGAAGAAGAGGTTCTTTCAAAGAACCATTGTTTACTCCAACCATTCAAATTATAGATCTCTTGGTGGGAAGTCCTCCACTGGCTCTTCTATTTATACCTAAAGCTTCTACTGAAGAAGCTACTGCTACCGTTGAAGGGAGCCAACGTCCTTTGCCTCTTAGTTGAATATCTGTGAGGAAGAAAAGAGAAGGAAGAGTGTAGCCCGATGCTAGGTCCTAACCATTCTAGTGCTGTGAGTAGATAAGAAACATGAGCAGCCTTGGAGTGTTCATGAGAAAAGAAAGCTGAAAGGAGTGCAGCCCTTTACGTAGCCAGCTTGAGCCTGAAAAGAAGCCAGATCGGACTTGTGTCTAGATCTATTGAAAGAGCTTCAAGACTTTGATCCGAAGCCACAGTTTGGGTGCTCTCCCTAGTCTGTGTTTTGGTTCTCTTTAATCCCTCATCTGCTAAGTCGTATTTGTGTCTGGTGCTCTGGTGAGAGACCAGAAGTGGTTTTAGGCTGTGCTCAGCCGTGTGTGATTGGGAATCTATCCCAGTGTGTTTTTATTGCACTTCTAGCTTATTTTCTTTGTTAGCGTGTGTGTGTGCATGTGTGTTGTTGAGTCTCTCCAAGTGATTTTGATGATTATAAAACCCTGGACTTAGTTTCCGTCTCGTGCCGTGTCGAAGTGAAGAAGAATGAGCATTGGACGTGTTTAAGGCCACTTTGTATAATGTCAAATGCTCAAATGTTCTAAGCCTTCCAAATGCATAAACTAAGCTAGATCAAACGCAAAATAGATGGAACAAAAGAGGACATAAGGCTCTTGTCATATGCATATGTTTTGTTGAGCTAACAATATGTTTCTGCAGGTTTTCCAGAATTCAGTCGACCAACTGGGTTGGTTCAGTTGACCAAAATTTCCAAGGATCAAGGCTCCGCCTAGGCCTCTGGGCGGCCAACACTATGATCCCCCAGGCCCAGTGCTGGGCGGCCAGTGGGCTGGCCGCCCAAGCCCATGGACGGCCAGTACCCTGGCCTCCCAGTGCCTTCAGCCTCAATTTGTCCCGTTTTCGATCTCTGATGTGTTTAAGGGTTCCGATCTTCGTCGTATGCACTAGCAATCATAGTTTGGCTTTCAAGCAGGTAGTCCTTGGTTCTCGTGTTGGTGAGCCATCTCGTGGTGGTTTGTTACGATCCAGTGGTACTCCAGTGACTTCCGTAGTTTGGTAGGTTCTCAGCCTTGGTGATTCTACCCACTAGGCATAGCTGACTTGGGCACGCTTGCATGCCGACCCACCTGGGAGTGGTGAAGGCTTTTCCCGTGTAGAGGTTTGTAGGTTGGTTGTCTGAGGGCCCCTTGTCTTGGCAGCCTGAGTGCGACTGGGGGCAAAATTGGCTAGAAGATCCGACCTAGAGTAGATGGTCTGTGTGTGCACACGTAGTCGGGGGCAGTGGACATGTGCTGACGAGCACGATCCCGGCTAGTCCTTGTTCGTTGGTACTGTGTACTGTGTCTCAGTTTTCACCTCAGGGCGTGTAGGGAGACACTTGAGGCTACAATATAAGTCGTCGAAGAATGCTTCTGGTCTCGTGGTTAGTGGGTTAGTACTGCGGTCACTTGGGTGGTTCCGACGTGGATTTTTCTGTCGTTGTGGTTTGTCGTGTGGGCGGCTCGGGTATTCCATTCCGTGGATGAGGTTTGTTTTAGCGACAAGTGTGGTGGTCCTGTGTAGTGTTCCTTACTGGTAGTTTCCCACTTTTCCTGTTGTTTACTTACTACACTTACTTTAGTTATCGCACTGTTGTTTTCTATTGTGTGAGGTGGGGATCTGCGGGACCCCTATTGAGCCTAGGAGACAAGGCTCACCGCCATTATTTTCAGGTGAGGCGAGGCTTCTGTACAGTGCGACAGAGGTGGGTCGCGGTGCCAGTAGTCAGGAGTAGACGCCAGTTCGCTAGAGCCGGGATATGTCCCGTGTACTTGTACATTTTCCTTTCTGTTGGCTGTACTTACTTTAGACTTGTAGTTCTGGATTGTATAATTGTTATAAACATGTAATTGTTTAGTTCCTGTATTAATTAAATCGTACATTATTAATATTCTTGTGTATATTTTAGCTTCTTATGCACTCCTACACTAACCTTTAACCATTTCGAGCCTTCCAGCTTGAGGGTGGCGGGCCAGGATCCAAATGGTATCGGGTCATTCCCAGAATCTAGATCTTCGGTCGTTACAGTTGGTATCAGAGCACGATTGTGGAAGTGTACGGAAACTAAAATGATAGCAGAAGTCCAGAAAGTCCATAGTAATTGGTAGAGTCGGTGACTGGCTTGTTGGCACTCCTCTAGTTTTATAGGCAGCTATCTTGTGCTGTGTAGTTTTAATGATTGGCAACGCAACAACGGTCTCATGACTGGTGTGTAGTTTTGTTGATTGGCAACTGTATTTTAATTCATGCATTGTATTTAAATCAAGGAAGGAAGGATTGGGGATTGGACTCAGATCGGCCGAGGGCCAATCCCATTCCCTATCCAGGCCAACCCTATTTTGTTAATTTTAGAGATTAATATGAAGTTTCCTGCTTTTATAATGGTTTTTATACAGAAGTCCAACCTATTTACAAATCCTTGAGGGCTTCTTCCTTCCTCCACACCCCTCGAACCCCACTCCACTACAGGTGGAGGCTTCCCTCCCCTCCAGGGTCAAATGGACAGAGGACAAGGAGGAGGCACTAGCGGCCGGTGGTGACGGCGATGGCATCATGTGCCGTAGAATTAGCTCATGGTCTGTTGCTCATTCAACTAAGTGTGAAATTGGGCTTCAAGCATTTTACAGTAGAATCCTGGTTGGATTAGGGCCTCAAGATCTTAAATTTTATTTGCTTGGATTGGACTGATGCTTCTGGGTTAACTTGAGTTCAGAATGAATGTCCAGGATTGTTGGAACAAAAGTACAAGTTGAACTAGGACTCTACTAGTTGAACTAGGACTCTATGTCAGACCCTCGTGAACTTAAGACTCTAGAGGGCTGTTTGACAACCGAGCCCGGTTACCGCAAGTGAACCCCTGGGGTCGCTTGCGCTAACCGACCCCAGTTAACTCCCTTGTGTGTGAGGAGAGCGGTGGGACCCACCACACACTCTCTCTCATCTGCCCCCACCCTAATCGATTATCAAACAGCCCCTAGGGTTTTAGTCTTGTTCGGGTCCACCTTGTATCATTCTTTTATGTTCTTTTATTTTAACATAACATAATGGTAAAAATGATAATTTTACCCTTATTGAGGCCATGAACATATTTTAGGGCATTCTTGGGCGAGAGTCCTAGTTTGCTTGGAACTCTAGGTTTTGGGTGCTATTTGAACTAAAAATGACAATTTTACTCTCACAAAGATCAGATGCATGCTTTAAGACATCCTGAGTGAGAGTTCTAGTTTGATTGGGACTCAAGGTTTGGGTCCTATTAGGACTGGGTCTAATAATTCTAGGTTAACTCAAGCTCAAAAAAAGATCATCTCGAATGATCGGAATTAGAGTACTAGTTGGGTTGGGGCTCTTGCACTCGATTATGTTAAGCATTGTGATTAACGTGCAATAAGCAACATATTGCGTACACTAGTCATAGCATGAGCGCCCATACATATTACAATATGAATAGTGGATCCGAATAGTTGAATTGTATTGATGTAAACATGCTTATGTAATTACAAACAAATTGGATATTAATCCGTAATTTACAAAGACCTGACTAACCACTTAGGCCTTAATTGACTAATGAATTTGGTTGACCCAGTCGGATTGACTGTGGTCTAATAATAAATGCGATATTTGACTGAGTTGCGTTGGCCCTGGTTTGTGGATTAGGTTGGTTGACCAAGCTGTATAGGCTGAGGTTTATGAATTAGGGTAGTTAACGAAGCCACGTTGGCCATGGCTTGTTAGTCATGTCAATTGACTAGGCCGACTGGGTCATGATCATTAATTGGGCTTGGTTAACTTAGCCATGTGGTCAACGAGGTATGAATTGCATCAAATTGATGAGTCATGTTACCCACGGTTCACGAACTATGATAGTTGATCGGATTCATCACATCGCGTTTCTGTCATTAAGGGGCACTTTGATAGCTGGATAGGTAACCCCGAATACCTGAACTGCGGATGGGAAACTATAGAGATTACGGTCTTTTACGTTGACAACTCAACCACCGCATTTCGTCGAACGACGAGAAAAAACAAGCTCTCACCGACCTCGAGCAGCACATTCAGTCTTTCAACGCGAACGAGTTATTCACTGGTTAGGCCCAGGTTTCGTGATTGACAGCAAATACCCCATCCGTGTTGCCGGATCAAATAACCTATATAACCCCTCCGATCGGGTCCACACTCGCCTCCCTCAACATCACCTCACAAGGATAACCGAGTCCTAACAGGCTGATCAATCGCACACCAAGAACACTGAAGAACGCTGAACGCCTAAGAACACAAATAGCCATGCCACGAAAAACAAAGAGAAAGCCATTCATAACAAAACAGAAACAGACATCCAGCCAAACAAAAGATAACACGCGACAGTGTTACCGGCGGGCGGCCGGGACGAGATGGCGGCGGGAGGCAGCCGAGGCGGAACCCGAGAGCCGGCGGCGGGAGAGGGCGGGCAAGGGAGCCAGACAAAGGAAGGGGCTGCGGCTGGAGCAGGGGGTGCTGACCCCCACGATCGCCATGACCTGTGGAACTCCTCTACGGTATTCACAGGCGGTGCCGCCGCCTCCCGCCAGCGACCACAACCAGGCGCCGGCCTTGAGACGTGCGGAGCGAGTGGGCAGCGCGGGGAATGCACGAAGAAGGCCCCCCCAAGGCGCAGAGTGGGGGGAGGAAGGCGGCAAGTGGCGCGGGAGGGTTTTGGTTTGCAGGCCGCGGGGGTGGAGGGAGCCCTATTCTTTTTTTAACAAAAAAAATTGAATGGTCCTTTGCCCGTTCACACTTTACAGTGCAACACATTCAATGTCTACAGTGCTAGCTCTCTCCTTCATCCTTTTAGTGATCTCCTCTTGCCTCTCCCTTGGATGATTAATGTTTCTAACCCTAAGAGATAGTTTTATATCTCTTAGATGGTCAAGGGACAACCCCTGAACCAGATCCACGAAATCTGGAGTGATTGGGGGGCTTTAGGATTAAACAATACATGAAAAGAAACCCTTCTTCGAAATGCCAAAAAGTCAACAATTATGGGCAGTTCGGGGCTGGCGGTCGACCGGCCCTTGCTGGCGGTCGACTGTTCTGAAACTTCACTGTAGCTTTTCGATTACTGGATTTTTCGATCGACCGCCCCTGGCTGGTGGTCGACCGCCCCCTGCAATCCCTGCATGTTAAACATAGTTAGCCCGATTCAATATATATTAAGCTAGTCAGTTCATGATCACTTCTCGTCTTGCTAACAACAACTTAAATCAAGCTCACCTTGAGTGGTTTAGGAGTTAGGATGGACATGTATGTGTGCGAGGAATTGAGTGCGTAACATGGGTCATGATGAGGTTAGGCTTGAGTGTAAAAGAAATTCATTTTAACTTAACACGAATCAACTTATGTGTTCTTGGTTTTATTATCATCAAAATCACTGGGATATGTACAACACCATTAACCCGAGGTTTGACCCAAGGGTTGATATTTCTATATTCCTAGATGGACTAATGACTTTCTAGGACTTGTCACCTTATTCAAGATATCTAAATTAAATCATGAAAGGTAAAGAAAATACCGTTATGCTGTCAAATTCTCTCCAAAGACATAACTTAGCTATTAATACACTTCTTGAACTCTTATATTCAAATTGGTGCGATCTTTTATTGACATTGTGTCATGAAGAGTTTATTGAACTTATACATTATTGGCCCAACTTTATATACGTGAAAGTAGCTTGATTTATATTTGAAGATGCAGTTCGAGCACTGATTATGTTTAAGGGCTCTTTGCTAGTCCCATCGGCTAATTGCTGAAAACATGTTGTAAACTATATGGTATGATACTACTGGCATCGCATTGCACTAGGAGTATTTTCTCTATAAATAAGTGAAAATTTACGGATCACGCAGACTTGATACATAAAGTACTTGCTATTTAGCAAAAAATACTTACTTGCTTGTTACATGACTTTCTAGTACATTTTTGTTACATTCTTGTTCATGAAAGGTCATAATTACATTCTTCCTTGATCATACTTGCTCAATCATATTCTCAATCTATCTTGTTACTTTGATTTTACTGGCGTTGTTTATCATATCTACATGATTTACCTTATTTCTTTAGAGCTAAAATATTAATTACTTTAACATTGCCTTCATGTTGATGCGAAGAATCCTACTGGGCAAGTGTGCTCATTACAGAATTTAATGTGTGAATCATGGAATGCTGGAAGATGAGCCATTACCACAAATCAAAATCAATTCAAAGCAGTGAATTCAAAATGATAAGCCACGGCTCAAAAATAAAGTTCTTATTTTTTTTCCTCTCACTAAGAACTGTTCAAAGTCGGACGTGCATTGGAGATGGCGTGTAATATCTCGGACCTTTCTGATCCTTATTTTTAGGTCCCGAATCTATTTTCGTGGAGCGTCCAGCTATATCATGTCGAATACGAAATCAAATTAGATTCTAATTTTAAGCGGGCAAATTGCCAAACCTAATACTTGGATTTGCACCTTCCAAAACCTGCAAAGCTGCAGCAAGGAACAGATGTTCAGGCTCCCATGATGGTGGGTTTAGCACCTAACGAGGTGTGCCGTGGATGATGAGCCTCCCACCTGCGCGTGCATCGACACCCCCTCATTTAAACACCTCCCCCATCTTTTCTTATTTTCCTCTTCCTCTCCCTCCTCTTTCTCTCTACAGGCTCCGAGGGCCCACCATTAAGTTTGCAGCTTTGTCTCCGCTCTTTATCAAAAATCCGTAATCAATTCGGATTGCATGGTGCTTGGTGCCCCCCTCCCTGTGTCATGCTCAGAGATGACAGGCTCTTATCGGAAAGGATTATTATATGGCATTCTTTGGTGCTTAAGAGTTGCTCTATTGACTAATTTCAAGATTCCAATTAGGCAAATGTCACATCAATCTTGTTATTTTCAAGTTGAACTACCAACCAAAAGATATTTTTTTTATTTGGTCAATCAGATTTGGAGTCCAAGTACTAAATGTTGATAAATGAGGTGCTTCAATTCGAGGACATCATGGTAGAAAACTAGCACATCCCTGATCTTCTATTCTTTCTTTCACTTTCTTGGTGCCCATGCAAGCCAGTGAACATTGCGACCTATATCTATTGAGGCCTTGATCAAATATGGGGCGGGCGCCCTCTTGTCTCTTCTCATGATATCACCTTCTATGGCTCTATCATCACTCATAGCAGGGGGAGAAATCTGGCAAGGAAGGGGTGAGGGTCTTCCCGGCCCTCTTCCATGAGAAAAGCCAAGGGAAATGGGTAGAACACTAGATCTCAGTGGGTCATCATGGGCGCTGTCTTAATCGACGTGCTACTCGGGAACAAAGACACTTACAAAGCAATCGCTGTCCCTGGTATGAAACGATATTCGAGGTACCTCCTCAATTGATGAGAGTCGAGGTCCAATTTCGAGCTGTTGCATTAATTTACAGACATAAAGGACGGGTAGGAAGAAGAAGAAGGGCGTTGAAGAGGCCAGGCTTCGTCTTTCCACGGTTCTAGCTGGAGGGGCATGCCTTGTGCAGGACAAAATCCTTAATCCTGTTCAGACGCGGGGTTGGCAATTTTGTCGAGCGCTTGATGTGCACTTGTCAATTCTGAAGGAAAGCCGACCCAGAAATTTAATGCGACAGATTTCCCTACTCTGGTATTCTCCTCCTCAAAATATCCTGAGAAGATGCCGTCCAAACGACACATGGGGTGATTGTGGATGGGGGGGAGGGGAGGGTGGGGGCTGTAGATATTTAATCTACCCCGCCCCAAATAGTAAACATATATGCATAAGTATGAAAGCATGAGCAAAGGGAAGGGGCGATGGAAATAAAGAAACTAATCGTGATCGCCACCAAGGGTTTACAGTAGGAAAAACATGCTATAGAGATTGAAATACCTATTGCGTACCTTGGAAAATAAGAAGAAAACTACGACCCAAGATGACCGCTAAGACATGATCGCGTGTAGAATAGGGACGCGGGAAACGATGTGGGATTGCACCTCCTTGCCTTCCAGCCAGCTAGAGAGTGAGGGCCTCATGTTCTTCCTACTTTCCTTGTAAAATAAGAAGAAAAGCGTGGCCGAAGAGGACCGCTAAGACTTGATCATGCTAGAAGAGGGACACAGGAAACGATGTGAGATTGCACCTCCTCGCCTTCCAACCGGCCAGAGAGCTAGGGCCTCACGTTCTTCCTGCCTTACTGTGAATCAAAGCCAAAGACAAGAGATAAAAACCCATTAGAAATCGAAGTGCAGTATCAATCCCGAATTGCATAAAGTAGACATGAAGAAAGGGGGAGAACGCACCAGGGGGAGGTTTTTAACCCCTGTAAATTGGTGCAAACAGTAGGTGTATGTGTTATGATGACAATAAAGTGAAGAAAGTGAATTAACATGCAGCCATGCTATGGAAAATGTACATGCAAAAGTGCAAAAACGCAGATCGTGCATAACATAGTGCAAACTGTAATGAAAATGGAAAAGAGAAGGCAAAGAACTAAGTGAAGGGATGAAGAATGAGAGCCCTGAGCGATGGAAATTGAAGTTAATACTCCCCTTAGCAGATTGGGGTCAAAGAAACGAGTTGACGATGCAACATAACTTCGCCCCGAACTGAAGAAGCGCCCCCTTTCACACACTGCGAATAGGCAACTATTTATAGAGAGCCCAAAAACCCTAGGGCAAATTTAGGAGATGAACACCCAAATTCATAGATTTAGGTTGATAATTCTCGAGTTAATAGTGGGGACAATACCCCAGAAGGGATAATAGTCGAGTTGGGAGGATATTATCATTGAAAATGATGCAAGATAGGGCTTTCGGAGAGTCCTCGGGCGAAGAAAAAGAAGTCACGGGTGTGCAAGACTCTACTCTGAGAACGTGGTTGGTCGATCAATCACTTCTTCATGAATGCGGTTATACTAGAATCGCGGCTATAAGAAGCCAACTGGAGTCGACGCTGGAGGCCCACGGGGTCGATGCAGCACTGGGGACCAGGGAGAACGTGGTCATCTGATGACCGCGGCCTCATGGTAGTGGTCATCAGATGACCGCTACAAGGAGGCGCCTGCCAACCTCATCTCAGAGACTATTTGGTCATTCGAGCTACACGAAATGGACCTGGAAAGGGGGCAATCAAGGAAAATAGCCTCCAAAGCTCAATGGGCTTAAAAAATGATCAAGAAATGGGCTCGAAATTCAATCAAGAAAGACCCCAAAATGGTAATTAGGGTAAAACCTCAAATTAGGGCCTAATTAACGATTTAAATTTGGGGGTTTTATGTAGTCAAGTAAATTTAGTGTCAACTGAAGCTCAATTAAGTTTCATTGAATACTTTAGGGCGGGAACATGTTGATAAGTACATTTAATGAAGGGTAATTATGCAAAATCCCCAAATGTGACCCTAATTAGCAGTTAAAAGTTAGAGCTTTTGTCTAATTATCTCAATTCAGCGTAATTTGAAACTCAATTATGCTTCATTGTATTTTTTTCATTGTACTTACAACCATTTGTCTTTGATTGTCTTAATGTAGCATCATGGCTAGATGTGAACAAAATCAGGAACATCAAGGGCAAGATGATCTGGGGTGGGCCCACCTCACGCTACTTGATGCTGGAAGAAGTCAAATGTAATTATTGTGATAAGGAGATACATGACAGAATTACTAGAGGAAAAGAGCATTTGGTAGGGATACGAGGAGAGGTCAAGTAATGCGATAGATGTCCCCGACAGGTAACAGAGAAAATGCGTCAGTGCCTTCTAGGCAAAATAGATAGAATGTAACGAATGGTTGAAGATCAGGTTGAAATTGCTGAAGAGATTTCAAGCAGAGTAGGCAGAAGGGAAAGGAGAGATGATAATGAGGAAGGCACTAAGGATTCAGATCTAGAGCTGACCGAAGAAGTAGAGCGTGAACAAGCGGCTCGAAGGAAGGGAAAAGCACCAATAGGTTCAGGGACCTACGCTAGTACAGATGGTGTAACACGACGTCTTGACACTGGTGCAGCCCCATAGAGAGTAGGCCCCATGGACAGCTATCTGCACAGAAGACGAAGTGTTACACAACCAAAAATCAAGCAAGCATTGAGAGGGGTTAAAAAATCAGCTGAAGTTGTAGGGCATACAAATTGCAAATAGCTTTTACATGCAGGTGTGCATGCACATGTAGCTGAATTTGAATACTGGCAGTCTATGCTTGATGACATAGTAGATGCTGACCCTGGCTTAAAGGCTCCATCACGTTGAGACATATATGGGCGTGGCCTTGAGAGACAGGTTGAGAAACTTCATCAGTGAGTTGAAAGCTTCAAGCACATCTGGATGAAGAGAAGATACACCATTATGTGTGATGGCTGGACTAGTACCATGAAAAAATCCATAATCAACTTTCTGGTTTATTACATCGAAGGTACAGTATTGTGAAATCAGTTGATGCATCAAATTATGAAAAGAATGCAAATTCTTTGTTTCATTTGATGGATGACATGGTAGAATAAATTGGAGAGGAACATGTTGTGCACCTAGTCACCGATAATAAAGCTAGTTACAAGGCTACAGGGAAGACGTTGATGCAGAAGAGCAAGCATTTATATTGGCTCCCATGTGCAGCACATTATCTAGATTTAATACTTGAAGATATTGGGAAGGAAAAAATAATGAAAAAGACAATTGAGAGGACACAAAAAATCACTCAGTACATTTATGGCCATCCTAAGATCTTGAACATGTTCAGAGAGTATGCAACTTAATTTCGCATTGTCAGCTAGCTTTCGCTTTAAGCACCTAGAGTGGAAGAATCTGTTCGTAAAATAAATGCTTCACTGATTAAATACGGATGAAATTTCTGAACCCCATAAACCGCTGCTAGAATTTCCTTCTCAGCTGGCCAATAATTTAACTCATGTTTCTTAAACTGACCACTTTGATAGGAGCACACTGATTCGCTGTTGTCTTTCTTTTGAAGTAATACAGCAGACCAGGTATCTGTAGATGCATCAGTAGCTAGAACATAAGGGCCGGTATATGCTGGTGTAAGTGGTGGTAACTGTTGACATTCTTTCTGGAGAGCTTCTATTTCTTTTGAAGCTGCTGTAGTCCAACGAAAAGGTTTGGATTTCATGACACTGCGAAGATTTTTGGTTTTTTGGGAGAGTTGATGAATAAAAGGGCGTAAATAATTCACACAGCCCAAAAAGCGCTGACATTGTTGTAAGTCCGTTAGTACTGTGGGAAATTGGCTGAGCTTTCGAAGTGGATGTTCCTGCATTGTAATTTTATTGTGCTCAATAGTCACACCCAGAAATTCTACAGAGTCTTGTGCTATTTGGAACTTATCTGGCGAAGCTGAGAGACCAATTCCGTGTTTAGTGACAATGTTGGCAAATTCTTCTAAGTGCTGTAGATGTTCTTGCATCGAATTTGAAAATACCACAAAGTCGTCAATATAATTGGCAATAAAATGGATATATGGTTTAAAAATGCTGTCCATGCGATATTGAAACTGAGCAGGAGCGTTTTTTAAGCCAAACGGTAATACCAACCATTCGTATAACCCACATGGAGAAGAAAAAGCGGTCTTGTGAATATCGGTTTCTACCAACTTAATCTGATGATATCCTGACTTGCAATCAAATTTAGAGAAAACTGTCTTCTGAGCGACTCTTTGTATTAACTCTTCCTTATTTGGTAATGGCCATTTAATGTCGATGGTTACTACATTTAAAGGGCCGTAACCTATAACCATTCGGGCTTTGCCTCTTTTCTGTTCAGCATGATTTCTTACAATAAAAGCAGAACAAGCATAATTTGAAGTGGATTTCTGCATTAAGCTTTTATCCAAAAATTCAGAAATCTGCTTTCGAAGTTCCTGTTCGTCCTCCATAGAATGTCTGATAGCTTTACCTTGTACTGGAATATTGTGGACTGTTGGTATACATACTTTCGGAGATTCTGTATCCCATAATGCTAATGGATGTTCAATACAACAGTCTTGAAGCCTGGCGGTAATTGCCGCAAGTGAAGACAAATAAGGTTGAGTACTAGGAGCATACAGTTGCTCGTCATTTTGTAGTGCTATCATAAATTATTCTGCAGTTTCTATCAGTTCCCATTCCAAATTTTCTGTATTGACATAGAGAGCACGGATATGCTTAGGGGCTTTTGTAGGATAGTTTCTAGCATAATGACCCTGTTGTTTACAGGCAAAACACTCATCTGTCTTGGTTGCTCTATTGATACTGGTCCCACTCTTTCTTTTGAAATATCTATTAGGAAAAATTCACAAAATCGAATCCAGATCCGAACCACTAAGGATCCGCTAAGGACACAGGCCTTACAGTTGACCCCATGTCCCTGACCGGCGTTGGGGGTGCTGTTGAGGACCAAGGCCAAGGACCTTAAGATATTATTGGCGGGGCGAGTTCCTAAGAGGGTGCTCTCCATTCCTTATTCTTGTTTTTATTTTCTTCGATGTTGCTCTTGTCTCCTTTTTGTTGTTGTGTCGGGGCGATCGCCCTCTGATATGCATGCTTTCTTTCTATTTTGGAATGAAAGTCTTTTTTTTCCAAACTTTCTTAAGTTGGAGTAAATGCTTTCTTCTTTTGCACAAACTCTAGAGCTTGCTAGGTGGCATGCCAGCTTTTATCCCTGCTTCAAATCTTTTCTGCCGTGTATGAAGCGGTGTTTTGGGGATCGCGTTAAGAGGGCGCAATGTTTGGGATCCATCGCTTCGAATACAGGGCCGAAGAGGTAGTTGGACTTCAACTTCCTACCGCAGCCTTTGTCCCCATTCTATAAGTAGCATCGAGCAAGGGTTTTGGAGACCATTTTGATCCCGCCATTCACCGTAGCAAGGCCCCCTTGAAGATGTCATCAGAGAAGTCCAGCTCCTCCTTTGAAGAGGGTGGTTCCCCTAAGCACCTGCGCTTTTGAAAGTAGGCCCTGTCGGAGTCAGAACCGGCACCTGGGGAGAGCAGTGGAGGGAGAGGTGCCTCAGAGGACTACCGGTGTGGATACCCAGACAATTGGTGGGAGGCCTTGGTGAAGGTGAACCGCCTGTACTCTGGCAAGGGGGTTTTGAATCTTCTTCCTGACAAGTTCTATCCCAAAGAGGATGAGTAACCTCTATGTATCTTTCTCCCCCCGCTGATAAATAAAACTTTCTTTCTTCAATCTTCTCTTTGTTTTGTGGTGCATGCTTGTTCTTCAACAATCTTCTTCTTTAGTTCGTAGGCCTATGACGAGGCACTTTCCGCTACCGGAGGAAGGCGTCTCTTATTTGTAGGTAGTAGTGATAGTGGGTATACCTACTGGTATAATGGGTGGGCCTCACTGTCTGCCTTCATCTTCATGGCGCCGACACAACGATGCAGGATCTTGCCGGAGTTGCGACTTCAGAAGAGAAGGTCTCCAGCCTCTTTCCTGGTGTAGGCCTTCAAGCGTGTGACTCTCCAGTTGGTCTGCTTCCTCAGAAGCAGTGGTGCCGGAAGGTGAGGTGTCCGTCAAAGTTGCCTTGGCGATCACTAATAGGTTGCTCGATTGGGGTAGCGATTACGTCGAGGGCTAGAGGTTGGATACTAGAATGGTCGCGATGCCATCGTAGCTTTAGTCTGTCTCGTTTTTCCATAGGCTCATATGTTGGCCGCATGAGAATGGCGTATTGGAACTTGGCGATTTGTATTTTGATAAAAGAATAAAAATCCATTAGCTCGTAACTGTGCTATTGTGCATCTCTTGGTGGAAGATTTCTGGACGTGTGGTGAGTTTATGAGAGCGGACAGATCTGTCATTCCCTTTATTTTCTTTATTCTAAACCAATTAACAATTGGTTTAGGATGGAGAAAGTTTATTCAAATCTGGGTTATGAGGAGGAATTTCCTCCCCAATTTGACTCTGGGATTAGGGGAAATCCTCTATTTCAAATAGAGGATCATGGTTTGGATACCTTCGTAGGCATGTTTTCGGCCACACCAAATGAGGCCATTCATGCTGAATCGGCGTCTTCCCCGAGTGACCATGATCACGGTAGCCCGCGGGCTCCTACACTCTCTCCGCATGAAGATCAAGAATTGATTAGCATGCTATCCCGTTATTCTCCCGCGGACTTAGCCACGATGGCCTCCCGTGGGAAGGCTCCGGCTGTTCTACACATGTCTCCACATTTTACACCTCCACGTGCTCAAATTCCTTTCCAAGGGTCCACGAGCCGACCCATTCCCGAAAGCCCAATCCAATTCAACTATCCAACACCTCCACAAAGGGTTCCTTCACCCCTAATTCCACCTACCACGGGTGCCCCATTGAAAGGGATGGACCCATCACTCCAGCAGGGGATTCAAAGCTACATTCGACAGGCGGTGGCCGAGAGTATGCCAAACTCACATCCCCACTCGCTAGCCCAGTATTGTAAGCTCCCTAATGCTTATTTCCCACCTGGATTCAAGGCTCCTAAGTATAGGAGATATGATGGCACCACCGACCCTCATCACCACCTTTTGGGTTTCCTTATGGATTCCCATCAATGGCTCCACGATAGGGTTTTATTGGTCCATCTATTTCAGAAATCCCTTGAGGGCGAGGCCCTACGTTAGTTTGCATCCTTGCCAGCTATTGATCTCATCAACTTCGATATAGTCTCCGAGCGATTTCTCACTCATTTTGGTCACATGTCCTCTATTTCCCCCACATTGTTTGACCTAGTCACGGAGAAAATGAAGCCCGATGAGGACTTCATTAGCTTTACAAATCGATGGAGGATTATGGCTGCTAGGACGGAGGTTCCCATTCCCGAATCTTAGGCTGTCACCATGTTGGTGAACAATGCCACCCCTCAGCTGAGGGCCATCCTAATGCTTAGTGAACTCCACACCTTTCACCAACTCTACAACCGAGCTCAGATAGTTCAAGCCCAGGTAAGGGACTCTACCTTACCTCCTTTCTTCGAGCCTCGCACCAAGGGTAGAAAGGCCGTAGCTATCTCCACCACCGAGGGTGTCACGGTAAATGAGCAAGTCAATGCAGTTGGCCAATCCTTCAAATCCAACAATCACCAGGTCTCCCATCCCACTCAGGCTATAGCTAGCCAGGGGCAAGGTAATTCTAAGCCCTATGCCAATGTCCCTCCACCACAAAGCTACGGCTCCGCTAGGCCGAAAAGGGCTGCTTGTCCTCCGTTGCCTGAAACTTTAGGTGACACCTTCTTCACCCTTTTGTCCTCAGGCTCCATTCAGCTTCCCCCTCACCGGGATTGGGTCCATCCCAATGCTGATACTTCTAGGTATTGCCCATATCATCGAGCTCCCGGGCATGACATATTCAACTGCTTCCAATTCCGGGATTGAGTATATGATATGAACGATGAGGGGAGAATCAATTGGGCAGACGTGAAGCTAGCCGTTGCCAACCTCAAGAAACCCAACAAAGACCTCGGTATAGTGCATAACCCATTGTCGGCTCATTAGCCAGCCAAAGATCCCTCTACCTCAAGGCAGCATGAGCAGGTGAACACTGTGATTGGAATGGAACCACGAGTTCTTAGAAGGACTCAGATGTGGGGCGTAGAAGGATTCCCGGGTTGGTACAGGAAGATAGAGGTAGAAGCTAATGAACTATGGGTGGACATCAACATGTTCACTCAATCCTGAACCCTGATCTCGCCACCCAGTCAGTCCCCGAGTGTTACCCAAAACCCACTCACCTTAATCAACCCTCCTCAGATGCCATGTCAAGAACCCTATGTCTTTCCAAAAGCTCAGTCAGTGCAGGAGCGCCCCTTGGTCCTCCTGAAGGCACCTCAGCCAAAGTCAGCCCCTCCTCCTTCTCCTATCGAGTCTGGAGACGATTCAGCCTCTCTCTCATATATCTTTGGCTCTCCAGCTCCCTTACAGCTCATTCGCCCAAAACCTTTGGAGCAGGATGACCCGAAGGAAGCTTCGATCAATGTCACTCTCCGAAACCACATTATTCCCCCATCCCAAAGGCCGTCTCAGCCGGAGGAAGGGGTTAATTCTCAAAGCCCTCCCGCGGAGTATGACATTCTCCATCATCTGGACAGGACCCCTGCTAAGGTTTCCATCTTGGAGCTTCTTAGGAAATCTCCGTCACACCAAGCCACTCTACTTCAATTCCTATAGAAAATCATGGTCAATGAAGACCTCCCAGCAAGTGGTGTGACCGAGGCTATCATGGCCCTTACATGTGGACCATCCATTTCTTTCTCTGATAAGGACCTTACTTTGCCAGAAAGCAGGTCACTCTCACTGTGCCTCACCGTCTCTCTCAACGGAGTCAAAGTTGACTCCACCCTCATTGACACAGGAGCATCAATTAATGTTTGTCCGATGAAGACCATCAAGAAAATTGGCCTCCAGGAGAAAAACCTAGAAGAGGTATGCACCACCATCTCGGCTTATGATAATTCCAAAAGGTGCGCAAAAGGGAAGGTGACCCTACAACTTGGCTTAGGTCTAATGGTTATGACATCGAACTTCTTTGTCCTTGATGTCGACCCTGCATATAAGGCCATCTTAGGACGGCCTTAGATTGGGCAAACCCTTGGAATTCCATCAACAGCCCACCGGTGCTTTAAATTTCCTTACAATGGTAGGGTGATCAAGATCAAGAGTATCTCGCTAGTGGAAACTCTCAATGCCATTACCTCTGAACAGATCCCCTTCATGACCATTCTTGATAAGGGCAAGAAGCCTGTCCTCTCCATAGAGGGCACTGTAGGGCCCTCCACCTTAAGTCCACCTGATTCCCCGTTACTTCCTCGGCCAATCACACATTCAAATATCCATCGCAGTAAAGGATGGGAAATCATGGCCAGGATGGGCTTCACCATGGGTAAGGTTCTAGGTCAGCTTGAACAAGGGCCCACGCATAGGAGAAAGCTTAGGGTTGCCAAAGGTCATGCAGGTTTGGGCTACTCTCTAGAAGGGCCGTCTAATGCCACTCAGGGTAGAGATTTGGTGTATGGTTGCTTCGTTATAGGACCAGTTCAGCTAGGAACTCAAGAGGAGCCAAGTGAAAAATTCAGAGTTGTCTAAAGAAAGGAAATTCCACCTGATTCACCACTCGAGGAAGACTTTGGTCTCCTCTCTCTCTTTTATCTTGATGACCCCCCCAACAAGGTTTCCCCCTCGGGTATCTTCCTCGCCTTGAACAGGCCCATGCCTATTCTCTTTATCCCTTTCCTTTTCCATCCACCCTTTCCTCTGCTCCTCACTTGTTCAGTCAAGGGGCAACTCACCCATCGGGTGTGTACCTTCACCCATGACCACCAAAAGAAATCCCTAATTCCCAAATGTGGACATGCGAGTTCACAATTGAGGAAACGGCCTCCTTGGAAGATGGTTCCCTCGGCCAAGGGCCGACTCTTTCCACCTTGAATTCCCTTCCACAGGCTTCTCTTGTACATAATAGGGCAGAGTCTAAGTCAAGTCTAGATTTGTACATAGCGTCTTTCCCTTCCAAGAAGTCTGGGGGATGCCCATGCCAAAAGGAGCCACCTCTTCTCTTATTGCTTTGATCCCCAAAGTAACTTCACCGTCTTCCTTTGCTGAGATGAGACCCATAAGCTTGTGCAATTTCACGTATAAGATTATCTCTAGAATCATAAGTAACCGGATGGTTGACATCCTTCCCAAAATTATATCTCAGAACCAGGGGGCTTTTGTTAAAGGGAGGAACATTGTGGACACTATCTCAAAATCGAATCCAGATCTGAACCACTAAAGATCCGCTAAGGACACGGGCCTTACATCCCTTCCTCTAAACCAGAGGGAAACCACGAGTGGCAACCAGCCACTCACACCCCGGAGACTTAGTCTCCCTTCCTCTGACACCCAGATGGAAACCGGAGAACACTCTCCCTTCTCTTGACGCCACAAGAGGAACCCCGACCTCAAACCAGAGGATCGGAAGAACAAACTAGAAATGGAAAAGACAAGGAGATGACAGATGAAGAAATAAAGATGTAGCTCTTATTAGAGCGGCGCAGTTTAGGATTTGATCCTGCAACTAACGATTACAGATCTTCAATTGGCTCCTTCTTCCTTCAGATTCTTCTCTCACTCTTTCTCTCTCTCTGGCTTTCTTTTTAGCTTTTTTGCTCTCACACTCTACTATTTTTCATGCTCGCGATGTGAGGAAGATGTCCCCTATTTATAGAATAGGGGCTTCGGTGAAGCTCCTTCTCAAATCAGCCTGAGTGGTGTGGTCCACACCATTCTTGGAGGACGTGTGGAGGGAATGCTCCCGCCAACAAGATTTCCCAAAGAGACCTTCCACATGTTAGGGTTTTGGATAAAAGAAGGTCCACGTGGCATATTCTTTCTATGACTATCTACCTTGGATCACGTGCCCAATAATCTAGTTCTTTAGATTCCACGTGAGATTGTTGCCTTTATGCCACCCAGGTGTTCGATCCTGGTTGATTTATTAAATAAAGTCTTTTCATACTTAAATCTTGATCAGCAAAATAGAAAGTATTTCATCAAACACCTTGTCATCATAAGTGAATATTCAATATGCATAGACCTTAGTTCAAAATAGTTCAGGATATGCACAGACCTGACAATGCTAAATGTAAATGTGCTCAGACCTTATAGTGCATGACTTCTACTGTGCACTGACCCTAGACATGCACAAGGCAAATGTGTATTTACCTTGTCTATGTACAAGGCAAATGTGCATTGACCTTGTCTATGTACAAGGCAAAAGTGCATCGACCTTGTCTATGTACAAGGCAAATGTGCATCGACCTTATAGGCAGATTTGGAAAAGTTGCACCGACCTTATATGCTAGATGCAAAATGTGCTCCGACCTAGGAATGCAGGATGCAACATGTGCTCCAACCTTATAGGTGGCCAATGCAAAAGTGCATCGACCTTATATATGACCAATGCACATGTGGATCAACCTTATAATGCTAAAGACCAAAGAAGCGTCAACCTTATAGCGCTGGAGAGCAAAGTAGCATCGACCTTACTATGCTGGAGAGAAAAGTAGCATCGACCTTATGAGTGAAACAAACAGTATATGCATAGACCTTATGAGTGAAACAAACAGTATATGCATCGACCTGTTCAAATTAAAAGCATGTATGCATCGACCTTATAAGGGTTTTATAAAGCATGAAGTGTAGCAAACTAAAGCAATGAATAGTGAAATGGCTTTAAAGACAAATAATTCAATTCTCTCACAAAAGTGTTTGACATCATCAAAACAACAGGCACATATTTTTCATAATTTTTATTAATATTTTTAAAATTTTGACTTGAGAGGATAATTAAATAATTTTATTTTATTCATTTAAAATTTAGGTTGCTACACCCTTCCCCACTTTAAGGAATTTGGTCCCCAAATTTACCTATCTTGTTAGATGGGAAGCAAAACAGATACTAACATGAAAAAAATTTGAGATATTTCTGCTTAATGGTCTCTTCTGACTCCCACGTAGCTTCCTCGACTCCACGTCTACTCCACTGGATTTTGACCATCGGTATGGGCTGATTCCTAAGCCGTTGTTATTTTCGGTTCAAAATCTTGATGAGCTTTTCTTCATAAGATAAATTCTCTTGTATCTGCAAATCTGCATACTGGATCATGTGCGAGGGGTCGAACACATACTTCCTCAACATTGATACGTGGAAAACATTGTGAATACTTGACAATTGGGGTGGTAACGCCAGCCTATAAGCAACTTCTCTAACTCTCTCTAAGATTTCAAACGGGCCAATAAATCTCAGACTTAACTTTCCTCTGATCCCAAATCTTCTGACTCCTCTCATAGGTGAAACCTTCAGGAACACATGCTCACCAACTTGAAACTCCAAATCCCTCCTTTTGTTATCAGCATAACTTTTCTGTCTGGACTGGGCTACTTTCAGACAGTCTCTAATGATCTGAATATTCTTGGATGACTCCGAGATGAGTTCTAGTCTGAGCCACTGCTTCTCGCCTACCTCTTCCTAGCATAGAGGTGATTTGTGACTTCTTCCATATAAGGCCTCAAACGGTGCCATCTGAATGCTGGATTGATAACTGTTGTTATAAGTGAACTCAATCAGGGGTAAATACTCGTGCCAACCTCCTCCAAAGTCAATCATACAAGCTCTTAACATGTCTTCAATGATTTGATTAGTCATTTCTATTTGTCCATCAGTCTGAGGATAAAAAGTGGTACTGAAATTCAAATGAGTACCCAAGATGCTTGTAATCATTTCCAAAAATGAGACGTGAATCTTGGGTCTCTATCAGATACAATGGATATAGGAATTTCGTGCAGCCTCACAACTTCCTTCATATACAGAGCAGCCAAAACATCCATGGTCCACTTGGACTTAACAGGCAGGAAATGCACGGACTTAGTTAGCAGATCTACAATCAGCCAAATGGCATCAAAACCACCATGAGTCCTTGGTAATCCCATGATGAAATCCATGCCAATACTCTCCCACTTCCATTACGATATCTCGAGGGGCTTCAATTTCCCAACAGGCCTAAAATGCTCGGCCTTGACTTGTTGACATACTAAGCATCTGCTTACGAACTCAGTCACTTCTCTCCCCATGTTCGGCCACCAAAAGATTTTTTTTAGATCTTTATACATCTTTGTGACTCCAGGGTGAATAGTATACTTAGACCGATGGGCTTCTTCTAGAATCTTATGTTTTATCTCGGCAAAATCAGGAACGCAAATTCTCCCACGGAAAAGCAACCTTCCATATTCAGTCATCATGAAATCTAGTTGATGTCTTGAGAGGAGACAACCCTGGGTGGTCCCTGCGAATGGGAGGATGCCAAGCCTACACCCCCACCTCTATCCCAAATCCTAGGTGGTCCTTGTGAGAGTCTATCCTTCTTCCCAATCTATCCCATACCCTAGCCCCAATCTATCCCGCATCAATTTTGGTATCAGAGTTGATCTCGACTTCTTTTACGGAGTCGAGATCTGATCTATGCTGCCAGCATCACCGTCGTCAACCCTTCCTCCCTCTACTGATCTGTGCACCACAACCCATCCCCATTCTTCTTCTTCCTCCCTTCGTCCTTTTCTATTCTGTCTTCTTCCCCTTCCCACAACGAGCCCAACCCCCTCCACGAAACCTTACTTCTTCTTATTGAGTGCCAATAGGGGCGACGTCCTTTTGAGATTGCAGCCGCCCTCTCCCTTCCCCTCCCATCTCTACATAGCCACTAGCCGCTAGCCTCCTCACCCCTTCCTCCTTTCCTTCCCCCCTCTTCTTCCGCTTCATCCCGTCGCGACTAGGCCCCCCTACAAGTGCCCCCCCGAGCCCCCACACAGGCCCCTACTCGCGTACCAGCCCCACCACTGCCTGTGCCATAGTCAGACTTTGCCTCTCCGACCTTACCTCATCATCCCCCACTTCTGAACCCCACAACAGGAGGGCCCTGCCGCCGCCTGCTTGAATCTGCCTCGACCCCAGGACCTCTGCCAACCATTTGCTCCGCTACCTCCTCTACTGTGTCGGCTCCCCATTGCTCCCTTCTTCCGCCTCCCTCTATGCTATGCTGCGCTAGGGAATCACTAGCCAGGGAGGTCCCGCTTGGCCCCACTATGCCACAGGTGTGCTAGCAACAACCCTAGGACCCAATGAATAATTCCTCGTCGACTAAAAGTAGGCACAACCTTGGTCCAGACCGCCTACCATTGGGACTCAACAGCACCATCCCGTGTCAAGCACGAGTTCACCTGCAACCACAATGTTAAAAGGAGTATGTCAGCTCACAGAAAAGAGGCCCAATCCAGTACGATAGTTATTCAGTTACGGTACCATCAAGGCTGATTATTCCTCTTTGTATGAGAGTTTCAAGGCTATAGAGTGGTGACTCTATATTATGGAAATGTGACTATCTTATTTTGCCAAACCAACAGTTCTAGATGCGGTATATGAGGCCGACCCAACAATGACCGATGAGTATGAAGAAGAGGAGTGGGAAGTGATCTATGAGGCTGACCCCACTTTGGCCGAGGAATATGAAGAAGAGATGCGAGAAGGGTCTATGTTGCAGGATGCTTGGGATCATGATTTGGTTGTTACTTTCGGGATAGATTTGATTGATGACATAGTATCCGAGAATGATCCATTAGATGTTCCATCAATTGATCTATTCAATCTTACGCTATCTAGAGAATCGTCCCTTGTTGATGTTGTGTGGCTAGATTTTTGCACGGCAGATGAGAAGCGGGAACATGAGTTCTTTCATATGATTGTCCACCCTAGTCGCTCACTCTACCCTTGTGTGCTCGTCTTCGGTTTTCCTGCTGATACGGCCTTCGAAACCCCGTATGGTGGGACCAGAGACATCTCTTCACCTCGAAAGGCATTTTCATCAGGTGGTGGGCCACCAAGGGTATTTTCATCCTCGTGGATGGGGTTTGTTCGGCACGACCAAGTGAACACTGGCTTGTTAGCTTCAGATTCCCATCTGGCATCATCAGGCTCTGAGAGATGAGTTGTGGAGTCCATCCATCGAGTATCTTAAGGCTTCAGCAGTTCGAGTGAACATTCTTTGTTGATTTTCTTTGGCTTTTGTGCATCAGTAGGCCGCATCCTTCCATCGTTCAGGAACAATTGCCATCTAATTATATTTTCGGTGCCAACAGATGGCGAGTAGGCTCACCACTGATTTGGCCTCCTTCCAGTACCCTATAAAGTTTTCCTTAAATAACTTCTTCAGCTTCTGGAAGGAGGCGATGGTCCCAATCGACAAGGACTAGAACCATGTCCGAGCGTTCTCCCAGAGGGTGGTGACGAATGCCAAACACTTCACACCATCCGAGGCTAGATGGAATTCTAAGTTAGACTCAAAGCTGTGCATGTGGTCAGTGGGATTAGTGGTGCCGTCGTAAGGGGTACATGTCGGTAGTTGAAACTTCGGGGGTATGGGGGCTTCCATGATCTCCTTGGAGTAGGGAGCATGGAAGTCCATGTCATCGTCGATGAGGCCTCGGGTCTTTGCGGCATGCAGGACATCATCCAAGTACCAGACTTTGCCATCTATATAATGCTCTACCTCTTTGTAATGACGCAGTTGCTGGGCCATCTCTGGGTTAGAGTGCAGCAAGCTGTGCGGCCTTGGTGCAGGCGAGCTGCGCGGACGTCGGGCCTATGCGGTAGAGGCATGGGACATCTGTTGCACTCGACGAGAGTTTACTACGGTAGGAGCCCCTCCTTTTAGAGCTTGCTCCATTGGGGTGCGGCCCTGCCCCGTCAGTTTGTTAAGGAGGCCTTGGCTGAGATCCGTCAAGGCCTAGAGTAGGTAGCACACCTATACCAATTCATCAACGGTGGCATCCTGATCCGACCGCATAAAAGAAGACACCTCCTGTGATCCCCAGTGGGAACTAGGGCCTTGGTGGGACCCTCGGCAGTAGTTGCTAGTGTTGTAGTGGCTCCCACAGGGTGCCACGACTTTTCGATCAGATTCTCACAGATGATGCCAAAACGTGTAGAGGTGAGAAAATAGTCTCTCGAACCCCGTACCACACTTTTAATATTTATTTGTTAAGGAAGATCATCCAGCCACCCATGAAAGTCTACAAACAACAGAGAAATGACATCAGAAGAAGCCCTGGGCGTTATCCCAGGGGACAACTGTAACACCCTAGATTTTTTTTCATTTTTCTGGATCAAAATCTGTGAGTTCAGAGCGCCTTTGTAAGTCCCAGAATGTGTTTTATGATTTACTCTGGTTTTTGGCTGTCGAGTCTGCGGAACCCTGTGAAGGGTGAACCAATGTGTTTTCGGGCTCTGAGATGCTACAGGCGCAATGTGCCAGGATGCACCAGTCCGCCGCCGCCCCGAATTTGCTGGGGTGAAGAAGAAAAAGGAGAGGGGCTTAGCCCCAAGGAAAGAGGAGACGGTTGTGGACCCTCCACACCGTGCAAGCTTTAGGGCCTGCGCCCAACAAGCCAACATCCCCATAGTGGGAAGAAGATTTTACTAGCCTGTCGGAAGAGCCCAGCTCGCTTACGTCCCTCCAGTGGGAGGTCGCCAACTATCCCCAGTCCTACACTAGGGACGAGGGCAAGAAGAGATGACCAATATGGTCAGAAGTTATTTTAGGGGTCTAGGCAACCCCTGATTGGTCTAGCAATGGCTACGGCAAGCAGCCATGGTTGAAGAAGATCATTGCCCATTAGTGGTAGTAGAAGAAGAAGAAGAAGAAGAAGAAGAAGAAAGAATAATGATGTCGTTAATCGATGACCATGGATACAAAGATGGCTTTGATGTTGAAGCCGATGAAGCTATCCCCCACCAAGAGGAAAGAAAGAGAGCCTCCGTGTTCGAGAGGCTCACCTTCCCAGAGCATGCAATGAGAAGGGTTCACAGACAAAGAAAAAGTATGCAGATTTTCACCTGTAATATGACTGGGGTGTCCGACCGATATGGAAGACTACCTGAGGAGCCTTAGGAGCTGGCTTAATTAGCCGAGAGGCCGGGGCCAAACACTCAAAGGATGGAAGCCAGAAGGGAAATGCTGGTAGCAACTAGGGGAAGGCAGACCCTGGCTCACCAATATGATGAAGCTACTATTCTGACTGCCAATGTGGTAACGGCAGAAGAAGAAGATGCGTTGCTTGACATCCTGCCTGAAGGTGCGCCAGGGGAAACAACAGAAGCTATCCCCAGCACTACAACTATGGACCCATCCGTGCTGATGCTACTCCAGAAGTACCGACAGGAGATAGAGTTCTGGAAGAAGTAGCTCATGGAGAAAACGGAGCAAGCATCAGCTTCCAAGCAGCCTAAGATGCAGGCCGAATCATCACGGGAAGCCGTCAACCAGAGTGACTTCCCACCACTGTATACCCTTCCCCAGCCAGCAGAGCCAAGCTTGACAACGACTCAGCAACGCCCACCACAGCCGCTAATGCCGCCAGTGCTATCGCAGGTGCACCAGACACCCTCACTACTGCGTCCTCCTCCGCAGGTGACCCCCTTGGTCACCCCTTATCTGCAGCCGACACATTTCTACCCAGAACCAGTTGATTCGACAGTCATGAACAAGCTGATGGTGGAGAGAATGATCGAATTGAAGCTTGCTGAACGAAGTGAAGGTGATTATGTCACATTTGATGCATATAGGGTGCCATACCCAACACATTATGCTGCCAAGTAGCTCCCTCCTGGGATTAGCAAACCATCGAAGTTTGACAAGTTCAACGGGAATGGATCCCCGAAGGAGCATGTTGCCTATTATATGACTATCATGGGTGATCTGGCCACCGACGAGTCATATTTACTGAAATTTTTTGGATCCTCACTGACAGGGGTCGCATTTGAATGGTACTCCAGCCACGGGACCGCCCAGCCAGTGCGGCGCGCCGTTGTCACGCGGCAGGGCGCCCCGCCGGGCGGCGTCGCTGACGGTCGCCAGCGGCGTCAGGGCGCGGGCGCCGGCGACCAGGCCAATCAGGAAGGAACGGAGCATCGGCGCCTCGGAAGCAGGGGGTCCCTATCCGAACGGCGCCGCGCGCCATCCGATCCCTTCCGTCAGGCCCTACGCCGGCTCGGCCGGCATGGCGGACATGTCCATGTACACGGGCTCGAACACATTGCCGTCCGGGTCCTCGAAGGTGCGGCCATACATGAAGCCCATGTCCTGCGCCGGGCGGATGTCGCCCTTGCCGCCGGCCTTGATCGCCGCCTCGACGATGGCGTCCACGTCCTCGCGGCTGTCGCGGGCCAGGGCGAACAGGGCGGCGCTGGTGGTGTGGGCGTCGGTGATCGGCCGGGCGATGAAGGTCGCGTAGAAGGCGTGGGTCAGCAGCTGGAAATAGATCTCGTCGGACCAGACCATGCTCGAGGCGTTCTCGTTGCTGAACTGGGCGTTCTTCACGAAGCCGATCGCCTCGTAGAAGCGGGTGGACGCGGCCAGGTCGCGGACGGGGATGTTGACGAACAGCATCTTCGGCATGGGAGGCTCCATTGGGCTTTGTCGCAGCATAGGACGGCGATGGGGGACGCGGGCCGACAACGGCGGCGAAAATTGCGCGCCGCGGGCTGGCGGTGCTAACGGCAGACGATGTCCAGTCCCGACCTGACGTTGCGGGCGCGTCCGCAGCAGGCGCGCAGCCAGGCGACCATGCAGCGCCTGCTCCAGGTCAGCGCCGAGCTGTTGGAAGAGGTCGGGGTGAACGGCTTCAACACCAACCTGCTGGCCCAGCACGCCGGCGTGGCGGTGCGGGCGATCTATCGGTACTTCCCCAACAAGTGGGCGATCCTGGTGGCCATGGCCGAGCGGGCCGGCGAGTTGGAGCGGGACTGGATCGGCGACCTGCGCCGCCAGCCCGGGGCCGCAGAGGTCGCCGCCGACTGGCGTCTCAGCGTCGATCGCGCCATCGACGGCTATTACGAGGCCGCCCGGGGGCATCGCGGCTATGCGGCGCTGCGGGCCGCCAGCCTGGCCTCGCCGGAACTGCGCGCCATCGACGATCGCAACAGCCGCGAGCTGCAGCGGGACCTGGCCGCGGGCCTGCGCGAGCTGGGGGTCTCGGTGGGCGACGACCGGCTGCAGGCGCTGTGCCTGGTGATCATCGAGGCCTCGAACCGCGTCCTCGACATCGCCCTGCAGTCCGAGCCGGCCGCCGCCGACCTGCTGGTGACCGAGCTGAAGCGGATGCTGGTGGGCCTGTTGCAGGGCTATCTGGAAGGCTGAGCCCTCACGCCGTGGCCATCACCCCGTACGGATCCAGCCCCTGGGCGCGCAGCTGCCGGTGCGCGTCCTCATACCGCGCCGGCCTGCCGATGCGCATGCGCGCGCGGGCCGCCTCCAGCGGCTCGGCCAGCAGGGCGCGGACTTCCTGTTCGTGGATCTTCGGAGGAGTCAACATGTCTTGTGAAAAAATAAATGCAAAGTTAGACGTTCTTTTTGGGCAGCAAAAACATTTGGATCACATGGGAACATCACTATGCTGAGTAATATCATCTGTAGGGAGGCAATTATGTATAATTTATCAAGCTTGTATTGACCATTTGATGGGGAGATGAGGGCCCCAAAATCGCCACGATTGAAGGTTAGATTGGCTAGCCAACAAGAGATTTCTTACAGTCTTAGAGCTAAAAAACCACCACTAGAAATAGGAGACCACATCCACTTTTCCTTTCCTATAGAATTGGGAACAATAGGAGAGGGACATATTGGCAAGCAATAGACATACGAGGATGATCCACAGAATTAACAACCTCTGTCACAGAAACATGCTGATCATCCATGACCGCCCAACAAGCATCTGGGAGATAAGATTTTAGAGGGAGTTTCCCCGCCCATTTATGTGCCCTTCATTTTTCTTCAATCACCTCTCTGTGCAATTAATGCTGGGATGAACAATGTCGCGAGTGGGAAACTGAACCACGGCACCATTCATTCCCTTCTCTCTCGCTTCTTTGTTCTCTCTGTAGCAACAGTTGACGTCTGCAAAGGTGAGGGGATCCAATAGCAACTGTGGCCGGTTGGCGAGGGTGACTAGAGGTGAGATGGAACTGAACTCTCTGGTAGACGCCCGCGTAGGGGAATGACGTCCTTTATCTTCCTTTATAATGTCTGGAGCATGAGAAGGAACCAAACTTCAATGGCTAAGCAATGGCGGGCGGGCGCCCTCCTGGATGTGAGGGTAGAAAGATTTCCATGGTTGGAATCCCCCCAAATAAGTGCAACCAAACGCAACCTTGGACAAAGAGGTAGAAACATCACACAGCTCCTCCTGTGAACTTGACAAAATCAGTGCCCAACCTATGGGAGGTGACATTGGTCAACCAATCTGACCTTTGTTATAAAAATTAAACTAAGTGAGTCCAATTTCATCTACCCAATGAGAGAGAGCCCGCCATGCCAAGTCCCCGTCTTTTTCTATTTGTTCGTCGACAACCATTCCCCCGTACACTCAGGGGGATGGCGGACGGCGAGGCGGTGCCGCTGGTAGCCTTGAGCTCCAGGCGGGCGATGCCCATCATAAGCTAGCTTCGGCACAGCCGACCATGGTGTCCCCCTCGGCTGCCTCGTTGACGTGATCCTGGATGCCGTTGAGGCTGGGTATCGCCAATTTGACACTGCCGCTGTGTATGGCACTGAGCCAGCGCTGGGTCATGCTGTCGCCGAGGCCATTCGCCGTGGGCTGGTCCCCGCTCAGGAGGACCTCTTCGTCACCTCCAGTTTTGGTGCGTTGATGCCGACCCCGACCTCATCCTCCCCGCTCTCGAGAGGACCCTCAAGTGCACCACTACTGCAAACACGTAGGCCCCAACTCTCTCTCTCTCTCTCTCTCTCTCTCTCTCTCTCTCTCTCTCTCTCTCTCTCTCTGTCTCTCGCTATCGGGCGGGGGGGGGGTGGGTGGGGGTGGGGGGGCCACCAACTGCCATCCCCATCCCCTCCCCGGCCTCTCCACCTCACTCCAGTAACATCTCTGGCCTGCCGACGCACCCCCCCACCTCCGGTGCCATTGCAAGCTGAACCCCATCCCCTCCCAAGCTAATCCACCACACTCCACCACATTCCAGCAACCCTCTGGCCTACCGAAGCCACTCCCACCCCCTTCTCCTGAGCCATTGCAAGCTGAACCCCCGGGAGCTTGGCTTGATGGCCTCCTCCCCCTTCTTCCCTAGCCCTCTGGCCCCTGACCCCCACTCACCTTCTCCCAGAACTGGCCCCTCACAGTTCAACTAAACAAACTCAATCTCTACAATTCCGGCCATCCACCCCCAGCACCCCCCCAGCTGTCAGGCCATGGCGAACACAGACGAAGAACCAATGCAGGAAGATGAGGAAGAGATCAGGAATAGATTCAGAAGACTGGCGGTCCGAGGGAATGCACACGAGGTGATCGACGCAAGAGAACCTGCCAGAGAAGGCCAGGATCAGTGGAAGTTTACCCTAGTGGTGAAAATCCTATCAAAGTCTCCAATCAGAGTCGCGGGACTGAAGGAATGGATGGAGAATATCTAGAAGCCCAAAGGTGAGTGGCAACTCATCGACTACCCCAATAATTCATATCTGGTTAGGTTCTCCAATCCATCAGAGGTGGACATAATCTGCAAAAGGTCCCCATGGTTCTTCAAAAAAGACATAATGCTACTACAGAGAGGACTGCCACATATGTCGCCAACCCAATACTCCCTCATAAGGGCAGACATCTGGGTCAGAATATATGACCTACCGGAGGAGCTCCTGTCCCCAGCCGCAATAAAGCTGCTCGCAAGCCAACTAGGTGAACCATATGATCCAATTCCAAGAGAAATATCCTCATGGGGGTGGTTCGCCAGAGTCAGGGTGTCTATCCAGGTTGATAAACCCCTCAAACAAACCCTTCAGGTGAGGCTCCCGAGAGACAGTTTTAGAACCTTTCAAGTGGGCTATGAAAGACTCCCATGGTTCTGTCACTATTGTGGATGCATGGATCATGAGTCCAAAAATTGTTAGGAGTTAGAGGACCTCAAACAGCATATCAAGCAGTCTTACTCCCCCCAACCGAGACAGGAACTAGTTAACATGATCAACTTTGAATTTGGCGACTGGATGAGAGTCAATTCTGCAGTTAACATCAGTGCAAAGGCCAACTACACAGGGAGAACCCAGGCAGTCCATGACACCTTGGGAGAAGGCACTTCTGCTGTAGAGAGCCAAACAGAGCTGAGGAAGATGACCCCTATTCTGATACACAAGATAGCCCACTGTACCAACAGTCACTCCCCAGCCCCGAAGCCAACAAACCAAGCCCCACATCTGACAGCCGATGACTTTGAGGTACATTCCAGCCATGCCACTGTGGCACACCACACCTCCCCCCACTCCCTGCCCACGTCTCCCCTACCCAAAGTCAGTGGCACCATGTCACCTAACACCTGTCACCTTGTACCCGAACCCCCCCCTCTGGAGGACCACATCTCCAAGGGGTCACGGGGTCGGAGACGCCTCGTGCCATAGGGAATGCCGGGAGATGTCCTCATCAGCATAGGCATGAAGCCGTTTGCCACCAAAGACTATCATTGATGTTGGGTTGATGCCAACATAAAGGAAAAGGTTTAAATATTAATCTGGACGTAGGGTCCAAATCAATGGTGATATCCATATCGGCTTAGGCATGAAGCCATTCACCGCTAAAGACTTTATCGTTGACATTGGGCTAGTCCCAACGCAAAGGAAAAGGTTTAAACATTGATCTGGACATAGGGGCCAAATCAATGGTGATATCCATATCAACTTAGACACAAAATCGTTCGCCGCTAAAGACTTTATCGTTGACATTGGGTTGATGCCAATGCAAAGGAAAAGGTTTAAACATTGATCTGGACGTAGGGTCCAAAACAATGGTGATATCCATATCAACTTAGGCACGAAGCCGTTCACCACTAAAGACTTTATCGTTGACATTGGGCTGGTGCCAACGCAAAGAAAAAGGTTTAAACATTGATCTGGACATAGGGGCCAAATCAATGGTGATATCCACATTGACTTAGGCACGAAGCCATTTGCTGTTAAAGGCTTTATCGTTGACATTGAGTTGATGCCAACGCAAAGGAAAAGGTTTAAACATTGATCTAGACATAGGGTCCAAATTAATGGTGATATCCATATCGACTTAGGCACAAAGCCATTTGTCGATAAAGACTTCATCATTAACATTGGGTTGGTGCCAACGCAAGGGAAAATGTTTAAACATTGATCTGGACATAGGGCCCAAATCAATGGTGATATCCATACCGGCTTAGGGATGAAGCCGTTCACCGCTAAAGACTTTATCATTGACATTAGGTCAATGCCAACGCAAAGGAAAAGGTTTAAATGTTGATCTGGACGTATCTAAACCAACAATAGTAGGAGGAACCCATTTGGGCTAGAGGATGATATTTGAGAGCTTGGCCAAGGCGAAACACCACAAGACGAGGAGAGATGTTTATGTGCAGATTTGGACGTAGGATCCAAACCAGTGATGGTGGGATGGGCCCGATGGGATTAGGGATAAATATCCGAGAGCTCGACCAGGGCAGAGCGCCTCAAGCAAAGGGATGAGGTTTATGTGTCCATAATAATGGGCCCAGCCCAGGGGGATTGGGAGGGTAATATTTGAAAGCTCGACCAGGGTGGAGTGCCTCAAGCCAAGGAAAGAGTTTTACGTGTCCACAATGATGGGCCTGGCCCGGTGGGAGTAGGAGGGTAATATTTGAGAGCTTGACCAGGGCGGAGTGTCTTAGGCCAAGGGAAAAGGTTTATGGGCCAACTTAGACATAAAGTCCACACTAACAGTGGTGGGGTGAGCCCAGTGGGATAAAATGTGATATCTTTTGGTGAGCTTCAGTAGAACGTCGAGAGACAACGAGAGTATATCAGCTGGAATTAGAGGTTCCAAGTTAAAGGTAGAGGGTCAATCCTGGTGGGATTGAAGGGGAGCATTCCCATGTGGTTCTTCCTCGAAGTTCGAGGGTGCTGTGCGGATGTTCTTAGTTGCCAGCTCGTCGGGCCGAGTGTTCACTCGGCATTAGGTACGCTTTCCTGCCTTAGATTGTACTTCTGTTGGACTGGACTATGTTGTAGTTATATTGTTTATTTCTGTTAATTGCTGAATTGTCCTACTTTATTTCTTATTTCTATGTACACCACACCTACCCTTTTAGCCCTTCTGAGCCTTCCGGCTCGTGGGCGACGGTCCAGGATTCGAATGGTATCGGGTTATTCCCGATACCCGGATCTTGGGTCGTTACAGTTGGTATCAGAGCTGTGGCTGTGGAAGTACATGGGAATTCGAGATATTAAAATGATCAGTGTCCATAAGGTCCAGTACAGTCGGCAGATGGCATAGGGTTTTGTGCTTATTTTCCGCTTGGTTTCTCGCGTGAGAGCGTGAGTGCGCGAGTGCGCGGCGTTAGCGCTATGAACGTGGTTGCTGCTCTGTTGGAGTGTCAGCGTGGGGCCTGAGGATCGAGATCAAGAGCTTTCTCCCCTTGAGATAGTGGCCCCGGTTGTGCTGCGTTGAGTAGAGTTGCTGGCAGGTGTGTGTCGCTGCGGTGTTGCGTTCGAGGAATTATCAGCGAGGTCAAGAGGCTGGTGAGGATTGCTCGTGGTTGAGTGGCCGGGAGTGTGCTCCAGGGGAGTTGTCGTTGTTCTGACCATCCCCGTTCGAGATTTATCCAGCCCCTGAGACGCTGAGATCGTGGTTCGAGATGGCAGAGAGGGTGCTCTGGTCGAGAATTGTGCTCCGATGAACGGAGGATCTTCTAGGTGAGCTGCTGATTGTCGAGCCTGATTTTCCTTGTCATGCTCTGTGGCGTCAGAAATGACGTGTCGGTCTCGATTATTTTGCGGATTTGGAGGTAAGATTGGGCAGAGTTCCAATAAGCTCTTTGTCCTGCGCTTCTACGTGTGAGCAAGCTGTGTTAGCGCTTGATCTGGTTCGAGGTCGTATGGCAGTGGCGAGTTCGGGTCGCGAGGATGAGCGACGGCAGGTGCCGGTTATGGTTCATGTTGTGGCTTTTGGCACAACGGTTCGCGCGGTGACAGCTCGAGAATGGATTGGTGTTAGCACGGACAGATTCGAGGGAATGATGCCCAGTGGCTAGAGATGTTGTGACCGTCGAGCCTCGCGTCTTTTGTAGATTTTTCTTTGCTCCTTGGTAAGCGTTTTGGCGCGTTGAGGTTTCGAAATTAGAGGCAGGCATAGGTGAGGAGCGTGTGGCAGCAGCTAGCTCAACTGTTGTAGTAGAGTGTGGCTGGCAATCGGCAGGGCTAGTGTTCGAGGCGTGGTGAGTCGCAGTTCGAGGAATTGTGATGGTGGTGCATCGGGAGATGCTACGAGTGTGGTCTGACGGAACACTTGGTGAGTGTTGTTGGAGGAGCTGACCTGACGGTGGTATTGGTTTTCCTGGTGCTGGAAGGTGCGGTTCCCAGCGTACACGAGGCCTGAGGTCAGGTCAAGCGTGGAGTTTTCTCCCGATTTGTCGGAGGCATGATTGGGTTCTCCTCGGTCAGAGGTGATCGTGCTTTTGTTAAGATCGTCGTCTTGCGTCGCGTGATCGGATGGGTTGGCCTCTCTTGTGTGCCATGAAGTCTGTGCAAGACGCGTCCTGTGTTTTGGCAATGTGGCTGTTTATGAGAAGCGATGCCCATCCCCTAGTGCATAAGGATGTGTTGGCGCTACTCCGGAAGGATGAGTGCCAGTTGGGCAGTGTTCGCGAGAACTCGTGGCTGGAGTTGTGATTTCCGATGCATCGTGGATCGGAGCCTGCGGAGTTGCAGAGGATTGCCAGATCTGGAGAGAGAATCCGTGCTCGGGGTTCGAGGTAAGGGAGCTTTCCTCACCCTCTTTTCTAGTGTTGGTCAGCCGAGTTGTGAATTGTCGGGATGGCGGATTCCAAGTCGCTGTGATGGCTGTGCGTGTGGATCAGAGTGCACAGCGGAAGCCTGGTGGGCTCATAACCCACAAGTTCAGGATCGTAGAGTTGGTTGTTACGGGCGGATTTTTCGATGATGTGTTGAGCATCGGAGGATTGGTTCCTCGTTATGAGATTGTCTCGGGCTGTGTGAGACGTGTTGTTGCCGTGTCGTTGCTTGAGGTATTGTGATTTGTGGCCTTGACAGGATGGAGAGTTGGGGAAATATGTTGGCAAGTGTGCCGCATGAGTACCCCGTACATGCATTGAAAGCCGTGTAAGGCGTTGGGTTCTGTGTCTGGTCGAAGCTTGCTAAGGTTATCGCATGACAAGGGTCGAGGACGAGATGGTCTGAGTCGGTGGCTTGGTATCCGACTTGTGTTGGGGGCTGTGTCCTCGGATGAGATCGTGTTCTTGAGAAGTGATCTATGGCAGATTATAGGTCCCAGTTGGTGGCCGTGAGCGGCTTGTAAGCCTAGCCAGTGATCGACCATGGTAAGATGTGTATTGTCTGGGGACCCCGTGTGCATTGGTCGCGGCATCGTCGACTAGCTTGCAGTGGCAGCAGGCGGCACTTATCGGTTCTAGAGAAGTGTGCCGTGAATTGTAAGAGGTTGTGTCCAGTGGCTCTGCGGTGAGAGCTGAGCCAAGGATTGGCAGGCGTCCATTTAGAGTAATTGAGATGACATAGGATTTGATTGGGTAATGGACGGTGCCTATGTGGGGAGGTCTCTGAATAGACGTTGGCGTTGGAAATAGTGATCCCTGGTCGGTGACCAGCAAGGGAAGATTTTCTTGTAAGCCTAAGTCAAGTGATGTAAGGACCGAGGATTGTGGAATCATGTCATTTGGTTGCGTCGTGCTCCCATGAGAGGGTAGAGTTGGCATGAGGCTCGGATCAGATGCGGTGTCCGAGCGAGATTTGGCTTGAGGTGCGTTAATGGTCTGTGGAGGGTCAGCGGGTGGCCTGTCGCGATTTGGATCGCGCCTGCTGGGCCAGTGGTGGGTTCCCGTTGACGAGTATCTGGTGACCGATGGGTGGTCTTTCACAGACAGAAGATGCTGGTTGTCGTGGCTCGGGAATGGCGAGAGCCGTATGCCAGCGAGGCCTTGGGTGGCCGATCATGAGATGTGTTCTTTCCCGTATTAGATCTGGGATTTGCTGGAAGTTTGTCTTCTGGCAGAGTAGGTCCGGTGTTGTTGTAAACGTTCGACTTGCCAAGTGTGAGTTGGTGGAAACTTAGCGATGGTTGTCCCGGGTGTAGGGTGTGAGATTAGTCAGCTGGTCGTGAAGCTGACGTTTGGCTGGCCCGCCAAGCATGGGTGTTGACCGATGGATTGATTCTCGTAACGAGGAGTGCGTTTCCTTGGTAAGCGAGATGGTGACAGCGATGCCGTGGTTGGTTTTCGTGTCGACTGAGGTGACTGCCAGACAGTACCCCTTGCATGATGCCTGCTCTGATAATCGATGTGACTTGGATTGTGAGCAAGGCATTGTCCGTGATCGTTCTCTGGTTGCGTCCCTCAAGATAGTGATTTTTGCGAGTATCGAGGTTTGGCTGGGGCCCTGACGGCATCGTCAGTTGATTCAGATGTTTCTCCCCTTGTGGTATGGTGCTTGTCCTGAATTTCGAGAACGAAATTCATATAAGGGAAGGGTTGTAATGTCCCGCTTACCTGGACCTCATTATTGGAACATAAAAAGTGTACGTATAAAGTGTAAGCATGGGGAAGGATCCATCTGGTACAAGTATACTTGCAATTATAAGCACTTATACATACATTTAGAGAGAGAGAAACACTTTGTACACCTAATTTATTAATTACACTTATTAGGAGTTAAATTTATTTTTGCTCGACTCCCACGTCACGTTATCAGGTGACCCTGACATGAGGCCAAATAAGTTTAAGGTGAAAATCACTCAATTTTTTTTAAAAATAATATTATACTATTTTTTGGAAGTGAAATATATCTCTTTTTTGGTCTGCTTTATTTTGTTACACTAAACTAAAATAAAAAATCTCAACTAAACTTCAGTGGAGATGATATTGTGCATTTTTGTGAAGAAACGTGCATTAACCTAAGGTGCATGTGTTCCTTATGTATGTACGTTCAGTCGTTAGGCTCTGCTGTGACTCCTAATGGGTGAGACGACAGCCTACTGGCACTGCCCAGCAGCCCAATGCACTAGCCCCATACAATCCTCACCCTTGCGCACTCAGACATCCTCCTACATTCTGCACCCAATTGCCCATTTCTTCTGAAGCCTCAACTCCTCACCCTCTCATGACCCCCACCCACAATGCCATGAAATTTTCCTCACATGCCTGGATTTTGCTCATTCCCCAAAAGCCCATTGCTTAGACATCTATGGAACCACTGAAGGATCATTTGGATCAATGTAAAACACTGAATCCTCGGGGTTCTGAAGTTACTAGTTCCAAAATTTGTTGAAGCAAAATCCCTGATTGTGTTTCTATGGAAAAAGAAGCAATGCATTTCTTTGCGAATAGGAGATCTTGATCTTAGATTTCTGTATTTTACATCAAGCCAAACAGAAGGATGTTTTATGCCAATCCAGACAAAGCTTAAAGTTTCCGTACTTTTCCAGAACTTGCCACTATGATCAGTCGTGATGGCCGCCAAACCATAGCCTAGAGAATAACAGATTAACAGGTCCAAGTTATTACCATTATTATGTGTTACCTAATGTTGTCAGACTGCATTTGGGTATGTCTATCTATTTTCTGTCACTTCCCCTCGTATGAGCTGTCTGTAGTGGATCAATTTATTGGACTCGGTTAGTCATCATATATGCATCTGACTCAGTGTGAGATCTTGGCTTGCTACCTAAGCAGAACAACCAATTCACCTTCGGAGACTGCATTTGGATCTCTTGCTGACATATCTCACTTCGCAGGTGCAATATAACAGGCATCTTGCTTGAGATGGACAGGATGCTAAGACCTGGTGGTCATGCTTACATCCGTGACTCAAAATCCACTATTAAGGAGATCAAGGGGATCACTGAGGCAATGGGATGGAGAGTTGACCTACGAGACACATCGGAGGGCCCCTATGCAAGCAGAAAGGTTCTGATGTGCGAGAAACCGATGTTGCACCATTAAGACTCTTGTCAAGAAGAGCAGCCAATCACAACGTACTAACAAACCGAAAGCATTCCCCTCGTTAACTCAGACATTATATAAAGATCGGAGACCAACACGAAACTGTGTAAACGCCAAAGAGAGATGGAGGGAAGGGCCCTTTTCCTCGCGTCCCAGTCTTCCAGAATGTTGTATTTTCTTGATATTCTACGGTAAAGCTGGCAATTCATTGTTTCATGTGTTTTACGTTCTCATTTCTTATTTCACGTGTATTATTTCAGCTCTAAAAAGATGGCCAGTATGTAATAATGATTCTCAATTTCCCATAAGATGTGCATTAAGAAGTATTTTTGACCTACAATGTTCAAGTCGAGCTTTAGTCAGATATTATAATTTTTTAATAGTATCGAGTCTGACTCGACATAACTCGGGACTGGGCCGAGCTCATATTTTAATTTTAAGGAGTTGAGTCCAGGCCAAGCCGACCTAAATCTGACCCAAACTTGACACATTGACAGTCCTAAGGACTAGTTTTACCGTTAACTAAACTAAACTAAACCAAGATTCGTAGACTCGCCAACTCGTCGGAGATTTGGATCTGTCTTGGAACGATATCAATCTGTTCGACTCAGCCCAAGACATTTAATCGAACCCGATTGTGTCCGTTAATTGACTCGGATCATCTCGTATCGTATCGTATCATAACTCGGATTCACTGTCATCCAACATGAGCTACCTTACTTGCACCCACCCCGTACAAGTTAGTCAACATGATCTGATGTCTATTAAGTTATGGATCTTTTAGTCATACAACCTTATCTCCTCTCGTAGCACGTTCTAAGTTCAACCTTGACAGTGTCCCTTTATTTTTTTTTAATGTTTTTTATCTCAAGAGAGAGAGAGAGAGAAGTTGAGGAAGTGGAGTGCATGAATGGTAAGGCGATGGGGGGTCTGGGAGTGATGCAGGCGACGGAACCCACCATGGAAAGCTAAGTGGGAGGGCGTCGGAGTGGACGACAGATGGGAAACATAATCCGTGAGGGGACCTATTCCATGGTGACCCTTTTGATGGAATGGAACTCCCCTTCCACTTTATATAGGACTCTGGGGTATCCTAACCTAGGGGATGGCATGATAAGGCTGGGCTGTCACTAAGGATAACATGCAACGTTACCAACAGCTATTATTTTTTTATGATCAAGTGGTCAATTTTTGTAATATTGTGTACAAATGAATACATAGCACATAGATGATAACAATCAAGTTTCAGGATTGGATGATTATTATATCTTTTGCATATCGTAAAAAGGGGTGAGGAGTTCATCTAAATCTTAAAACTTCTAAAGATACTTGGGTGGTGGTGGGTGGCTGGGGGGGTGGCGGAATTTATTGGCTCCCTCTTTTGGTGTACGGAGAAAACTCAAGTCATGGACATTTCTTCGCTTGGAGGTGGTAATGTGGCAAACATTTGATCTCAACATGGCCATGTGGAGGGGGTTTTTCCCCGCCTCTTTCTTGGCCAAGTAACGCGTGTGGCCCATTAAGTAGGTAATATCTATTAGGGCTGGCCCATTTCCTCCCAACGCTGTAGAATCCCAGCTGCTCCTCGCAGGGAGGGAAGGCCACGTGCCCCTTTGTCAGGTTAGAAGTCGGAAGGAAACCGTTCAAATATTGGCTCAAGAAAAACTAGAGTCTTAACTGGATCATGATCTATCAGGAGGCCTTGAGAGATAACACGGCCCCAAATGACGTTGGAAGCTCTAGCTCGGTCTCGAGGCACACATTTTTCGTCCAGCCATCGGTGGAAGCCTGTAATCATCAGAATAACGACGTCAGAAGGAGTCCTAAGCGTTACCCTATGAGATAACCATCTGATACTTAAGTTAAGACATGGTCTAATAACATCTGGCAGGAGTTAATATCTTTATATTTGTTCTTCAGATATTCCAAATCTGAACAGTTTATTGCAATGAAAGAAAACAGGGGCTTAAAATTGCTATCTCATAATAAATCACAAACCACTGGAAGTTCAGCAACAACTCCAAAGCAGCTCTATGCCAGCTGTAAGAAGAAGATGGAAACCATGAATTTGCATCCTGCCAATGAGAAAAGGTGATAACCTGTGCAGTTCATGTAATGCTAAGCCTTCATTGATGTTGATCCTATGTATCTCAGGAAATCCTGTCTTTTGACTGCAGTGAATACAGTGGAGGTCATGAACAAGGAGGGAATCATAACAGTGGTGTCTTCAAGTCACTTCACCGGACTCTGAAAGTTGCCCCAATTTCTGCAGAGAGTGATACAAATCACAGAGATAGCCATACTTTATGGTAATAGACGTTTATGTCAATTTCTTATTTTTGAGCACATTTTGGCCCATTATTTTATCATTGATTTCTTTTGGGATTCTTAGGTATTTGGTGTTGGAAAAAGCTTCAAGCTTGCTCTACTATTTCTAGTTAGGCTGTGCTTAGGCAGTCAGGTCTATTTTAAGATATTTAGAAACTTTTAAATGATGAGCCCTCTTGTGAACTATGAGCAGCATGAATATTGGATTTTGTCTTGGAAGCTTGGTTAAATGACTTATGCTCCATAATCTCTTTTTCTCATAAGAAAAGTGAAAAGAAGTGTTGACTAGAACAACAGCTTTTGGTTGCTTGAATGCTTAGAATGGCATCAGTTCTCTAGACAGGCTTCCTTAGAGGGTCTATTCGGTGTCTACTGTTTCCCCAGCCATGAAGGAATGTTTGTAGATTTCTTTCAGGAGCTTATGCTTCCGAAGGTGAAGCATGATGATCTCATCATATGGAATCATGGCACGATATTCAAACAAGCAGATTTTTTCAGTGTCTTCCACTTTATACTACTAGGACTTAGGAAATGGTTATAATGATTGGCTAATCTCAGAAGAAAAAGTAGTGAAGGACTTAGTACCAACTCTGCATTCTGCCTTTTAATGGTCTCAATGTTTCTGTTTTATGGCAACATGTTTTTTGAAGCTTTAAAATTTTCTTATAGTAATGGGCATGAACTTATGTCCTTATGCACCAAGATTTGCCACAAGATTCCTTCTTCATATGAACAGATATCCACGATTATGGGCTCCACCTCAATCTTGTGGCAATTCTTAGTACCAAATCTACATTCTGCCTTGTACATCATGGTCAAAAGTTGTTTTGCCACAAGATTCCTTCTTCATATGAACAGATATCCACGATTATGGCCTCCACCTCATGCTTGTTTTACCATTTGAGTGACCATGATGTACTTAGTTGTGCAAATGTTGCTTTCCACTCTGGATTCATTTCTAACAAGAACTTTAAGGCTGCTTTATGTAAGATATGAATTAAACAAATAACTCTCATGGAGCTTATGAAGAAAATGTGCATTGGAATTCATAATGAGCCATCATTCTCATGTTTCTGATTAGATGTCAAGATTTCAGGTTATTAAATTTTGAACATGTGGATTTAATAAATAACCATTAGAATAACGACCATTACACAGTCATGAAATTAAAATAGCGCCCATGGGTGGGTCACTATTTCACTGAGATTCAGAATTTTTAAAACCGAAAGCCATGGAGACAGGGTTGAAAGAGATAGACATGCATGCCTGATTTATATATTTATTGGGTTAAACTAAACACTTGAGCACACCTACCTTGGGTGATTTTTGATTGATGATAGATCGAAGGAATTGATGGAGTAATAATAATAAAGGCAGCTGTAGCTGCTCGGCAACGGAAGTAGAAGGTGGTGGTAAGAAGCTTTGTCCAGTAATAAGGGAAGAAGCTAGTAGCAAGCTTCTTATTGCTCAGCCGTGGGAGGAAGGAGAGGCTTCTCTACTGCAACCTTTGATGATGATGTAGTCGCAACAGAACAGCAGCTATGGAAGATGTGTCTAGCAACAGAATGAAGGTGTAGGCTTTTTCACTCTCAGGAAGAAGCGATTACAGCAGCAACAACTCCGGGGAAATAGAGAGGCTTCGTAGTAGGAAGAGAACCAAGCAACTGTTGGTGAAGAAACAGCAATCTCCTTCTAGGCAAGAAGAATACGGCGGAGAAGAAGCAATTTGTTTTCTCAAGATCACCAGCTTCTAGGTTTAATCCTTGCTAAGAAAAGATTGATGGTTTGTGAGGAACTTAGTGGCAGCAGGTCGAGTGGTTGAGGAAGAAGATTAATAGCTAGGCTTGAGCAGTTCGTGGGTTGAGGAAGGAAGAGTAACAGGTTGGTTTTTAGGGGAGAGCTTGGTATTTATAGTGCTTGGGATCCCAATAGGTTTGGTGATCGATTGGGACTCTAACTCCCTAGTACAAGTCTTAATAGCACTAGGATTTCCCCTATTAACCCTTCTAAAACACAAACACTTCCTAGATAGAGCGAAATACGGCTATCAGTTTCCTTTTTAAACTTTAAGGAAATTCGCGACCAGGTGACAGCCACGTTTTACTAAGTCACGTCCACATCAAAGTCACATTTTATTAAGTTGCGCCCATCTCACGGGCATTTCTTAATGAATAGTGCCTCAGGTACGGGCGCTATTCATCTCTTTACATTGATATGTAATCTTTCCAGATTTTTATCTTTTTAATTTGATGAGGTCTTGTCATGAAATTTTATGGGTAAGATTTTTCTATTTTTCTCTATTTTTTCATATAATTAGTTTTTCAAGATTCCTTTAAAATAAAATGTGACATTATTCACACGCTATTCACAGTCTTAAGAAATAGCGACTTATACTACGTAGTATCATTTGCTTAACAGGACAGAATGAAGGATGCTATTCACCCTTGCCATGAACACTCCAAAAGACCGAAATTACATATACATCCATTCTATTATCTTTTAACTATCTTTAATGTATTAAAGCTTATCAAGATATCCCTATTCCTTCAAATAAAAATATATTGTAACAACTGTTGAATAACTAATTTCCCAGGAAAAGTAGGAGAATAAATCGGAGGACAGGGAAGAAATCTGGTGGTTTCGGAGGAAGAAAATAACGAGGGACGCGATGCCCTAGTAGAATCGATAAGAAGAGGAAAAGGAAATCCGGAAGGAGAGAATGGGAAGGGGCGTGACGCCCAAGAAGGATAGGAGAATGAGATGAGGGATCCGGAGGTTCCGGAGGGAGAAAATAGGAGAGGGTGTAGTTCCTTGAGAGTGGAGATAGAAAATTTGGAGATGAAGGTGAATTGGAAAGATCGAAAGAAGAGTCTGAAGGTTTCAGAGGTTCCAGAGGAAGGGAGTAAAAAGGGACGCGATGTCCTGGGAAGAGTGGATCAAAAGAAATGGGATAGGGAGGATCTGAAGGTTCCGGAGGAAGAAAATGCCGAGGGATGCGATGCCTTGGGAAAAGGGATGGAAAATCTGGAGAGGCCAGAGAGAAAGGTAAATTGGTAGAGGGAGGATCCGGAGGTTCCAGAGGTTCTAGATGAAGAAGATTGGAGGGGACACGATTCCTCAGAGATTGAGAAAGGAGAGAATATGAAGGGGCACGATGCCCAGAAAGTATAAGGGAAAGGGAATCCAGAGATTTCGGAAGAAGAAAATGTCGAGAGACGTGATGTCCCGAGAGAAGAGATGGAAAATCTGGAGAGTCCGGAGAGAAAGGAAAATTGGAAGCAATGAAATGGGGAAAGTCTGAAGATTCTAGAGGAAGAAGATAGGAGGTGGCATAAGGCCCCAGAGATTGAGAAAGGAGAGAATATGAAGGGGCGAGATACCTGAAAAGTATAAGGGGAAGGGAATCTAGAGGTTCCAGAAGAAGAAAATGCCGAGGGTCGCGATGCCCTGGCAAAAGAGATGAAGAGTTCAGAAATTCCAGAGACGAAGGTGAATCAAGAGAAATAGAATGGGGAGGATCCAGAGGTTTCGGAAGACGGGAAAGTTATGGGTTTGGAAACCCAGGAAAGAAGGAATGTAAATGCACATAATGCGATGAATGCAATGGTTTCAAAGGATGCTTGTAATGCAAGGGATGCAAGGAGGGGATCCTCCTTCTCATTCCATGAGTGGCCCATAAGGAGCAATTGGTAAGAAACGTGGGTGGAATGGAATAGAAAGTGAGTGGGTTGGTGGAAGGCCTGTCGTCAAAAGAATGCCCGCCCCTCCATGGTAGATGAGGTGCTCAGCCAGGCAACTCAATAAGTTAAATGAAGACACACAGGCTCTTGTCTGATGAAGTGTCAACAACGAATGGAAACTCCATCGAAAGGCGGGATATATCAATATGTGGGAGTAGAGATTTCAACATGGGAAGCTTTGGAATGCTCGAGGCTCTTGGAATATCGCAATGAAAAGTAGTTGGTAAAATAGGTACTTGCCCCTAGCATGAAAAGGGAGAAATAAACATGTCATTGGAGGCTTCAAGCAAGGGGTGCCCTGTCCGGCCTTTGAGCATGGATTTCATCACCTCCTTGGTGAAAGAATGTGTCATGATGATATTGGAGGAGAACTAGGATCCAGGGCTAGAAGCCCATCTTGAGTGCTGGTGGTGCTGGGACCCAGGGCTGAATGCCAGTCTTGGGTGTTGGCAAAACTGGAATCTGGGGCTGGAGGCCCGTTTTGGGTGTTGTTGTAGCTAGACCTCGGGGGTGGCCGCCAGTTTTGGGCATTGATGTAGTTGAAACCCGAGGCTGAACAGCATTCTTGAATGTTGTTGGAGCTAGATCCCAGAGCAGGATACCCTTTTTGGGTGTTGACGATGCCGAAATTATGGGACCCAAGGTGGGGCGCCCATCTTGGGTGTTGATGTAGCTGAGACCCAGGGCTAGGAGCCCGTCTTGGGTGTTAAGGTGGCCATATCCCGAAGAGGAAAATCTGTATTGGGAGTTGGTGTTGCTGGATCGTAGGGGTAAAAGACCCCACCGTAGAGTAGGGAAGCCAGGGGCCCAATGTAGAGAGTCTGCATTGGGGGCTGACCTTCATGAGACCCGGGCTTGTGTGCCTGAGCCAGGTGTTGGGAGGGGGCCTCGAACTCGGGCTTGAAAGCCCGTATTAAGTGTTCGCTCATCCAAGATTCGCGTCAAGAGGCTCGAATAGCATGTCGGGAGGCCTTGACCCTAGGGTAGGAGACCTGTGCTGGGGAAAGCTTGGCTGGGAGCTGAGAGCCCAAGTGAGAGGCTGAGGAGCTGGGAACCTTGGGGTAATGGTCACAGGAGTCTCTCTTGTTGGAGAAATAGAGGGGCCAGCTGCCTGCATGGGCAGTCATCGGACTGGGCTGCTCGTCGGCTACGACAATGGCGCCCGAGGATTAGTGCGAGCCAAAGATCGACGCAGTGTTGCCAAACACGAGTGGCATTGCCAACCATATGTGCCCGGCATGGATGGCGATGATGATCGGACTGTAGGTCACTGTCGCCACCAGTATGTTGTTGCTGTTGCTGGTGCCGGTTGGTCACTTGATGACGACCAGTTGCATGTTGCATCTTGGACAGGGGGCCCTCCTCTTCCTCTCTGATAAGAAGAGGAGAGGGCATTGCGGCGCACACTTGATGCGTGTGACTCCTCTTCGGCAGAAAGAAGAAAGGTAGGAGACGTCCCACCGGGCGTGCCATCCTTGTTTGCCACCGCGGGGAATTTCTCTTTGTGCTTCTTTTTCTCACGATGGGGGTGTACACTCACCTTTTACGGAAGGCCGAGATAGGTCGACTTGGCATGCGGGAATTCCAAGGGTATTGAAATGAAGGTGGAAAGAATGATAAGAACGCACTGGAGGGAGTGGCATATGGTTAATCACTCTGAAAAACTAGAACATGGATGGCTAGATGGAATGCAGACGTGCCATTCGATTTCTCGATGATCACCTGTGGAACCAAATGTTTAACTGGGGATGCGTCGCCAGGACGCGACACGTGTGCTTGGGAGATGGGCGACACGTGGAGAGAAGGAGGTTCCACAGGTACGAGTGTGCAGGCGACTGTGGGGAGTCATGTACTGGACGTCTTTCCCCACCGACTGCAAGCAGTCGGTGTTTATTTTACATCGAGTGAAGCCCGAACACCTTTGTTTCTATTTTCGAAGAGAGAGTCAGGGACCCTGGACGCCGCGACGTCGGGAGGGCTTAGTCCATGCAACAACGATAGGGCAACAGGCAACAGCAACACAGCAGAGATAGCTGGGGGCAAGGAGACTGGTCCCAGCGAGGAGGGGGATCCACTTCCTAACTGGATTACATGACTTAGATGCCGTGAAGGGCATTTATGTGGGGGCGTGAGAGCCCGATTACAAGTGCTTGCAAGCTGCGGGACAATTCCGTCATTTGTGACGGTCCCCGGGTCATTGCGTTATTGTGTGGATAATTCTGTATTCACATGTAGAGTCCGCAAGAGGACCTGTGACTCGACTGGGTGCCCCCCGAGGGGTGCCACAATGTCTTCTTGTCATGAGACAATGTCGGGGTCAGAGTAATAGGGTGCCGTATGCACCGTTGTGCTGGGGCAGTTGGGCGCCACCACGGCCGAGGTGACCGAATGACGTAGGCACCACTTGTCGCTGGAGCAGTCAAGCGCTGTTGAGACTTGAGTGGTCGAATGGCGTGAGCATCGCCATGACTGGAGTGACCAAAAGCTGTTGAGCTCAGGATTGCTGGGTGCCGTGGGCCCCGGTGGGACTGGAGTTGTTAAGCGATCGGGTGTTGTGGATCCCGATGTGATTGGTGTAGTTGGCAGTCGGGTGCCGGGGGCACCGTTGTGATTGGAATGCTTGACAGTCGGGTGCTGGGGGCACCGTTGTGACTGGAGTGCTTGATAGTCGGGTGCCGGGGGCACCGTCGTGGCTGAAGTGGCTGGCAGTCGGGTGCCGGGGGTACCGTTGTGACTGCAATACTTGACAGTCCGGTGACGAGGGCACCGTCGTGACTGAGTTGTTGAGTGATCGGGTGTCGCAGGCCCCGACTTGACTGGAGTGGCTGGCAGTCGGGTGCCGGGGGCACCGTTGCGACTGAGTTGTTAACTGATCAGGTGCTGCGGGCCCCGACGTGGCTGGTGTGACTGGCAGTCGGGTGTCGGGGGCACCGTTGTGACTGAGTTGTTGAGTGATCAGGTGCCGCGGGCCCCGACGTGGCTGGAGTGACTGGCAGTCGGGTGCCGAGCGCACTGTTATGGCTGGAGTGACTGGCAGTCGGGCGTTGAGGGCACCATTGTGACTAGAGTGGCTGGCAATTGGGTGCCGGGGGCACCGTTGTGACTAGAGTGGCTGGCAGTCGGGTGCCAGGGGCACCGTTGTGACTGTCGTTGATGACGGTCGGGTGTCGGGGTCATCGTTGTGACCGTAGTGGTTGGCAGTCGGGTGTCGGGGGCACTGTTGTGACTGTAGTTGGTGGCAGTCTGGTGCCGGGGGCACTGTTGTGACTAGGTAGATGGGCACCGCTGGACCTTGATCGTCGTGCTCGGGGCCCGTTGATAGAGGCAGGGGCCTGGCGCTTGATCTCGCACCGAGACTTGTGAAGTATGCCCATTGTCTGGATAACGGTGTTAAGGGCACGCTTATTGAGATAGGGAGCCAGGCTGGGCACTTCGATCGAGCCACCTACGATGGCACACGATCATTGAGACAGAGACTGGGTAGGGGCTCTCATCAAGCAATGACTGTTGTGTGCATGAATGTTGAGGTAGAGACAAGGCAGGGTGCCTCGATTGAGCAACGTTGGATAGTATGCGCTCGTTGAGGTAGGGACTGGGTAGGGTGCTCTCATGAAGTGGCATCTGGGTCATGCACGAAGGTCGAGGCAGGGCCGAGAGGGCCATCCCTGTCGAGCAACGTCTGGGGGCGCATGATTATCGAGACAAGGCTCAGGCAGAGTGCTTTCACCAAGCGACATCAGGGTCATGCATGACCATCGAGGCAAGACCCAGGCAGAGTGCTTTCACCAAGCAAGATCTGGGTCGCACACGATTATCGAGACTACATACGTTCACTGGGGGCCGCCTTTTCGGAGGTGGGTGTTTGGGCTAGAAGCTGTATAAGGGATGCCCATGCGGCATGCCCTCGGCGTGAACCTAGCAAACACACACGCAAATCTCCCGGAGATAGGTGTTTTGGCTAGACGCCGTGTGGGGGATGCCCATGTGGCGTGCCCTCGGCGTGAGCCTAGCAAACACAAACAATTCTCCTTAGCGCACCTTCGTAGTCCAGGCTGAGCTCCTTGCATTGATTGTCCATTGGGTTCCTGCCTCTTGGGCTCCCAAAGGGAGGTTTTATAGGAGAAGTTGAAGGGTCAAGGGGTTGACGCGGGTTGGCCAAGGGGTTGGAGCTGGTCTGCGTAAACCCCCTCCCCTGGATGGGGTTTACGCGGACTAGCCTAAGGGCCAAAGCTGGTCCGCGTAAACCCCCTCCCCTGGATGGGGTTTACGCGGACTAGCCTAAGGGTTACCAGACAAATCGAGAATCTGGGTGGAATTAGTGCCTCAATGGCTGCCACAGATTGCTGAATTGGTGCCCAACTGGCAGCCACTATTTCCAGAATGGCACCCTCACAGAGGGGTGCCCATTCTGTGACAAGGCAGGCTCGGGAAAATCTAGAAATCAGGACTTAGGGAAATGGCGCCCAAACAATTGCCATTATTTAACAATTGGCGCCCAGGGGGCAGCCTTTATTATCAAAATGGCGCCCAAGGGGCTGCCATCATTTGTGTAAATGGCGCCCAAGGGGGGTGCCATTATTTAGTAAAGGGCGCCTACAGAGAGGGGCACCCAATCCCATTACATTTTTTTTAAAAAAAATCTAAAGGAAAAGATGACCCCTCAAAGTGTCACCATTTAATTGATGACACTCTGGAGGGTCTCTATTCAGTAAATGGCACCCTAGGCAGGGGCACCAATTTCTCTGGGTGCTTTACACAACGGGCATGTACATTTTGAGACATAAAATACTATTCATTAGGTCTAAAGTTCACGAAATCGAAAAGTAAGGACATGGGTTGACAGAGAAAATTATCGGGATCACAGAATCATACTCATGCAAGAACTTTATGATTACGCCTCATAGATATAAATTTTCTAACATGGTAATCATTAATGGCAGGAAAATGAATTGACGACGAGTTGCAGGGTCTTCAATTAATGGGCGCCCATCACTAGGTTGCCTATTACCTGAAGGCAGTAATTTCTATTTTTTTGTAAAATTGGCTATATATATTTGATAAAACCCGTGTGGCATGCTACATTTGATCTCCATAAAATCGGTGCAATGGCTATATCACATGGAAGATGGATTATACTAGTACTACTCATGCATGTTACCCTATATTAGCTACGAGTTGGGCCAGATCTTGAGAACACCTATCTTTTGGCGTGAATAACGAGGTACGTAGAAGGAAGAATAAGCAATCTAAGCCCTTCACGTTCCCTTCTGCAAAGCTCCAGCAACAGGAAAAAGAACGTAGGAAGAAAATACCCCTTCACGTTCCTCGAAGGAATAAAAGAAGGAAGATCCTTCTCTTCTACAGATGGAGATGAGAGTAGCAACAGAATGACGGCAATCACCATCTCACCTTAGATGGAGGGGAATAATTATAGGGAAAGAGGACATAAGGGGTCCATTGCCAGGGAAAAAGAAGCCATTAATGTCTCAAATCCGTTGCCAAGGTACATTGCCAGTGAAAGGTTGTTGTTCTTGTTTCAACCCCTTCTAGAAGAATAGTAGCTGGAAGGACAGCTGTTGCCCTTGTGAAAATGGCGCCCTTGAGGGGGGGCACCCATTGGATCTGGCACCCTTGCAAGGGGGGCGTCGATTCCTTCATGGGTTTTCTTCCTTTTTTTTTTCCCTAACAGAGAATTGGTGCCCAAGAAGGGGGCGCCCTTGTGAGGGGGCACCCATTCCCTCATGTGGTCCCATTCTCTCATGTGGTTTTCTCTTTATATATATATATATATACAAGGAATGGAAATGTTAATGCCCCCGCCGGCTTGGCCCGGGCGACGACGAACGACTGCCACGAGACCGTGGCCCAGGCGATCAGCACCCCGGCCACGGCCGCCAGCACGAAGGTCCAGGCGGACAGGTCCACGTGGTAGGTGAAGCCGTGCAGCCACCAGTCCATGGCGAAGAAGCCGACGGGCATGGCGACGGCGATGGCGACCAGCACCGGAATGGTGAACTGCCAGAGCAGCAGCATCACGACCTGCACGGTGTCGGCGCCCATCACCTTGCGGATGCCGATCTCCTTGGTGCGGCGCTCGGTGGTGTAGGCCGACAGGGCGAACAGGCCGAGGCAGGCGATCAGCACGGCGATGGCCGCGCAGATTCCGATCATCACGCTCTGGATGATCACGTCGAGATACTGGGTCTGCATCGACCTCGACAGGAACACCTCGGAGATGGGGTCGGTGTTGCCGGTGGCTTTCCAGGCCCGTTCGATGGCGCGGAGGGTGGCGGGGACATCGGCGCCGTTCAGCCTGACGACCAGCATCCCGGAAATCGATGGCTGTATGAAATAGAAGTTCGCCCTCGCGGCGGCGCGGGCAGTCGCCGGCATGTCGGGGACGACCCCGACAATCGGCATGCGGGGCGAAGATCCCCCGGCATAAGCCACCTGGGTCGCATCGCGCAGGACCACCATCTGGCCGATGGCTGCCGAAGGTGAGGCGTAGCCCAGACGACGGACAGCCGTCTCGTTGAGGATGATCGACGGGTATATGACCGCGTTTCCGTCCGTACCTGCCGAGCTGTCGCGGCCGTAGCGGCGATCGAACAGGCGTCCGGCCACGGGATGAACGCCAAGGGTCTGCAAGAGGCCGAAATCCACCGCCTTGTTGTCCAGATTGACCAGCTGCCCGTTGTGGCCCTCGACCGACATCTGGGCCAGGAACGAGAGGGGTTTGAGGGCGTACATCGACCCGCAGGACGCCGACTTCACCCCGGGCAAGCGGCGCACTTCGTCGGGGAAGGCGTTCTTGCAGGGCGTGGACACCTCGACGATCCGATCGCTGTCGCGCCCCCCCATGCCCATGTGCAGGGCGAATTGGGTCTGACGATAGAGCGTCGCCGTCGTCACGATCAGGCCGATCAGGACGGCGAACTGGATCACCACCAGCGCCTGCCGCGCCAGCATGGAGCCCGATGTCTGGATGACGCCGCCTTTCAGCACGGCCGCCGGGCGGAAGCTCGACAGCACCAGGGCGGGATAGATCGCCGATAGCAGGCCGACGGACAGGGCGACGGCGCCGATGCCCGGAAGCAGCCAGGGATCGTGCAGGACATCCAGCGTCAGCTCCCTCTGGATGAAGGCGCTGAAGGCGGGCAGCAGCAGTTCCGCCAGGGATAGGGCGATCACGGCGGCGAGGGCGACCTGCAGCAGGGCCTCTCCCATGAACTGGAGGATCAGGTCCGTGCGTCGCGCTCCAGTCGCCTTGCGCACGCCCACCTCGACGGCGCGGCGTGCGGAACGGGCCGTCGTCAGGCTGACGAAGTTCATCGCCCTAGAAACCGTTATAATGGGCAGCTTCTTAAGATAGGTCGACACCACTATCTCAGCAGGTCGACCTCATGGTGCTTCCAGAAGTCGTTGAAGATAGGACTCTACAAAGTAGTGTCGACCTCACTATCTCAGTAGGTCGACCTCACTGAAAGAAAATCTCAAAGTATTCTGACGAATCTATCTTTTCAAAAATCTTCCAAAGAACATTAATGCTTGACGTAAACTCCCAAAAACATCTTTTTTGAGGTTTGGAAGACGTTCCTAGTCAGAGGTTCTTCCACTTCATTATGACAGCTCATAATATCCTAGTTTGAAGAAGACCATGTTAGAGCCAAATCGGTGAAGGTCTCTTCTCTGCCAGAAGACTGGTCTGTCTATCCTAAGAAAGGACTGGTCAGGTGGATTGCAACTCTCTATATAATTGACAAAGCTGTTCCCTCTGCCACCAGATTTCAACAAAGTCCACTCTCCTTGTCACCATCTTATTCTAGGACCGGTTTGAGAAGCAATGCCAGCTCAGAGTCAACCGTCTGTAGAATACTTGTGATGCGGGACCGCTAGGTGGACTAGGACTCTAAGTAAAGACATAGAATACTCAGTTCCATTGGATCTAACTGCGAACGTAAACAGGATTAATTTGAAGTAGCAATTTCTTGTAATTTTAATCGACGTGGGGACTTGATTGATAATGTCCCAGCGTCAAATCTTTCACTCTTTACTACTTTTCAGGTTTTCAAAACCCACGTCCTCACTCGCTTTGTGGGGGTAACTCGGTAGATTGATCGCAACACTATCTCAGGAGGCAAAGATTGCGTGCTCTCAAACTATGTTGTGTTTGAGAAGAAGACTAGGATTGAACGCACGTTAGGGTCACCCCTTAGATCCGACGATCTTTACTTGATTAGGACCAGAGAGTTAATGTTAGCTTGGTCGAGACTGAGTTTTTCTCCCGGTTAAAATCAAGATCGAACATACCTTAGGATCATCTTTGAGGTTTAAAAATCTCTATCTGGTTAGGACCGAGGAGTTAACATTAACTCGGTTGAGATTGAACCTTTCTCCTAGTCAGAACCAAGATCGAATGTACCTCGTGATTGTCTATGAGGTTTAAAGATCTCTATCCGATTATGAATGGAGAGTTAGCATTAGCTCGGTTGAGATCGAGTTTTTTTTTTTGGTGAAGACTAGGATTGAGCGTACGTCAGGGTATCCTTGAGGTTTAACGATCTCTACTCGGGTTGGACTAGAGAGTTAATGTTAGTTTGATTTAGACCGAGATTTTCTCCTAGTGAAGACTAGGATTGAACGTACCTTAGGGTCTTCCTTGAGGTTTAACGATCTCTACCCAATTAGGACGAACCCAATTAGGACGAGAGAGTTAACGTTAACTCAGTTGAGGTCGAGTTTTTCTATTGGTTAAGACTAAGATCGAATGTACCTCAAGGTTGTCCCTGACGTTTAACGATCTCTACTTAGTTAGGACCAAGAAGTTATTGTTAGCTCGGTTAAGACCGAACTTTTCTCCGGCCCCCCCCGCGGCCGCCCCGCGCGCGGGCCCCCGCCAGGCCAACAACGGGGGGGGCGGCAGGAGGCAGATGGCCGACCTAAGCGGAAGGGGTGGTATTCGGCGCGTGCAGGGTTCGCAAAGGCAGCTGGAAGGGTGGGCAGTGTTTTTCGACGGCGTTGCAGGAGCCTCGGGTAGCTGTGGGCAGTGGGAAGAAGAAGGGAGGTGGTGAGATTGGGGGGGTGGCCTGTCCGACAGGGAAAGAGGGTCAAGGAGGATGTTGCAGTGGTGGGGTACAGTGGAGGGAGGCGGGGGCGGCTAGGGTTTTTGCGAAGGAGGAAAGGGAGCTCGGGGAAGGAGAAGTAGTGAGGAGGGCGACCCGGTGGTTGCTGGACTGCGTAGGGACATAGATGGGGAAGGAAGAAGAAGTGGAAGAAGTGGATCTAGAGAGCGGATGTCGACGGCATTGGACGGCGGTTGTCGCGGTGCAAATACGATCTCTACTCTGTAGGAGAAGTCGAGGCCTTCTCTAATACCAAAATTGGTGCAAGACAAAAATGGGACAAAAGTTCGTGGCTGTGCGGGCTGGATAAGGTAGCTGATGGCTAGGGTTTAGGATGGAAGGAGAAGAAGGATAGGAGGTGAGGGTGTAAGCTTCACACTATCCCTTTCGCAGGGACCACCTAGGATTGCCTCTTCTCAAGACTCTCTCCTCTCCATCGTAGAGAAGGGGGAACACGTTAAAAGTCTGTAAAATTGCAACTCAATATTCTTCAGTAATTGGAAAAGTGGGATTACAAAGATTATTTATAGGGGTTAGGCTAACCCTAACCCTAACATGACCTCTTTGGACCAAAATACACCATAGACTTAAGAAATAGTGCGAAAATCGCACCAAAAATTACAGGAAAATAAGAAGACCCAACATTAGGTCCAAAGGAGCCCAATAAGTCCATAAAAATTAGAGACTTATTCCTATCCAGTTGAGACCACTATTTTAGACTTAAATAAAAATAAATTACATAATAAAATTAAAATGATGTTACTATGACTCCGATCGTCACTCGCGTAAATAGTGGCACTGTGCGAAACGCCAATTGAGTTTGTCGTCCGATGTCACGAGTCTCGCTCTGTGTCCGTCATGAGTCTCACTCCGCATCAATTGATTAATGAGAGGAAGAGTCCATGGAGAAGCTATATTGAAAAGTTTTAGATGAGACATATTGGACCTCTTGTCCCTTTGGCTTTTTCCAATGGCTGATCATTCATGGAGGGCATGCTCTTCCTTCAAAGGATCATTCTTGGAGCCCTTGAGGGAAGGGAGGAGTTTGGTGCTCTGTGGTTAAGGTAGGGGTAGGGGATTGAAAAGGTTCTCTTTCAATCTTAAAGATATATCAGCTGCATCAGGTCTGGGTGCTGGAGCATTTTTGACCAAATCTTGTTTTTTCTCTTCTTCTTCTGGCTGGGTCTCCCTGTGCCACCTAATGAATACAACTTATCTGGTAGTGGTTCTGGCATTTGCTTCCCCCACCTTCTACTGAGGTTTTTTCGCTTCGGCCTCCCCCTATAAATAGAGGAGGGGGGGATTCAAACGGTCCCCACCGTTTGAACTCCCCCTCTCCCTCTCTCTTCTTCCTCTCTCTCTCCCGGTCGACGGAGCGAAGGCGTCCTCTTCCCCCTTTCTTCTCCGTCGCCGCCGTCGTCATTGTTGTGTGGGTAAGGGGACGGTCACGGCCACCCTTCCCCTTCCTTTCTCTTCTTCCCTTCCCCCCTGGTTCTCTCTTTCTCTCTTCCTCCTCTCCCTCTTCTTCCGTGTTGGATGGTGAGACGGAGCCCTAGGGCTCCCTCTCTCTCTCTCATTCTTCTTCTCTCCCTCCTTTTCTCTTTCTCTCCCTCTCCTCTTCTTCTCCTTCGTCTCCGGTGTCGGGAACGACCGCCGGGAGGGCGTACCGCAGACGGGGGCGCCGGATGTGCCGGCGAGGCCCCCTGGCGAGTGCGCCGGTGAAGGTCACAACAAGCAGTGTGCCGGTGAAGTGAGTGGGGCACGAGCGTGCCGAGGAACGAGTGCACAAGTGTGCCGGTGAGCGAGCGCACGGGTGTGTCGGTGAGCGAGCGCATGGGTGTGCCGGTGAGCGAGCGCACGGGTGTGCCGGTGAGCGGGCGCACGGGTGAGTGTGCCGGTGAACGCTTCACTGGGCATACCGATGAACGCTTCGAGGAGTGTACCGGCGAAGCTTCGTGAGGGCGTACCGGTGAATGCTTCGAGGCGTGTGCGGGCGAAGCTTCGTGAGGGCGTACCGGTGAACGCTTCGAGGAGTTTGCCGGTGAAGCTTCGCGAGGGCGTGCCATTGAAGCTTTAGGTATGGGTGTGCCGGTGGAAGGTTATGAAGGCAATTTTAGACAAGTGACCTATGGTGTTGCCCTGTGGGGCCCACCACCACTTTGCTGGGGCCGTCACTCCTTGTGGACGCGCATCCGTGTTTCTCCTTACGCCTCTGGCCTAGGGGAAACTCTGCCGAAATTTCGTCAGAAATTAGCCGTCTTAACGATTATGACAACGGTCCACTCATTGGCTCCACCGTCCGTCTCCTGGGCTCGCATCACGTAGTGGACCCCCCCCACCGAGATCATGTAATTAGGGGTTCCGTGGGCGTACTGGGGAGAGTGATACCGGGACTCGGCTTACCCCTTCTTTCCTTTCTTTCCCTTCCTTTGCTTGTAGTGGGGTGTCCCTCTTCCTTCTCCCTCAATGAAGAGTTTATTATTATTATTTATTTTACTGCTTCCATTTTACTATGGGCTTGTCCTGATCTTTGCTTGTTGTGATTTTGCAGACAAATAGCTGCTCCCAGTGGTTCCTCTGCTCCCACTGTCGGTGCCCACCGTACTCAGCTGCCTTCAGTGCCGGTCGTCACGTGGTTCAACGTAGAGGACTTGGATCGGGATCATGCGGAGATTGCAGCATTGGCCGACTCTTCAGGCTCAGATACCGAAACCCTGGATGTTCGAAGATTGGCCAGGGCTGAGAAGGGCTTCAGCTTTGACCGTGCCACGGGGGTCTATCCTGCAGATTTCCCGAAGGACAAGCACCTTATTCGTCATCTGAAGCACCTCTGGACTCGTGACCAACGGGAGCCATGGACTGTGAAGCAAGTGGAATGCGCCATCCTGCAAGGCCGAGACAGTCTGTCGCACATCATCCCGAGGAGCGTGCCTGCGTATTTGATAGGCGAGGCTCGCGAGTGGGAGCCTGTGTTGGGGTTAGAGATAGTGCTGCCGATGGAAGATAGGTTGGTGAGGGCCCTGGGCTTCACCCCCGCCAAGTGGGACAATGCTGCGGGGCGCGTTCATGGCGAGGAGCACCGCTACGGTCTGTTTCTGGCCCCGTTGAAGTGGGGCTACAGAGAGGAACCCTTCATCCTCGACTGCCTGGCGATCAGGTTCAAACATGAGTTGTCGCTGGGGTGGTTTGGCGAGCTGAAGCTTCAGGATGCGCACAGCTTCAGGGAGGGTGCTGTGGAATTCACGAACTATGTGCTATTCAATTACTCTCCCATATTGGTCTGGGCCGGCATTTATCACAGCGTGTACGCCTCCCGGTACGAGTATCCGATCTCCAAAGGCCTCTGCTGTGGGATGATCGAGGTCTTCTGTACGGAGATGAACACTTTCTACATAGCGGAGGGGGAGACTTCGCTAGATTTGTGGAGCTTGAGCCAATTAAGTGGCCTACCCATCGACGGGGAGCCCTACGAAGAGCTCTGCCTCCTGGACTTAATCAAGGATGAGACCAATGGAGATGGCTATTACTCCTTGGGTTACTCGTACTGGTATCTGATGAAGGCCTATCGGGAGTTATACAAGCTGCCGCAGAGCGAGAAGTAACCCCGTCGTGGAGATCGGAAGAGGGTACGGATGAACTTGTGGCTGCAGTACTTTTATGACGGCCCGAAGGAGTACACGGACTTCCCATGTGTCGGGACTGCTGTCGCCCGAAAGTAGCATGCCAAGTCGAAGTTGGACGTGAAGATCCCGTCCAAAGGGCGTCTGGGTGGGCCGAACCCGATGGCGTTGGACCCGATGACACATTGCGCGGCTTACCTGACGTACTGATTGTGCTCCTTTGCCATGCCGTACGGGGACGAGACCGTGATTCGTCTGGACGCCATTTACCCCGCGTGCCAGATGGCGTGGGGGATCAAGCTATCGCTGTACCCGGCTGCCCTTTGCTTGATCTACAAGGCCCTGGGCGACGTCAGCACACACCAGTTCCCAAGGCAGGCCCGCTACATGTGCCCCCTGCACTTTTTCAATGCCTGGGTCTGCTCTCTATTCCCTGAGTTCGTGCCCCGGGCCATCCAGGACTGGGGCCTGATGCCGAGGATGCTGGAGTTTGCCAGTGCGAAGGCGGGCGTCACCTCGAAGCAGCTCTACGACATTCGGGGTCGACTGACCACAGTACCATAGGAAGCCGCCGGGACGATCTACTTCTGGAGTCTGGCCGCGCACTCAAGCCCCTAGTGAACAACAAAAGGGAGTGCCGGGATGATCAGGTCGAGAAGTACGTGCATCTTATCAGCCAGGCGAACGTCACTCGGCCGTTGCTAGAGCCCGAGCTTAGAGACTGGGCTCTGTCTATCCGTCCAAGTGTGCTGTCATTCCGAAAGGGGGATGCTCTACTGCTAGAACCGTACTACCCCTTTCGGTTTGGCCGAAACTTCGAGTACGACCAGCACATCCCAGCGCATAATGCCCAGTTTGGTCTTGCCTCCCGGAGCTTGCGAGGGGGCTTGGTTGCTGAGCAGTCGAAGGTCTGGTGGGACTTCTTCCATCGGGCCGACACTTCCAGCTTCAGAGTGTCGGCTCCCGGTCGCATTCCATAGGTTACACCAGAATACGTGAAGTGGTGGAATGCGCAGATGGCATTCTATAGGGCTCACCGGTCTGACTACTGGGATGGGGCGGAGAGGAAATTCTTGAGCCGGCAGCCCGTGCCCGTCATTGACATTGAGCCTGAGCACCTCCTACGCCTATGGCACGGCAAGAGCAAGGACGTGGCCAACTACATGCTTGCCCGCAAGGCAGCTCGGGAGAGCAGATTGGCACCGCAGGCCAAGCTACCTCCAGTGGTGCAGGAGGAGTTCAAGAAGACCCTGCGGGAGCTTTGCCGCATTGGCTCTGACCGCCTGGACTTAATTAACTACCCAATGCCAGCGGAGGAGGAGGGCACCCCTGCAACAAGCTAGCAGGCTGAAAAGGACATACTCTGCCCTTACCGTACCTTTGTGAGAAGAGACGAGCGGAAGCCTCAGAATTATGCAGACACCACCTGGATGTACATTCTCCTGCGGGTGCATGGGCTGACAATCGAGGCTCGCTCCGCAGCTATCTTGGGGCAGCAATTGTACGTGGCCTACCACTATGCCAAAGGGTGGGGGATGGACCACTTCAACTTATATTGGGGCCGGTGCCGGTGAAAACCTGAAAGGGTGCTTGTACCGGTAATATGGTTAAAAAAAATGATGATGATACATCTTTCGCCCAGAGGAACCTTCTCAGGGTCAAATTTTCAACATTTTCATAATAGAATATTCCTACATGTCCCACCGGAGAATAAACCACCAATAGATAAAGCCTAATTGGAAGAGGTCTTCTACCTGTTCTGGTGATGAATATAACCTCTTCTTTGCTTCGGCATTTTACCCAATGCCGACGAATACACTTGCCCTGATGTTCATCGTCATCGACAAGATCAGTGAATGTAACATTAACTTGGACCTTTTGTCCTTGTTAATGAACACAATCTAGCCTTTGCTTCGGCATCTTACCCAATGCCAACGAATACATCATCCCTAATCTTCATCATCATCGACGAAATTAGTGAATGTAACATTAACTTGGACCTTTCGTCCTCGTTAATGAAGGAAAACCTATCCTTTGCTTGGCATTTTGCGCAATGCCGACGAATGCACTAGCCCTGGTCTTCGTCATCATCAACGAAATCAGTGAATGAAACATTAACTGGGACCTTTCATCCTAATTAGTAAAAGAAAATCTACCCTTTGCTTCGGCATCTTACCCAATGTCGATGAATACATCTGCCCTAATCTTCGCCATCATCAGTGAGATCAGTGAATGAAACGTTAACTTGGACCTTTCGTCCCCATTAATGAAAGAAAATCTACCCTTTGCTTCGGCATCTTACCCAATGCCAATGAATACATTAGCCCTGATCTTCATCATCATCGGCAAAATCAGTGAATGTAACATTAACTTGGACCTTTCGTCCTCGCTAATGAAGGAAAACCTATCCTTTGCTTTGGCATTTTACCCAATGCCGACGAATGCGCTAGCCCTGGTCTTCATCCTCATCGACAAAATCAGTGAATGAAATGTTAACTTGAACCTTTCGTCCTCATTGTTGAAGAAAAAGTATATCCTTTATTTTGGCATTTTACCCAATGTCGACGAATACACATGAATACACTAGCCCTGATCTTCGTCGTCATCGGTGAGATCAATGAATGTAACATTAACGTGGACCTTTTGTCCTCGTTAATGAAGAAAAACCTATCTTTTGCTTCAACATTTTACCCAATGCTGACGAATACACTAGCCCTGGTCTTTATCATCATCGGCAAGGCCAGTGGATACACAGTCACTCGGGTCTTCCACCCTAAATGACTATCCCTTTTCATTGCCTTGACGTACACTTTGTACCGATGAATACAATAACCTTTCAACATCTGGCCTAAAATATTCCCTACTGAACTAGCATAACCTTGACCTTAGGGGAAATTTACATTGCGGTGGAGCGAACTCCCCAAACCTTCCCTAAAGACATGAGCACTCTCCTACCCTAGCAACTAACGTACCCCAAGCTTGGTGAACTAGCATCATAACTCTACCCAAGTTCAAGAGGCAAAGAAAAGAAACATATAGCTACAGCCTAGCACCGAGATTGCAAAGCAAAGCTGAAGAAATTAACAGGCAGAACTCATCATGGAACTGTCGGTGAAGGAATCGGGGGTTGTAAGTTTGCTCCTTCAAGGTGATAACACACAAGTGGGACTGATGGTCTCTGTATAGCTTTCCTTCGAACTTTTATTGCTATTTCTCAGTTAGTGGCTGGATACTGGGATTTTTTTCATCTTTTCCCAGAGATCTCTATGTAAGAGGCAAAAAAATTGGAACTCTTTGATAATGAATTGGAGAATGTGAATTTGCACCTTCAAGGTGATAAAAACAGCAAGTGGCAATGATGGTCTCTCCATAGCATTCTTTTGAGCTTTATTGAGAAATGACTGAATAGATATAATGACGGTCAACAGAATTGCAGATATTTTGATCATTAGTAAAACATTTGTTCTGTCATCTCCAGGAGCTGTTTGCATAGCATTGTTTGTCGTATCAGTGAGACTCACACCGATTTGGCCATATTGCATTGTACCAGGGCAGGACAGATCCCCGATACGGTGCTACTTGGCCAGGCTTTTCACGCTCGAGCCGTACTGTAGTGCCTCGAGCGGTATCACAGCTATCTTGAGCCATATCCCAGCGTCTCGGCCGGGCCTTTCAAAGGCCTGTCTTGTACTGATCACACCAACTCGGACCGTATCACGGTGATTTATATGACTCGGCGATAAAGCCAACCTTGTTGGATAGATTTATTCATGAGTATTGGCGAATTCGCTTAGTAAGTGGCATCTACAAGGGTAACACTGGGAATTCATGTAGGTTGTTAAATAAGTGATTTGATGACCTAACTACCTTTTGTTGAATTGTTAGATGAAAGATAATGATGGAAACCAGGACTTGATCAGAATTAATTTCAGAAATGTTTTTGATAGCTCAATTGTCAAGGTTTTGCATGTTGTGAGAGCAAAATATTTCCTGTAAACTGTTGAAATTGGATTCAAAATTACTTGCATGGGTTATGGAAGCAAAACATTATCCTTTAGGCTGGTGCAATTGAGTTGGAATCACAGATGTTGCTGCCATGCAATTGAGTTGGAATCACAGATGTTGTTGCCACTCTCCTTACTTTTCTTAGGACTTCTTTGTCCTTTCACTGTCAGAAATTTGGCAGTCAAACAAAATTTCAGTCTGCATAAAAGATTTTATAACTGACATAACCATATGACTTATATCAACAGTCACCCGATGGCCACTTTGATGTCACCAGGAATCTATGCCATGTGGATCTCTCTTGTGCATGGTTTGATTCACTAGTGGCTTTTCACACTATCACTGTGGTTTACTACATGCTTCAGCATCTTATTGTATGTGTCCTGTGTTACTTTCCTGAATGTAAAGTACAATATCAACTTGCCATATTAGTGAGCCCAGTCTTTCACATTGTAAGTGACTCCGTCTAATTATTTGATGCCAGAGAGAAAAGTACACCCTTGAAATGCACGCGGGCAAATCGCCAGAGACGCGGCTGTAAGCCGGTTCCCAAATCACCGTCGGATCGGCAGCGGCGACCGCATCAAAGCTGGCGCGATTGAGATAGAGTGTGACAGAAATTCAGAATACTTTAATGCTCTTACTTGGGGATACATCTCCTGATGATATGATCTGGACCCATGCAAAATAGTTCTAGATCCTCCCACTTGAAGTAGTAGAATCCATCTAATGAGTCAGGGTTTGGCTTCCTTCTTAGACAACAAACATTTTAAGGTCGAGTGATCAGAGTAAATGATGACTTTTGCCCCTAAGAGGTAAGATCTAAATTTTTTCGGGGCAAAAACTATGGCCAACAACTCTTTCTCCATAGTGGTGTAGTTCATTTGAGCATCGGCAAGTGTGTGACTTGCATAATAGATCACTAAGGGACGCTTATCGAACCTTTGTCCCAAAACAGCTCCCACTGCAAAATCTGAGGCATCACACATGATTTTAAAAGGCAGCGACCAATCTGGAGTTTATAGAATTGGAGTTTTAGTGAGGGCCACTTTTAAGAAATTAAAAGCCTCCAGACATGACTCATCAAAGTGGAATGGGACATCTTTTGATAGAAGATGAGTTAAAGGTTAGGCAATTGTGGAGAAGTTCTAATGAACCGGCGATAGAAACTAGCATGGCCTAAGAGCGCACTTACCTTACAGAGGTAGGGGGAGAAAGGTTAGATATTACATCAATTTTTGCCTTGTCTATCTCTATACCGCGTTCAGACACAATGTGGCCTAAAACTATGCCTTCTCTGACCATAAAATGACTCTTCTCCTAGCTTAGTACAAGGTTTGTTTCAAGACACCTTTCCAGTACCTTCCTCAAATTTGCAACGCAATTTTCAAAAGAATCCCAAAATATTGAAAAATCATCCATGAAAATTTTGAGGACTTCTCCCACCATGTCTGAAAAAATTGCTATCATACACCTTTGGAAAGTAGCAGGTGCATTACAGAGGTCAAATAGCATTCTTCTAAAAGTAAACGTGCCATAAGGGCAAGTGAATGTGGTCTTTTCTTCATCTAACGGGTAAATTGCCACCTGATTATACCCAGAGTACCCATCTAGGAAATAGAAGAATTTTTGTCCAGCCAATTTTTTAAGAATTTGATCCACAAATGGGAGTGAAAAGTGGTCCTTCTTAGTCATGGCATTGAGCTTTCGATAGTCAATGCACACTTTCCACCTTGTAGTAAGTCTAGTGGGTACCTCCTCTCCTTCATCATTCTTAACCACAGAAAGTCCAGATGTCTTGGGTGCCACTTGGGTTGGGCTCACCCACTTGCTATCTGAAATGGGATAGATAATCTCTACATCTAACCACTTAACCACTTGCTTCTTTACCACCTCCTTCATGTTTGGATTTAACCTCCTTTGCATCTCTCGGCTTGACTTAGCATTCTCCTCCAAATAAATGTGATGCATGTAAGTCGAAGGACTAATTGCCTTAAGATCGGCCACCATCCAACCTATGATACCCCTATGGGTCTTAAGCACATCTAGCAATTGAGTTTCTTGAGTAGGGGTGTAATGCCCCAGAATTTATGTGAATTATTTCTAAATTATTGAAGAATTTTTTCTCATAAGTCACACATTTCTTACATTGTCCACCTCTCCACTACAAGAAAACTCACTACACCAACCACCAACGACATCCACGCCGCCGTCTACAACTCTCCCGTGCCTCAAGCACCACCATCCAGCTGTCCCGAAGCCTCCCTCGCGGTCCATCATCCTCCTGGGTGGCCAAAAGATGGACAGAGCGTCGTTTCTAGAAGTAGACTAGGCGTAGGGTCACGCCCAGATCGCGATTGCGCGATTAACTGTGACCAGCTATTGATCATGGTCTTCAAGCTCACCACCTTCTGAATGCGGTCACTATGGTGATCGCGTTCAACCCTCAGCCCGGCAGATAGTCCAACTGGCCTCCACTTCGCCTCCAACTGTAAATCCATGGGACCCCATCGTCCGTATGGCATCAATAAGTTAAGAAAGAGTACTTAAGTTTAGCGGGCTTAAAATCAGACTGATATTAGGCCTCGTGAGTCACACACGTTAAGGTTATGAATGATACGAATATTTATGTAATTATAGACTAATGAGAATTTTTGTGAAAAATCTGATAGAGTCTATCAATAGATGCATGGACGGAACCTGCGCCAAGCATCTAGGATTGCTCCCGTTAGGGCTGCCCCCTTCTCTCTCTCCTCTTCGGGAGGGTGTCCGAACCAGGATAAAAATCTGGGTGCCTCCTTTGATTTGATTGGGACAAATCTCCACTCACTCTGCTTTTACGTCACCATATCAAAATGTGTAACTTGTTCGCTCAGTGTTTCCACTACTACTGTATCTGCAAACCTGTTTTTAAAACATGATTTTTACTTAGCACTCTCATTCACTCCCCTCTGAGAGCTGCTCCAACCACCAAGAAGCACTACTCTAGAACAAACATTTTCAGTGTATACATGGCTTTGGCACCCGGAAATGTAGTGTCATTCCACTCTTTCCAAAGGCTCCAACAAATGGCTACAGGCATAATAAGCTTGACCATTAGAAGCTTCCATTCTTGTGAAGCAAAGTTAACTGCGATAAGTGCATATTATTATTATTTTGTCTATATATATGTATACATATTACTTGACGTGCATGTAATGAATTTGAAAAAGATCTACCACAATGCTCAATGATGCCGCATCTCAGGGAACTTATGCGACAGATGTGAGGTCTAAGTCGAAAAGCGATTTAAGCCTTACATAGATGTCATATTTGCTTTAGTATACCTTTCCCTTAATGTTGACTGATATGCACCTCCATGCTATTTATTTTTTAGAATCATGGTTGCTAGTATCCCACTTTACTTCCTTAAAAGGCTATTTTAATAATATGTAGAGCTATGTTTTGTCTTAATATGTGTCGTTGGCCATTCATTCTCTACTAATTATCTTCATGGATTCATTTATATTGGGATAAATTTTAATAAGAGTAATTATAATTTATTTTGAGTTAATTTATCCCTATTATTATTATCATATACGAAGAGATAAGAATGGTGCTATTCTTATTTCTTGTTCGGTAAAAAATAGAGATGCAAATAAGAATAATTGGGAAACCTAGGGTATTCGAGTTTACACAGAGTGCGAAAGATCTGGGTTCAAATCCAGCGACACACAACTCGCATTCATCCTTTTTTCCTAAGGTTAACAAATCTCGGGCTCACATCCCTCGAGGATTAAATGTGAGTCAAGCAAGCACCCTCTTCCCCCCCCCTCGAAGAATCGAACCTTCCTACCATGAGGAGGCAAGGTCCTTACCAGTTGATCCACTCGGGGTCCTCTAGCTTTTTCAGTCTCTCCCCTCACCTTCTCACCTTTGCCGTTAATATCTCCCTCTCTATTTATTTCTCTCCTAGAAAACGATGGAGAATTGTCCGTCAAGAAGATTTTCCCTCTTTCTCTTTCTGTTTGTCTCTCCTCTCTATTTGTTTCTCTCTAAAGGAAGGGGGAGAGGGGAGGGACAGGGACAGACATGGGTAAGATAGAAAGAGATTAAGGGGAGAAAGAAAAATAGAGGGACGAGAGAGAAACGTGCATGTGTAAGACTCTTGTTTCCTTTTCTTCTCTCTTTTGGTTGGTTCTCCTTTCCTCTCTTTTTATCTCTGTGAGGAAAGAGAAAAAGGTTATGAGAGAGAGAGAGAGAGAATATCTCTTTCTTTATACCAAGTACACATGTATGAGTTTTTGCTGTATTGACTATGGAAGAAAATTATCTAAATTTCTTGAAGAAATAAATAAGAATGGTCTTCAGTTATCAAAATTTGTTGAAGAAACAAAATGATGTGTGATGTTATTTCTCCTAGAAGTCGTGATTTCCATCATAACTTCATAAAATCGTGTTACGTAATTTTGACTTATATTTTTAAGAAAATAATAATAATCATCTTATCATGGCCGTTCGAATGGCAGAATTGCACTACTGCGGCGCTGACACATTGTGTTAGAGTTAAAAGGGTGGTGTTCTTCTAAGAACATTTGAAAGGGTGATATTTACTGTTTTTTTTAAATAGTGACATTAAAGAATAAAAATCTGAGAGAATCCAAGGCACATAGGCATCACCGGGCATTGGGTCGCTGTACCTCATATCGAATTGCCCATACATCCGGCACATGCAGCTTTATGTCAAACAGTTTTTCTCCCATTCCTTGGGGATGGAAGTTGGCCTTTTGTGGCACATCAGTGAGGCATGACCAGGAATTAGCGGAGATGGAAAGCAGTAGACCTTGGCTATTGAACGGTAAGGCACCCTAGAAAGCAGGATTAACGTGGAAACATGGTTTTTCAGATTTGGGAGTTCTTGACAATGGATATCTGTTTCTGTTTGTATGTCAATATGGGACTTCACTTGTATTGCCCCTTCCAATTTATACTGGTGTAAGCACTATCTGTAGTGATAAACGGTAGATGAATAGAGAGCAATAAATTCGAGAAAAAGTTTTCAGGATAGGGTGGGACACAAATTTGCTATCTTCTATTCCCACATTTAAGAAGCATACATTCTCCACTCTGCACATCATTGTTCCCTTGAGGCTCATTTTATTTTATTTCTTCAAGAAATTTAGATAATTTTCTTGGGGCTCCCCCCTCTCTCTTCTCTTTCTCTTCTCATCCTTTCTTTCCCTCTTCTTCTTCTTCTCTTCTCCTTCGCTCAGGGAGGATGGGGCCCTGGGCCCCCTTCCTTCTTCTCCCCCCCTTTTTCTTCTTCTCTTCTCTCCTTCCCTTTTGTTCCTCCTCTTCTCCTCTTCCTCTTCTTCTCTTCCGTAGAGGGCCATTGGGACGTCGCCGGTGTCGCCGTGGCAGGGGCTGCCGAAGTGTGCCGCTGGAGAGGGTTCCGAGTGTGCCAGATGGCGAAGAAGGCACAGGCGTGCCGGATGGAGCGGGCCACAGGGGCGCCGGGCTTCAAGGGCACAAGCATGCTGGAGGGAGTGGGGCAAGTGTGTGCCAGGGTAGCTAGGGCACAAGTGTGCCAGTGGAGTGGGGCACAGGTGTGCAGGGTTGTATGTGGCACAGGCGTGCTAGGTTAGATCTCCAGGGCATGTATCGGGGAGGCTGCAGGAGGAGCATGCTGGGTAAGGGCCTCTAGAGAGTGTGCCAGGCAGACACCTAGGGCGTTCTAGGTAGAGGCTCTAGGGGGCGTGCTGGGTAGAGGCTCCAGGGGGCGTGTCAGGTAGAGACTCCGGGGCGTGTCGGGTAGAGGCTCCACGGGGCGTGCTGGGTAGAGACTCCAGGGCATGCCGGATAGAGGCTCCGGGGCGTGCCGGGTGGAGGCTCTAGGGGGCGTGCCGGGGAAGCTCACCACAAGCGTGTCGGGGAAGAGTTGTTGGGCTGCGCCGAGACTCAGGGAGTGTGCCAGACAAGGGGCCATGAGGGTGTGTCAGGTAGAGGCTTCAGGGGAGCGTACCAGGTTGATAGGAGCTTCTTCGACCGGAGGAACATCCGGTGTTGCCCTTGGGGCACACCGTGACTTTTTTGGGGCTGTCACTCCTTGTGGATGCGCACCCATACTTTTCCCTTACGTCTCTGGCCTAGGGGAGACTCTGTCAAAATTTCATCAGAATTTATCGGCCTCTAGTTCATATCAATTGTAGCATATCCTCTTTATAGTTTCTTCTCTTCTTTGCTTGTGGCTTATTCTGATTCTGAGTTTCTTGCACTTTGCAGACAAATGGCTGCTCCCAGTGGTTCTTCTGCTCCCGCTGCTACCAGTGCCGGCTCTGCTCCCCTACCCATTGTGTCGGCGGTCACATGGCTCAACGTTGAAGACTTAGACCGGGAGCATGCTGAAGTGGCTACATTGCCCGAGGCATCGGATTCCGAGACCAGTACGATGGAATTTACCTGAGTTGCCCGGACCGACAACAGCTTCACCTTTGATTGGGCTGGAGATTACCGGAAGGACTACCCCAAGGACAAGCATCTGATCCATTTCCTAAAGCACTTCCATCACCAGGAGAGGAGGGATCTCCAGGCCGCGAGGGATGTTGAGCATGCTATTTTACAGTCCCGGGACAGCTTGCTGTACAGTGTCCCCTAAAGCATTCCCATGTACTTGGTGGGAGAAGCAAGGGAGTGGAAGCTTGTGCTGGGGCTAGAGGTGGTGCTGCCCGTAGAGGACAAGCTGGTATGGGCTCTTGACTTCACCCCGGCCCGATGGGACATTGCTGCTAGACGGGTCCAAAATGAATAGCATCGCTTTGGATTATTCTTAGCTCTGCTGAAGTGGGGCTATAGGGAGGAGCCTTTTCTGCGGGATTGTTTGGCCATATGCTTCAAGCACGAGCTAACCCTGGGCTGGTTTGCGAAACTCAAGGTCCAAGATGCACACACCTTCCGAGAGGGGGCAATAGAGTTCACGGAGCACGTGCTGTTCAACTATGCTCCGATACTTGTTCGGCCTGGCGTCTACCATAGCATCTACGCCTCCTGGTATGGATACCCCATCTCCAAGGGTCTTTACTACGGAATGATTGAGGTCTTCAATGCAGAGCTGAATACTTTCTATACTACGGAAGGCGAGACCTCATTGGACCTATGGAGTTTGCATCAGCTGAGTGGCTTGCCCATTGACGGGGAGCCCTACGAAGAGGTGTGCCTCCCTGATCTCATCAAGGATGAGACCAACGGGGACGGCTTCTATTCCCTTGGTTTCTCCTACCGATAACTTGTGAAGGCGTACCAGGAGTTATATCAACTGGCCCATGTTGTGTCCCTGTGTTTTGATGATAGCAAACACTATGGGTCAATGAGCATTTGCTGCATGATACACTATGAGTCAATGTGTATTTGATGCACTATGTGTCTGCTGCATGTTATCCTGTTGATCATGATTTTGTTTGTTGCATAAAGGTCAGTCTCATGCATGCATAAAGTCAATGCATCTTCATAAAGCCAACTCTGTGAACATAGAGTCACTGCATCTGCATAAACCCTGTGTGGGCCAGTCATTTTATTAAACATGTTGAGTGAATCATATAGAAGTCGGTGCACATTGTGATTTGTTCATTGATAAGGTCTGTGCACATTCATCTCAGCCATACAGAAGTCCGTGCATTTGGTACTAGCAGGATTGTGCACATATGCCTTGTACTACACAAGGTCCGTGCAATAATCAAGGTCCATGCATACTTCAGCATGTCAATGCAAGTCTTCATGCATCTCAGGATAAATGTCCGTGCATATCTCAGCTCATCTGCATACGATCGGTGCATGTTCTATTAGACTGCACAATAAAGTCCATGCATATCACTACTCACGTGCATATCATGCTCATTCAGGTTCTAAGGTCCGTGCATATGAAGGTCCATGCACATTCTTGCTAGACGACATGTTAGGTCTGTGCACAAATAATGTTCGTGCACATTTCTGAAGAATGTATACATTATCTAATGGTAGTTAAAGTTTATGTATAGTCTGTGCTAGTCTTAACAAAGTCCGTGCATGTCTTACAATTGCATACATAGGTCTGTGCACATTTCATTGTTCAGTTGGCATGATCAGTGTACATCTTGATAGACTACAATGTCAAGGTCCGTGCATATTCTTGACAAACTCATACAAATTCTGTGCATGGTTCAAGTCTGTGGAAAGACTTGTTTATGCATACATTAAGTCAATGCATATTTTATTCCTGAAAATGCAAGGCCCGCGCATACTAGGTTTACGGCCATATTAGGTCTGTGCACATATAAGGTCCATGCACCTCACCATTTAGAGTCTGTGCACACTTGCATCTAGCCTAGATAAGTCAATGCACATTTACATTGCTCATTTAAAGTCCGTGCACATTTCAAGCCTTAGCATATTAGGTCCGTGCATATATGGGTTGTGCACTTCATAGTCTGTGCATGCTTTGAAGAAATACATGCCAGCATTTGTCAGGTCCATGCACATTTCGCTTACTACATACAAAGGTTCGTGCTAGTAACACGAGGTCCATGCACATTTCATTCGTGTGCGATACTAAGTCCATGCATATACTCTCTTGTGCATTCAACGTTTGTGCATGTCTGGATATAGAGTCTGTGCACATTGGCATTATGCTATTCAAGTGCGTGCGCACTTGCTTTAGGTAGAAGAATGTCCATACACGTTGCTTCATCTATTCTATAAGGTCCGTGCAAAATCTATTTTTCCTACTTCATAACACTGACTGCCATATTTGTCCTTTACCTTGACAGATAAGGCTCATTGTCAAACACCTGATGTGCATAACTACAGATGCACATGAGCTCGAATAGAGAACAGGCACGTGATCCAACGTGGATGGTGGTCAGAAAGGATCTTCCACGTGGACTTGATTCTATCCAGAGTCCAACACGTGGACTTCCTATGGCGCTTACTTCTTAGCGAGAATGTTCCCTCCACACACCCAGGCGAACCACGAGAAGATCATGAACCTGAGTGCCATGACTCTGCCATGTGGGGCCATCTGATGGAGGCAGCATCATTGTCTTCATCAATTTACCTCCTTCACCCCTGTTCTACAAAAACGGCGATATTGACGCCGTCGCCCATGATGTCGCCGTCGCTCTCCTCGACGATGTCGCCGAGATGGATGCCGATGCGGAAGTCTATGCGGCGCTCGGCGGGAACGCCCTCGTTGCGCTCCTGCATGGCGTTCTGAAGGTCCATCGCGCTCTCGCCGTGTGCCCAGCGCGTTGACTCCATCCAACTCTTCTGTGCGCTTTCCTCTGCGCCCGCCTCTGTGGCCCATTGCGATCCAACAACGGTCACGCGGTCCAAGCACTGCACATGCCGCCTCGGCTTATCGTCGGCCCGGTACAGCCTAACCTCTGGCTCATGCCGGTGCTCAACTCGCTTGTGCCGAACCATCCGGGATTTACGGATAGTTGCCCTGCGCATCCTGTTGTCACGGGCTACGCTTGACGATTCATATGCAACGCTAGAGCGTGGTCCTGCGTGCCATGTGCTTAGGGACCAGTCTTCTGCGTGCGTAGATGCAGAGAACCACACTGCGAATAGTGCGATGGTCAGGTAGTAGCGCATTAGATAACCCCGCTGCATCGAGCCAAGATCAGAGCGACAAACGCAGCAACCACATGCCCGCCGTGCCGAGCAAAGAACGTAGCCACGCCCGCAAGCACAACGATGAACGCAGCGAGAAGAACGCCGCCTATTAGGGTGAGAGTGTCTGATGCTGTTTTCATTTGAGCTTGCCTCCCTCGACAACATCCAGCTTCACGCCCTGTCACGACAGAACCCCATCGGAGAATTTCGGCATCTCGCGAGATAGCCACACCAGCAAATCCTCGGCGTCTACCTCTGTGTAATTGCACCCGCCCTCGTTCATGGCGCGGACCACTAACCTTCCGCTCTTAGCGTCACGCCATAAGGTGACGGGCAGAACATCCCCGGTGTAATCAACGCTATGCTGGCGGACCCCGTCTAGGACTGCAATCTGATGGCTCACTTCCCCTTCCCTCCCTCATGCACCTCAAAATCCGGCTTTGCCCCCGGAATGGTCCCAGCGCGGACCCATTTGAAAATGGCGTCCAGGAACTTGACGTGTTCGTCCGTGTTCGCTGCATCCCGGATCGCGTACTCCAATGCGATGTGCTCGCGGAGCTTTCTGTCTTTCTCGGATTGAGAAAGTTCACGGGGCTTGCGGGGTGTCTTAGGTGCGGTTGCCATTGTCAGGCTCTCCAGTTGATGGTGGCAACTCGACGTGAAGCATCACTGGCGGCTGCCCGCCCACAACGCTGAGAACAATCGAGCCGCCTGCATTCAAAGCCGCAATTTCTGCCGGTGTCGGCTCCCACGCGCTCTGCCAAACGTCCTCAACTACACGCACCGCAAGATGGCAGCAGTTGCCATCCTTTTCGGGCTCCCAACCCTTCGGGGCCCCAAGAACATGCGTGGCCCCAGAGATGCGCATTGGAATCATCGAACAGCCATTTCCACGAGGCGATTGCGAACCCCGTCTTCAAGGGCCATCAACATTGAGTCCCGCCCGTGAGCGTCCCACCCGTCGATCTTTCCGCATGCCATAATGACTCTCCATGACTGGTGGCTTTACTGATTTGGCCGAAGCTTGGGCCGGAGGCTCCGGGACTTTGGCCTTTCCTTTATTATTTTTCTGAGAGTTCTCCCTTATGACGATGCTGGGCTGACTCGGCCTGGGTCGGACCCTGGAAGTTTGTCCCACGGCTTGGCCTCCTGAGTTCTAGGCCTTAGGCCCCTCGCAGGTAGCCCTGCCTTTGGTGAGTAATGAGAATTCATCATTTTGCATAGGCTCATTTGGCCGGGCCAGTCGGGAGAAGGTCTCATTTTCTCACCAGACCTGCTGGAGAGTCTCCCTGGTGGCCTCCGCAAGACACAACCTTATCATGGAGTTCCCCTGAGCATCAACCACCCCTCTCTGAATGAAGGCTTCAATGAAGTCTTGAACATCCTAATAATGCCGAGTAGGGTGAGACACCCTTGCATGGTATTTGCAGTAGCGGGGGTGACACTTGGCCGTATCATTATAATAAGATGGTGGATCACGTATCAGCACCCACCCGTCTTCTAAAAGCCTGTCAAAGATCTTCTCAGTGTCTTCCTTGGGAAAAGAACACTAATGAGAAGGCTGCCATACTGGGTACCAGAGTGTGGACTCAGTGCCAGGTTGCTGAGAGTTGTCATCTCCTCCAGAGGAGTCAGGCAGGCAGAATGCCAACGGAGTATGGATAACATTGACTGAGAAAGCCATCTCCCCTTGCATATGCTGCTGTGGGGGGCGCACTAAGGAGTCACCCATATCAACTATCCCTCGCTTAATAAAGTCTTCCGCGAGGTCCTTAAAGGATTGACAGTTGAAGATAATATGCCCCACTGCCTCATGATAGGGGTAGTAGTCCTGATAAAATTGAGCTTCAGGCCGCTGGTGATTAGACACCGTTGAAGGGGTCACCAATTCTGCACGGAAACATGCAAAGAAGATCTGCAATGTTTGCTCGCGGTGGAAAGAATACAACTTCATGGGCTCTGCCTCTTCCGATGAGCTCGACGAGTCCTCCGAAAGCCAACCGTCCGAGCCAAGTCTCAGCGGGGCAGATGGAGGGACACTTGCCCCTGTTCCAAGGGGATTCACGGACATTCCGTTCGAGACTTGGGGAAAAACAGCCAGTTGATCATCCAAATGGTGAAGGAATTGCAATAGTTCCCTCTGTTCCCGTCTTAACTGATAGATCTCCCTACGAATTTTCCGGAGGAGTCTTCTTGCTGCAAGGCATTCCGCCCTTGGCCAACGCTGTGGCTCGGGGGTGGCCCGTGGTTGCTGGTTGGATGGCCCAGCCTCAGCAACATGTGAACTTGAAACTGGGGCCGCCATATAAACCGCATTAGCCGACCATTTTGATCGACTCCAAGTGTGCGGTTGTGGAGGCTCGACCGCATGACCCAACATATTTATCAGGCCTTTCTGAATAATATCTTCAGCTATGTCTTTGAAGACATAACAATCTGCAATGGTATGCCCCAACCTCCGGTGATACACACAGTAGTTGGGGTCGTCTGTCTTGTCCACTTCTGCCGGTGTGAAATAACTTAACCCTCCTTGTTCTACTTTTTTGGTAGAACAAGTTATCCCGGGATAAATCAGTATAAGAGTCTATCCCATTAAATACCTTAATTGTATGAGTAACTAAAAGGAAATGAACTAATTTTTAGTGGAATATCTCGATTTAATCCCCAGACAAATGTTTGATATACGTAGAGAAGTAGGGGTGTTTTATAACCCCCGATATTATATATACAATTATAAAAATTATATATACATTGTTTAAGGACATATCTTATCCATACAAAATTGAAACAGAAATAGAACGGAAGCATAAGCAGAAGTCGAAGCTAAAGTCAAAGTTGAAACTCACACAGTGCTTTTAATGACGTCGATTGACTCGAGTGGAGTCGGGGTAGACGATGAGAGCTGACTTATTTGTCCACCTTCCAAATCCGTACTTAGGACTGTGATGATGACCCTCCGGAGTCGTAACCGAACTTGTCACTGCCGGTGATTAGACAGAGGGACAACTAGGAGAGAGAAGATAGAAAAATTTAACTATACACTATCTCTCTTTCTTGCATGTACTTTGAAACAAACCCTCTCTGCCCTTTTTTTTGTTCTCATTTCACTATTCTCCCAACTCCCTCGTATGCATTGTTCCACCATCTGCACACCGCCTTTTCTCTGCATATGGAAGTCCCCCTTCGTGCCTATTTATAGCAAATAATGAATAGGGTTAGGCGGTGCCCCCCATCATCTTCAACCTACAGTTTTTAGTTCGGAGGTAGCAGAGAACCTGAAGACTGCAGAGGGAGCTGCAATGCCATCTAGGCGTGTCAGGAGACACAAGAGCTACCTCTGGAAGCGTCTTTGAGTCTTCTTCGCAACGGCAGTCATCTTGTCCCGTTCAGAATTCGTGGCTGTGCGGGGGAAGTGATCTACTCCGACTGCGCAGAAGAGGTCCGGCCAGCAACCTGAGGCTGCTTGCAGAAGCTGCCACGATCAGTCTTCTGAAGATCTGGAGGCGACGTTCGACCGGGGCATTCTACTGCGAGTTCCCCTCCTTCTCCAAAAAGCGGAGCTCCATTCGGCCACCGGAGCGATTTCTTCTCCCTTTTCTCCCCAGAGTGCGCAGTTCTGTCCACCCTGGGACTGAACTGACACCCTGTCAGTGTTTGGATTGCTGCGGTCTGCTCCAACATCGGCTGGCACCCCCGTGGGTCTCGTCTCGAAGGCAGCTTGTAAACGGTTCTAAAGCCACTGACCGCGCTCAATTTGAAGTTTGGGAGAGCTCGTGGTGGCTTCATCTTCCTGCTTTATCAGTTCTGAGACAGTCAAGAGCAGGAAACAGAGTCCCTGTTCACAGCCTCGCCCCGACCAACGCTAGCCACCAGAGCTCCCGCCAAAAATCAGATGTCTTCCTGGGTCAGTTAGAAAAGATTTTCCACTGGTCTCGTCAACAAAGGAGTTCAGGAACGACCACAACAATTCCAGCAGCGACTGTCTGTCCTCTGTTCCTGAGAGGGGACAGAATCGACTCCGACACTCCTTGAGATTTGACGAACCGTCAGCCGCTGTAGAAGAACCCACCAAAGAAATCAACTTGGGAACCGAGGAAGACCCTAGGATCATCCTCATAAGTGACAAATTGTCATCGTCCGAAGAGGAGGCATTAGTTAAGGTTCTCAAGGAATATAGAGACACGTTCGCATGGAGCTATGAGGATATGTCGGGTTTGGGCAATCGAAGGTAGAAGAGAGTTTCCTCACCCACCCATACTACAAGACGTCATCAAATGATACAGATAAAACTCTTCCCCTGAAAATTAAGGAGTTCACTACTACGATAAAAAAAAAACTACAAAAATACAAATGATCAAAGTCCCATGTAATCCCTCTGTTATAACAAGCCTCCACCTGCCTCGTAATGGCACCTTCGCCATGTGCATCTTTCAACAAAGATAACAGCTTGCACCTCCCTTTATTTGGCTTACTGGCATTAGTATTTCCCTCACTAATAGTCTTCCATACTCTGAAATTGGCCAAGCTTGGACTGGACGTCTTGGTTATTTGATCTTAAGGCTGATTTTGTACTTTGTAAATATATGATTGATTTACAGCAAGGATGTGTTTTGATGGTTTCGGTATACAATGCTGATGTTTCTATGAACATGTAAACTGGACTTTAAACACTATTTTTTACTGTTGCACCTGGTACACCTCAGCAAGGCCCATGCCAGAATTGCACTGTTAACATGCTCCTATTGCTAGGACCCCAACCAGCATCCAAATGTTTCAAATCACAAAAAATATTGAAAAATGCATCACAACCTGATTGTTTTTGCAAATACCAAACCCTTTCCTGTATTTATACTCCAGATACATGCTAAATAATCATGAAAAGTGAACTCACAGTGGATTTGATGGGTTGCCTTATCTTGGATCTAGAAAGGTTAAAACTAATGTATTTCTGAAGTTGTGGAAGATTTAATGCAATCAGCATATCATTGTATAGTTGATGGTGCCACTCGGAAGGTGAAGATTCTAATCTGAAGGGTCCGTTATCCACTTGTGACTAATTGACTCCCATCATAAAAAGAGTACAGACTGTGTTGCTTTGACAGGGAAGTGGAGACCGAAACTTTTTCCCACCATCTCTTTACTGGAGCTGTTTGGGATGCAATATCCAGCAAGGTTTGACGGATCGATCTGATCCGCGGTGCCGGTTTTTTATAGGTACGATCTGGTACGGTAGGGTACTGTGCCAGATCGAGAACATTTTTTTTGTCAGCGATCACCCCCGGGCGACCGCCTCGCCTTCTGCGAGGCCGATCAGCATACCACCACCCCCGGGACCGCCTGACCAGAGATCACCGGAGCAGCAACAACTTCCTGGCTTCCCCGGACCGCCAGCCAGGATGTGGGCCCTACGAGTACGCGTGCCAACCAAGTCAAAGCGGCCCCGAGTGCTGCCCGTCAACCCGATCGCGTCGCTCCCGGTTTCCTTGTAGCCCTTTACCTCCCTGAGTGGAGTGGGCAGAAATATTCACTGCTGTAATAATTGTTATTTGATGTACAATCCTGATGTTGAAAAATTCTGGGAAAAAGCAAGGTGACTCAACTCACCACCATAGACCCAAAGTGACTCACAAAAGCACCATCAGAGGGTCCAAAAATCTAAAATAAATGTCCAAAACTCGCTTGGACACGATCTGTGACCCACAAAAAAGATCTAAAAAACCTAGGGCGTGGCAGACCTCCCCCCTTAAACAAATTTCATCCTCAAAATTAAGAACGATGCATAGAAGTCAGGGGAAAGCACATGCCCCGCGAGTAGCACCTCTGGAGCACAACACAAGCACCAATACCTTACGACTCCTCTGAGGGACGACGCCAGACTAATACAACCTACAAGGTCCTCACACAGCCTTGCACCAATCCAAACCAATCCTTGGGCTACCCGAGGCACATACACATTGACGAGTCTGGCCTCACCTTAGCTCCTCAAATTCCACGGCACAAATGACATCGACTACACACCAACTGAGGAGAGAAACACCTAATTTTAGCTACAGCACCATCCATGACTGGGGAAGATCTCACCGAGCTACCCACTCAGGACATTGGCCTCCTCGATCACCAATGTCGAAAAACCCCTCATAGGGAGCACAATCACATCTTTACCTCGAGCAAACTCTGAAAGCCATCACTGCCAACAGTGACATAACTGATAGCTCCACACAGCCAGCAACTGACATTTCACGAGTCGAGATTCACACAGCCAACACCACTGGCTGTAACGCACCTGGCGGCTCCATGCTATCAATAGCTCTCACCTCGGAGCCGACTACCACCAATATTCACCGGCCAACACCAATCCCACTGCCAAGTCCAGTTCGCACCTGTAACACCCTAGAATTTTCTAGGACTTTTTAGGATTTTCAAAAATTAAAAATAATTAATTCTCATTTAAAAAGGATTAATGGGCCATTATGTGAATTATGGGTTAATTAAATTGAACCTAAAGGGCAATATTACCGTGACATGGCCCGGGAGTTGCTCGAGTTAGACCTGCTGCACCCAGAGCGGCAGTCGACGACCGTGATGAGGGCGGCGCTCCATGACAGCCTGGGGCTTAGAGGTGCCGGGATTGCGACCGGTGAGCTGCCCGAGCAGCACCTGCAGAGGCTCGTGGTTCGAGCCAGACCCAGAGTTACGGCGGCAGCGGGAGCAGAGGCAGATCGGGTACTTTGGCGGTTCTTGATGCTGCTGTTCGGGTGGCTTCTTTTTGCGACCAGAGCGGACGTGATCAGTTGCCGCTTCCTCCCACTTCTCGAGGACCTCACCCACGTAGGCGACTATGCGTGGGGCGCGGCGGTTCTCGCCTTCCTCTTCGACACTCTCAGTTCGACGACCAGGCGGACGATGCTTGGGGGCTTCTCTCCCTTGCTCCAGGTACGGTTCTGACCTCAGCTCGATTTTTCATGACTTCTAGATGCTTTTCTAAATGCTGACTCGCTATGGTGATGCAGGTTTGGGCCTACGTCCGGCTACCCGGGCTCGGGCGAGGGGAGCTGGCCTTCCCTAGCGCGATCCCGGTCCATCCGACATCGGGGCTGTCCGGGACAGCCGTTCTCCCTCGACTGCGCAAGACAGGTCCGGCCAGCGACCTGTGCGCCTTCCAGAAGCTGCTCCAGCCTCATCTCCCATCTTCTGATCAAGCCCCTTGGAGATTCCTTACTAGGGTCGTCCAGCTTTCAGCCAAAGGTGGTCCCGTCCCATTTGGAGTTCCCCGTCGAGAGCACCGGCGTCGACAACCCACGCCTGTCCTGCAGTCCAAGTCACCAGCGACCAGAACAAGCAGCCCACCACAGGGAGTAACACGGTCTCTTTTGCCATCTTCAGCCCGAGCCCTCTAGATGAGTTCATCAGAGGTCAGTCATCTTTTAGTCAAGCTTGGTCTCACCTCTATCTGATCTTCCCATTGGGAGATACGCCCCCGACAAGCCTCCCCTATCCGACAGGCATCCTGCATAGTGTGACTTCACAAGAATCAGTGGTACTGGCGTCTCACACCTCAGAACAGGACCATTCCAGCTCTGAAAGATCCCTGGGATGGCCCTCTTCGTGAAGATTCTAGCCCCGCTACGTTCTGTCCTCAGATCGGACAGCTACGCCATTGGAGGATCGAGTCCAGAATTCTATCCCTGCAACTAGCTTGACCTAGTCAACATCTAGGAGCCACCACGGGCATGATCGGGTGATTTAGGAAGAGAATTTTGGTTTAGGAGCACTAGACTAAGTCCTCTTTCAGTGGGACTTGGTCCCGCCTCGATCTGATATTCCATCTGGGAGTACGGCCTCGTCCAAACCCTCTCTGGCCTACAGTAGAGAAGCCCGGCACAGTTCTACGGAATCTGCCGTACCCGGTGCATCCGAGATCAGAACGAGCCAGCGTTTCTTCCAGGAGCAAGCTAACACGTCAAGCTTTCCAACGCACTAGTCCCTCCACCATCGGACGTCCCAAGAAGGTTCTATGTTCTCGGAAAGGCCGCTGGTCACAGAAGACAGAAACAGCAACCTGCAGGCGAAGTTAGGAGTAGGTTGGCTCCCGACCACCTCCGTTCCCCACCCCGCCTGGCCGGCTTATAGCCCCTCCCTGTGTGGAGATAGTTTTGGTGTAATTTCAATTAATCCCCGCCCTAAGATCCCCCTCTTGCGAGAAGTGTAGTGTTGTACTTATTCTAATTTTTAGGTTAGAGCTACACCGGCGCAGCGTGCGGGCACGTACCCACGCTTCCTCGCTCGCCTCGTCTCTGACCGGGATCGATGTATTCACATTGATCAGGTGAGCTCTGGGTCACATCCCTTGCTGGTTTATTATTACTTATCTAGTATTGTTTTCTAGCTTCGTCGGACGGTGAGTGAGCGCCCGATCCAAATTTCCTGACATTTGAGTGGCCACCACGGAGTGAGGTGAGAGCAACCACTTAACCCCCACCCTTGGCGTGTTGGTCGCCCGTGGTTTGGGCATCCATGGCCCTTAGGGGTTCAATCTTAGGCTAGCCAAACTCCAGTGTAGTGAGGTTCTGTCCCGGACCCTCACTACCATCACTGGATTGCATTTTATTTTTTTGGCCAATTGACCACATGGGGGAAGAGAGTAATGTCCCCTCCCCTCTCTCCCATGAAATTTCAAGTCCCCCACCCCTTCCTTCCTTCTATATAAGCCCATGTATAGTGTTTTGTAAGAATTAATGAAGCATTTTGAAAGAAGAATTGTCAAGAGCAGCCCAAGGGCACTCTCCCCCTCTCTCCCTCTGGTTTCTTCCTTCCCCAACCCCAATTCTAGAGTGGATCTACCTTCTATCCCCTCCCCTCTACCTTCTGGTTCACCTCCGGTGATCGCCGCCGCCGCCGTCTCACCGCCGTCGCGCCATCGCCATCATCTTCGGTATTCTGTCCATCCAAGATAGGAGCATCTTCCTCGAATTTCTGCTCCCACCTCCCACCTCTTCTGGAGCTAAAATTTTCAGGGTTGGTTCCCCTCTCGAACCCCTATCTTCACAAAAAAATTCGAGTCAAAATTCCTTCTTTTGCTATTTTTTTAATTTCAGTCTTTAAGGCATCTCAGATCTGCCAGGTTTCTGTCTACAGTGATAGCAACCCTGAGGTTCCAATCTTCGGACCACTTTGTGATTTTTCCAAGAGGTCCCAATTTTATTGGAAGTTTTGTCCACCTTCCCCTACCTCCACGAATTTTCTTGCATTTTTGTCAGCCCTCCACATATTTTCTAAAATTCTCCCAAGTTCCCAAGTCTATTCTGTCTGCATCAGTTCAGGTTCGACCCATCTTCAGTATAAACTCTCTAGAAAATCCAAACAGTCACCAAATCTAAATCTAAAAATATTCCTGGTTTTCACTCTTGAACCTCTACAACTGTTTTGAAGAATCCAACTTCAGATTCGGAGGTCTACTATCCGGTCAATGCTGATTTATAGGAAAATCAGTTTCTGCATCTGCAGATCTGACCCTGTTAACAGCAAGCTTCAAAATTCGCCCAACATAATCACTGCATCGGCAATTTTTTTTGAAGACCACAAGGTTGAAGTACTTCGGTTCAGCTTTTCAACGGCGCTAGTTTCGTCACAATCCGACATCGGTGCTGGTCGCAGTGAGCGATCTCGCCGGGGCGCACGCCAGAAAATAGAACCGACAGACCCGTGGCCGATTGTTCCGACCGGTGCCGAACGGAGCCGCCCAGCCTCTGGTCGCCGTACCAGTGTACCACGAGCCCAGGGAACGCGTCCCTAAGTGTTTCCCCCACAGCGAAGCCACCGGGTCCCACACGGCCCCTTCGGACAGTACGTGGGCCCCACCGTCTCGTGTTCGAGTGCTACCGAAGAGACGTGAGAAGCCGCCCGTCGACCCGAATTCAGTCCTCCCGGACCCCGTTGTGTAGCCCTTTACCTCCCTGCGTGGAGTGGGCAACGACTTGTATTGCCGTAATATTGTGTATTATTGTTCTGGGAGTACGAGTTTTGGCCGGGTCCGTCTTCCCCACGCCAAGCGCGTGGAGGTATCGTATTCGCTCCTTGCTTGGCATTTCGCTTATTTCCATATATGCTTATTTATGCCACTGCTAAATGTGTATTTTTTTTAAAAATAATAATATTAAAAAACTAAAACCTTTTTAACCCCCACCCCCTCCGTTCTCTCCCTCACTCTCGCACCCTCACTCTCTCTCCCTCTCTAGTTTCTCTCCCTTCTCTCCCACCCCACTCCAGTGGTCAACGGACGGTGGCGGTGGGCGGAGCTGGGCAACAACGTGGCGGGCGAGTGGCAGAGGCGTGCGTGACAGGCCGAAGGCGGTGGCGCGCATGGTGGCTCACAGGAACAGGGTTGAATCATGTGATCAAGGCAGTTTTCGATAGTTTTCACGGTAGGATTCTTCGTGAGAGGTAGGGGGACAGACCCACACTACTTCCCCATGCTTTTCCCCTGCATGCAGTCGAGCTTTGAGTGATAGAGCAGGGTTTACCATTTTTTATAGAATTTTCATGTTTATGGGCCTGTGATCGGATCGACGCGTCAAAATTGAGTTTTGTGGGTGGCATCGCAGTCGGGGGTGATTCTCTATGCATGCCAGTGCTTTTTATGCCCAATGTGGGCTTGTAAGGCGTGGGATGTTGGAACCTTGGTTTTGATAATGACACTCTATGAATCATAATGAGACTAAAATGCATAAATTCCTCAGTCTTCTATTCAATCGGTTTGTGTTTGCCTAAGTATGTGTGAGATACAAAGGTCGGTGTACACAGTACTTTTCATTCACAAGGTTTGTGCATGTTTGCTTTAAGGTCAGTGCACATCTTGTATGTCTACACATGAAGTCGGTGCATGCCTCCATAAGGATGCATATAAGGTCAGTGCAGATATTGAAGAATGCATTTAAAGTCTGTACACGACTTGTATTTCTATATACAAGGTCGGTGCAAGTTTCTACAGAAATGCACACAAGGTCGGTGCATGTCACTGCCAGTCGCATACAAGGTCAGTGCATTGCTGCATTCGTTGCATGTAAGGTCGGTGCAAGTTCCTGGGGAACTGCATGCACAGTCGGTGCATTGCTGCATTCGTTGCATGTAAGGTCGGTGCAAGTTCCTGGGGGACTGCATGTATATCTGCAGTATGCGTATGGAGTCAGTGCACAATTTGTGTGATTGTAATTTAGGTCAGTGCAAGTTTTTGTATCATGCATCCGAAGGGCCGTGCATATTCTTTTTAAGCATAACAAGGTCAGTGCATACGCGGTTGTAAGTCCGTGCACATTTGCCTTGTGCACACATAATGGTCAGTGCATATTCTGACTTATGCATACAAAAGTCTCTGTATACTCAACTCTCTGCATATCCATAGTTGGTGCATAGATTAAAGTCGTGCATTCCTTGCATACAGCATGCCATGGTCTATGCACACTTGGTTCATCCTCTTATGAAAATCTATGCTTGCAACTGTTGACACCCATTTTTTGCCAATGAGTCGAGTCATTTCTCTTACTGTTATTTATTGTTGCCCCGAGGCATCCATCCGCTTATTGGTTCGTTCCCAAGCACGATTTCGGGCTTATTTTGTAAGTGCCGCCCTCCTTGGCTATGATTTAAGCAACCCATCCAGGGATCATCCCCACCCCATTTCCCCTCTCATCTACCCCATTTCCCACCTATCATCTTCAACCTACAGTCCCAGCTCAAAGGCAGCAGTGTACCATCGACTTGCAGAGGCTGCCATGATGTCACCATGAAGCTCCTGGAGGTGTGCCATATACTGGTGGATTCATCTTCATGTCAGCTTTGCAATGAGAGTAGCCCCGCTGTCTTCAGATCTTGGAGCTGTCTGCAAAAGCAATTCTCAGTGACCTGCGAAGTTCTTCCTAGGCAGACAACTAGAGGCTCAGTGCAGAAGCTCCCCCAGCCTCCCCCTTGTGATTCTTTGGGTGAAACTTGGCTGAGACATACTTCTACAAGTCCCCCATCACCTCCAGGAAGAAGGAGGTCGTTCACTTGCCGGAGCACCTAGTTCTGGCCGTCCTCACCAAAGTGCACAAACGGGTCCTGTCTGTCCCAGGTTGGACCGACCCCCACTCTTCAGCTCAGAACTTTCCTCTCCGACATCTGTTCGGGGCACCGTTAATTTTCTTTCGAAGCTACTTTATCCACGGTCTCGTCATCACCAACTTCATCTCAATTAGAGTCCAGCAGCGCCCAGGGCAGCTTCTGTAATAGCCATCCATGACCCTGTTCCAGATAGGGGCAGTTTTAAGCAGTCCTGATCTCTGAGCTACTGCGACCATCGTCGACCACCAAGCGGCACTGGCCTCCAAAGGTCTGCTCCCTGGTCAGCCCCGGTCAATTCAGCACTGGTCCCGCCTCTCAAAACTTTCAGACGAGCTCATGGCGGCCTCTTCACTGGCACCATGTCCGACTGTCCCAAGCAGAACCGAAGCAGAGCCCCCTGCAAAGGCAAAGGTGCCGCACCCCTACCCAACCTTCGGATGACCGCCAGCACTTACGGCCCACTTCCACCTTGTCCCCAGACAACTCAGCAATGGTCCCGCCTTCCTGCAGCACCGAGAGATGCCCGTAGCAGTCTGATTTCCATCCTCTGCCCCAGCTAGTCACAGAAGGATAGATTTGGCGTTGCGGCTCTTCCCCCTCCCCTTGCTTGGCCGGCCGCCCTCCCTACGTGGAGGTAGTGTTTGGTTGTAATTGGACTTCCCCACCCGTAGTCCAACCCCTCTGCGAGGGAGTAGTTCATGTACTGGCAGGTCTTCTCCATCCGAAGCTACATCGGCGCAGTGTGCGGGTGCATACCCACACCTCCCCGCTCGTCATCGTCTCCGGCCGGGATTGGCATCTTCACGCTGATCAGGTGAGCTTCTGCCACCCCTCTCTTTGCTGATTTACCTTGATTAATTATTATTGCTTCCTAGCTCTGTCGGACGGTGAGAGAGTACTCGATCCTAAATTCTCATCGAATTGAGTGCCACCGCGGAGTGACTTGTAAGAGAGACCCTTCAACCCACGCCCTCGGCGTGCTAGCCGCCCATTGAATCGGGCATCCCAAGTTCTTAGGGGTTCAGCCTCAAGCTAACAAATCTCCGGAATAGTGAGGTCCCATCCCAGACCCTCTCCTCCATTGCCGAGTTGCCTACAGGCAGTAGTGTGCGCTACGCGAGTGAGCTCGCCCAAGTGATTCCGCTGGAAAAGTTACTTGCTCGCGAGTCATAGGTCCAAGGAGCATTGGCCTAGTGGTTTCCATCCCTAGGTCGTGTCACATCAGGTTCACCTTCATAAGAGTCTCAAGAGTCACCTCTTGGACTTCACCGGTGGGAGGATCATTATTGATCGGCTCTGCATTGACAGGGGTGGCACGCTCCTCGGTGGGAACTTCTTCTGCTTGTGTGGACACCTGAGGTGGGGCAGAAGTGCCGATGTGGCTGACTGGAGCCGACGGCGGAGGCAGATGATGAGGTCTTCTGAGGTGAGATATAGGTAGGTCCAGATCATCGGTCTGAATCTCAGGTTGGTGTCTGGCGGTATAACACGCGAACACCTTGGCTGCATTGTTGAGGAGCCGGACTGTCCTCCTTTTCTGGGAGCGCCTCTTGGGGTGGCTAGGTGTCCCCAGCCTATCAAAGACCGAGGTACGCTGCGGAGGAGTCTCTATCATGGCGTCTGCCTGAGGAGAGCCGAACCTGACTCTCAGCCTGGCTGTCAGGACTGGTAGCTAGCGTGGCACATTGGCGGCGCCAGAGGAAACATGAGCTGGAGGTGGCAGTGGAGCCGCCACGGGGATGACACCCAAGAAGTAGGGTGATCCGACGACTGGGGTGAAGCTTCCGAAAGTGATAGACACTGCCAAGTAGCCCACCCGTGCATGGGTGGTGACGGCGATGGGACCGTAGGTGACGGCCACCATAGTTGCTGGAGTCCTGGATGAGCAGAGGCGACGGTCGGGGGCGGTCGTCGAACGCGGTCTGGCAACTGGGAGATGAACTGGAAGCTACTGGGAAGTACGAACAGGTGCTCTTCTGCTACCCCTTCTGCAAGGACATGAAAAGGGCACCCGGACTTCAGGGCTGGCATAGACTTTCGCATCAGCAAAAAGAAGGAAGGCGGGAGACGTCCCACCAAGCGTGCCATCCTTTTTTTCTGCCCTGGGAGGGTTCCGCTGGGGCCGGTGTGTGCGGTGACCGGAGTGAGGGGTAGGACATAGCCACGAGAAGGATGCAGGAGGTTAATGGGCCTCGGGCACCCCCTCTCATGACTGGATCCACCTCAAGGCGGCACCGTGCACTTGCCTTTTACGGAGAGTCGAGGGGAGATCGAGTGACACAGAAGATTTTCCGGGTTAACAAGAAATGTGGCTGGGATGCGGGCGTGCCAATAGATTTCTCGACAATCACTCGTGGAACCAAACATTTAACTGGGGATGTGCCACCAGGGCGCAGCACATGGACGCGGGGGATGAGCGACACGTGGAGGGAAGAACGGTTTTGTGGGTGCGAGTGCGCAGGTGACTGTGGGGAGTCGTGTACAGGACATCTTTCCCCACCAACTGTAAACAATCAGTGTTTATTTACATCGGATTGAATCCGAAGACCTTCGTTCCAAGCTGAAGCGGAGTCCGTATTCCTGAAGCCCGGGATGAAGACCCGAGGTTCGTCTCAGACTGGGTCGTGTTGGCTGGGGGTGAAGGGTGCTGGGGTTTACACTAGGTGACACAGAGGGTAGCTGGAGGCCCGAACGTGGATGCGAGCGCATACGTCCAACTGGCAGTGTAACACTGAGATGTATATATATTTCCAGGCGGGATGTGATGGCTCGGGTACAATAGGGGCATGCCTCGGGACAATTCCGATGTGCTAGTCAGTCCCCGAGTCGATGCGTGACGTATGAGTACATGTGTGTTTCACAAAGGGTTCCTCCCGTGACGTGAGCCGTGGCCGCGGTGTCGAACGGGGGCTTGTGGTTGACTGGGCGACTGAGGGGACGCATCGGTCCAGTATTTGGATGAGGGTCGATCACGGCTCGAGTCAAGCGGTCGACGTGGCGGCATTATTGAGAGGGAGCAAGACGTCATGATGCGCGCATGGTCGTGGCTGACGGGTAGGTGAGGGGCGGCCCCGGCATGAGGGGGCATCTATCCTTGTCGTAGCATCTCACATGAGGCGGGTGTGGACTTGTATGCCACGACTAGCTAGCACATGAGGGAAGTGCAAAAGACGTACCCTCGACGTGCCCAGATGACTGACAAGTCACACACGTACAATTCTCCTTGGCTCATTGTAGGGAACCTACTTGAAGCCTTGGAGCTGCCGGATGCTGGAGGTTAAGTGCCCTTGATTCTTTTGTCTTGATCTGATTCTGGATGCGTGTTGCCCCTTGAGCCCCTAAGGGGTTTTTATAGAGGAATTTGAAGGGTCAAGGGGGTTTACGCATGTTGGCCAAGGGGTTAAGGCTGGTCCGTGTAAGCCTAGTGAATAGTGGGGGTTTACGCGGACTTGCCTAAGCGTTGGAGCTTTAGTGGACTGAAATGCACTTTCTTGGCCAGTTTGGGCCCCGGTCGGTCCAGTTAAGACCCAATGACTGACCTTTGGTTCTGTGGTTGTCCTGGACACCCTGTGGGGACCGTGATGGTGTTTTTCGATGTCTGAAGATACCATTTATCTCGATTAGCATGCCCGTAGGTTTAAGGGTCTGGGTGACCCTTTTGTGTTTCGAGCTTTCATGTTACGCTTAATCAAGCCATCGCAGGTTGGCATGAGTGCAGAGGGCTATTCTAGTACATTGTTGGCTTTTTCGAAAAGTAGTTTTCGTGTGGGCCATGTGGATGGCTTGTGGAATGCGAGTCCAATTACCAAGCCTGGGGTTGGAGGGTTTTATAGCTTCCCTTTGGAAGGGATTAGGGTTGGCAGTCATGAGCCGCCCTAACAATTATTCATCATGGTTTCTGACCTAGGGATAGGCCAGATTGACAACATGGAGCTATCCTGTGCAACGGCCTTGACCCCAAGTCTTGTGACTCATGGGCCATTGGGTTTAATATGTTTAGTAAACTACACAGAGTCTGGTGGCATCATGCCACCTGTGTTCCGAGCTTCGTGTGACGGGCTAGAGCGTAGCCTGTCTGTATTTCGAGGGATTTCTGTCAAGAGTCGTTTGCTTAGTGGCCCCCACTAGTCGGAGCTTGTCTAGGCATGCATATGCCGACCAACCTGGGAGTAGGTAGGGAGCTACATCCGGGAGAGACAATTTTTAGGCTGGTCACCATAGGGCCCCTTGTCTTGTATCTTGAGTTTGGACTGGGGGGAAAACTAGCTAGAGGACCAAACTTAGGACGCATAGTCTGTGTGTGCACACGTGGCTAGGGGCGACAGACCCGCGCTGATGAGTGTGACCCCAGCTAGTCCTTGTTGTTCAGCGGTTACTGTTACGGTGTCTTAGTGTCCGCTTGGGGCGAGTAGGGAGACACCTGAGGCGCGGACTAAGTCGTCAGGGCATGCATCCGACCTTGCTTCTAGCAGGCTGTACTCCCGTCACATGATGAGACTCTCGTGACCCGAGGTTTGGGTTTTTCATCTATGAGACGTGGTTTTAGGCGATTCCTGTGTACTTTCTTAGAATAGAGGTTTAGGGTTTTCGATAGTGATTATCGTGGATTTTTCCCTGATAATATAGGGTTCACAACAATGAGGTCATGACTGTGTTCCCAGACCGCATGCTCTTGGGTTGGGCCTTCATCTGTGAGGACTGGCCTCCACGATAGAGATGTCATGGCGTTTCTTCTGGCAGCGTAGCCTAGGTTTTCTCGTCAGTCCAGTGGTCCCCTGATTGTGAGATCGGGATGTGTTTTTAGTATAGTAGGAGTAGCTGTAGAGTCGAGGTTTGCCGGCCACCGTGTTTCCTATTATGGCGGATCTGATGTGATACGGAGTGGAGGGGTCTTCAAGATTCAGTTGAAGGTTGCGCTATACCTCCCAAGCGCCTTCTGATGTAAACGCGCTCGGGCGATATAGCGCTTCTTCTGGCAGCAGCTTGACGAGATACACCGTACCGATACTTTGTCACCTGTGGCACTGGCGTCCTGGAATTTATGCGGAATAAATTACGGGTGCAACAGGCTCCTAACGGTTCCACGGACGGACGGCGTCGATTGATGAGACCGTCAGCAAATAGTCGGCACCGTTTGGAGTAAGCCATAGGTTCAATAGGCCAGTCAGAAGGATTGGGGCCGGCCACTACACTGCGGCAAGGCTCTGCTCTGGGATCGAGTATGTCGCAAACCCTAACGGAAGAGGAAGACAAGAGGTATCGCACCTGGGGGAACCGACAACCCCCCGACTACCGATACAGGTAGGGATTATTGGGTTCGGGCACACCTCTTCGACCGTGGTCTGCCTCCCACCTTTTGCCAAGCGGTGTCCTAGGTCTGAACCGATTCCAGACCTGACCGATGGTTTGTATGACTCATTGGATGGCATGCAGTTCAAATTTTGAACCACGCCATCCGCAGCTGCCACGTACCCTCCAGTACGTGCGTCTTCTTCCTACGATGTCGTTGTAGGATGCCCTAGCCCTCCCTAGTTCGAGCACCTCCACTGCAGCTCACCTAGTAGGAGTCAGAGTCAGAGTCAGAGCCGAAGCTGGACGGTGAAGGTCTCCATCCCGATCGCGAGGATTACCACTGGCAGCAATGCCGTTAGACTGGACGTCCAAAGGAGAGGCCCAACTGCCAAGAGGGCCCTCGCCAATGTGAACTTGAGGCTCTTGGGTTCCACCACTCCTAGGCTCCAGAGGATGTAGGAAATCCCCGGCTCATCATAGAGGATGAAGGGGAGACCTACGATCCTAATACACACTCCTATGTCCCTCGGAATGTGGTAGGTCCCTTTAGTTAGGGACTAGGGCTAGACACGAAGCGCAGCTCCCCCCACAACGATTAGCCCTTCCTCTACCACTATGGTTGTCGCCTCCACCGACGATGTGATGGCTAGTAGCCCCTCTGTTGAGGCCTGTTTGACCTCCCAAGGGCCATGTCCACCCCACCTAGCATTAAGGGTTCCTTCGATCACCTCCAACTGGACTACACTCTCTGGCGTCGACAGGAACAAGCATCTGTGCGCCCATTCCAATCGCCCTGAAGGAGGTCCAAGGGAAAGCCCCTTACCTCCAGACACTCATTCCTACCCAGATAAAGTGACGGTGAGGGCCCATGACTTCTTACCACCTTTGTGTAGAAGCAGTGGAGGAAAACTCCTCTCCCCCCACCACGTACCTCCGACGAGCTATAGAACCTCTGTAGATGGCCCACTCATCCGCAGCGGAAGCATCTCGATGTCCTCCCTTGAAAACAGCCTCCGATCTTCCCCCTTTTGGGCCTCTAAAGAAGAAGCGGGGCTGGCCTCCCCCTAAAAGGCAGCAGTTGGCCTCAGACAACACCTGCGGCAGCCGCAACATGTTTTCCCTAGAGTGTCTCTCTCTAGAAACAACTAGAGAAAGAAACATGCTCAGATACTACTGTCTATTTCTATTATTCTTTGTTGGATCAAAATAGTAAATCTTAATCGAGGTGATCGCGTGGGCGTGCGGCGGGCGTGGGAAGCGTGAAGGAACGAGGGTTTCAAAGCGTTCTTCGCGATTTCGGCGTCGATTCGGTGGAGCATTCGCTCCATTGAGGTAGGGTGACGTTCCCCAGCTCCCCGCATTCCATTTCTGCGATTTGTAGGCTGCGGCGAGGCCGTGAGATGGGTTTCCATGCCGGGGAGGGTTTTTCAGGATTTGGGGAGAGTTCGCCCGATCTATGATTTTAGGCCGCGATTCGACATTTTGATGGCTTAGATGCATGCTAGGAGTCCCAGGGGAGCTTCCCCCTTGATTTCCCCCTCTCCTGTGGAGGTGCGGGGGCGTGGTTGGCGTTTTTGGGTTGTATTCATCGTTTCACCACTGGGACGATATAGCGGTCATTCTAGAAACCATCATGAGCATAACGCAGCCATGCAGGTGCATTATGCTTCGTATGTTTTGAGTCTGGTCATCGAGGGTTTAACGGCCCCTCGACTGACCATCATGTCAGATATGACGCCCCAGTGCCGATGCGTCATGGTTTCCGACCGTTGATTTTTGACCATTGGTTGTGACCGTTGGGGGCCTGGTCACATAACGCACCTGGGGAGGCCCGTTATGTACTGTAGCGCCCTAGGGAAGGTGTGTTATGCTTAACGCCCTTACCTTCCACTTAATGTGCCAGAGCTGGTCCGTTAAGACCCATAACGCCCCTTGAGGAGCGAGTTATTGTTTGTTTTGCTCCATGACATAACGCACCACGTCTGGTCCGTTATGTACATAACGCCCCTGGAGGAGTGCGTTATGTTCGTTTTCATGACTTAGGACTTAACGCACCTCTGTTAGTCCGTTAAGCACTATAACGCACCTGGATAGGCGCGTTATAGTCTGGTTTCTGTTGGGAGTGACGGACGGTTAGGTTGGACCGTCCATTCTCCACCGCACGACTGTGAGTTAGCCGTGTATCCGTGAGTGGTCAACGATGGACCGTTTATCATCTGAGGCCTAGTCGGTGATTTTTCATGCCGATTCGAGTCCTGAGTGAGTGGACCTCGATCCACGTGCTGACCTGTGGTCTGATTGATGCTAGGCATCGTGTGGGGACCAGGTGTGGGGCGCCGTGAGGGGTCCCGGGATGTGGCTTCTTCGGCTTATGTCACTATGAGTCGGTGTTGTACGAGGAGCGATCCTTGTACTCGTTTACTTTCGGAGTCAGTTTCCGTAACTTGAGGGTCTGTACTTCCGGTGACCCATCCACTAGTCGTAGTTTCCATGACACGCATGTGTCGGCCCACTAGGAGCACTGGTATGGCGCACCTGAGAGAGACGGTGAGTAAGCTAGTTACCATAGGGCCCCCGCGTACCGCCTAGTCTGGGCTGGTGGGGGAATTACCAGCTAGAGGACAGACCTAGGGCGTATGGTTTGAGTGTGCACACGAGGCTGAGGGTTCGGACCCGCGCTGACGAGCGCGACCTCAGCTAGTCCTTGTTTGTGGTACTTTGGTTACTGTGCGTGTCTGAGTCTCGGGTCTCCGAGGGGGACGCCCCAGCTGGTGAGCTTCTTCCCTAACACCTTTGGCTAGGGAGTTATCTTTGTGCAAGATTGGACTCGGTAGTAGCCTGACTCAGCTTACGGGTGTGCAGGTGCCTCTGATTTGCCCATGATTGAGGGTTCACCGGGGGCTTCATCTGGTTCTTCGGGTAGTGACAGTACGACCATGGAGACTGACGAGAGCTCGAGCTCTTCCTCCTCCGAGGTTTCTTTCGCCGGAGATGATGAGATGAAGGCAGCATTGGAAGGTACATGTAGCTCCTTCGCTCCCCTCTTTTGGCTTTGACTCAGGGTTTATGGCAGGGCTGACATTTTGTGTTATGTCCAGGGCTGGAGTTCGAGGAGGAGTGTGTGCCGACTCCCATCGAGGTGGATCTGGGGGAGCCTCCCACCGCTCTGACGATTACTGGGGACACCCAGATGTCTGAGGAGCCTCTGCCCTCTCTGACTCTGGCAGGAGACGTTGCTGAGGTGGGGGATGGACTACCCTCACCGACCCCGAGCGGGGGTGTTACAGGCACGACGGGGGCCATAGCAGGTGAGAGCCAGGACACTTCTTAGGTTTTTCACCTTATCTCGTCACAGGGAAGTTCTGAACGTTGCTGACCCGTTCTGTGTTTGGTGGGGATGTACAGGTCCTTCTGATGTGCTGGCTAAAGTAGGCCACTCCCGCTTGGAGCTGGGGATCGAGTGGCCTTCATCTGTCTCGCCACCGGAGCCGCTACTGGACACTAGCGTGGGCGCTGCTTTGCTCCAGCGTGCTCGAGGTTACACAGGAGGTGACCCCCTACCTTCTCTGGAGGAGCTCCGACAACGGTTGAGAGAGTGCACCCATGGCTATCATGGCCTTGGGTTCTCATGCGAGCTTTGGATGTCTGGCTTAGCTGGTATCTGGGTGGAGTACCTGCAGCTTCTGGAGGCACAGGAGTAGAGGGCTATGTGGCTAGCGGCCAACCGAGAGCTGAAGGGGTAGCGGGCTCAGCTTGCACTGGCAGTCACCGAGCAAGAGAGGTGCGTTGACGCAGTCGTGTCACTTGCCCAGGACCGCGTTGCTTGGTTGAGAGACATGGAGAGTAGAGCTGAGGCCTTGGAGGAGCAACGACGAGATGTGGAGCTTGCTAGGGTTGGGTGGCAGACTGCCGAGACGGGTGCCAAGGCAAGCGTACAGCTTGCGTCGACCCTGAAGGTGGAGCTGGCTACCACGGAGTCCCGCTTAGCAGAGCTGGAGGGGAGTGAGGCTAGGCTGTGATTTTATCACTTCCCCTCCCTTTTTTGTTATCCAAATTGTACATTTTTGTTACCCCAAGGGCATGTCTTGGGCTTCCCTTTTATAGAGTACTAATGATAAATTTTGTATTTTGATATTGTTACTTACTGAGTTATCCCACTTGTTGTTCCATGGAATAGTGTTGAATGCAAGGAATGGCGACCACTTATTGTTGGTCTGCTTGATTCTCCCCCACCACGTATTTGTACAAGGTGTAACAAGTCAGGTTCCACGATACACACAATCGCCTGATTAGTCAGAACGAGCGCACCACGGGCTTCTTTAAGCCCGCATAAATCGTCACCTCAGTGACTGGCACGCCCTCGCACTCAATAAACCGAACGAACGAATGAAAGGACGAATAAAATAACGAAAAGAAACGAAGAGTTCCCCGAAAGTGCGTCCACAGGACCCTATCGGGCCGCACAACAATGTGCGGTCTATAGCCGACCGCACAAGTCCCAAACCCAGAGGGGATGAACGGATTGCTCATAGCCGCTCAAGGAGATGAACGGCTCAGGGCAGTCCGCTCAAGGGAACGGATGTAAAAACACTAACGGGGATGGACGGTCGAGGGTCAGACCACCCAAGCATGAACGGTCCAGGAATGGGCTGCTCAAGTGTCAAAACCAGAGGGGGATAGGCGGTCAGGGCAGGACCGCCCAAGGGATGTGCGGTCAAGCCCTAGGTCGCACAAGCCCACGAACTCAAAACAGTTCCTGGTCAAAACGGACTTGACCGGACCGCTGAATGGAACCGACTTACTACAGTGTCGGTTAAAACGGTCTTGACCGGACCGCTCAATACGACCGACACTCCACTATTGACCATGGGTCAACTGGGATATGCAGTGAGGAACTGGCCGCACGTCCCAACGAAAAGACAGGCAGTCATAGACTGGCCGCCCAAGGGGGGATAGGCAGTCCTCTCTAGGCCGTGCAACCGATGTACGATCTATCGTGTGACCGCACAAGGCCCAAGACCCACGAGGATGAACGGCCCATGGCTGACCGCCCATGGGGATGGACGACACCTGGTTCGACCGTCCATCCTCACTGCGAACCACCCGTGGGGTTGGTCCGATCTTGACCTTCTCACGCCCCATTCGTGCCGAAACAAAGGAGATATTGCCATGGACACCCACACAATCACATGGACTCTGACCGGAGTCAAAATGATGCACGAATCGCAAGAAACATGCGATTCTAACGAAATCACCCAAAAGGGGTCACCGGACTTCCCGGACTCCCCACGGTCAAACGGGACCGCCAATCGACACGAAACTGGTATCAATGGAACGCTGACGTTCCCAGGAGTCCATTGACTCCTACCAATTGCAGAACCGTCGTCGTTTTCTGATGAAGCCTATGAAACCCACGAAACCCTAAAGAGCCCGATCTCGCTCGTTCGAGCACCAAACGACGTGCAATCGCATGGAAAACATAGAGGACGAAGTGGTGATCCATCTCCCTACGTCCACCGAAGAAATCGTGCGCCGAAGTGACTAAACCACGCCAAAAATTGCCAAGAACACGAACGACGCCTTCACGGAATCCACCGAGGGATCGCGCCACGCCACGCTCAAACCGACACTCCATCCCGCGATCCGATCTCCCCAACGGGTCCCCGTCTCGGCCAGCTCCGCAACGGTGCACGCCCCGCGCCGAATGGACCAGAGACGAGAGAGAACGAAGAGAGAGAACGTAAGGTTGAAAATGAGGGAGGAGAGATAGTGAGGTGGGTTAAATAGAAGGGGAGTACGACAAGGATGACCATAAAGTGCTTCATAAGGAGCCATGCCGATGCTGGAGTGAAAACTGTTATTATAAGTAAACTCAACTAGTGGCAAGTGCTGACTCCACGAACCCTGCCAGTCAAGGCAATAAGATCTCAACATGTCCTCTAAAGTCTGAATAGTCCTCTCTGACTGACCATCTGACTGCGGATGATACGCTGAACTGAAACCTAACTCAGTGCCCAACGCCTTCTGGAAGCTGTGCTAGAAGCCAGAGGTAAAACGGGGGTCGCGATCTGACACAAGTGAGACAGAAATTCCATGCAGTGGCACGATCTTTTCAATGTACAGGTCGGCCAATCTCTACACACTCCACGCAACTTTAATCAGCAACAATCTAGCTATTTTTGTCAATCTATCAACCAACAGCCAGATTCCATCAAAATCCTGGGAAGTCCGAGGTAAACCCACAACAAAATCTGTCGTGACATGATCCCATTTCCACATTGAAATTTCTAATAGCCGTAGTAATCCACATGGGTTTTGATGTTCAGCTTTAACCTGTTGACAAGTCAAGCACTTAGAAATAAATACAACCACATCTTGCTTCATACCCAGCCACCAGAACTACTGTTTCAAATTCTGATACATCTTGGTGGTACCAGGGTGAATAGCAAAACAGGATCCATGGGATTCACTAAGTATCGCATTTCTTAACACGTCAACAGCTGGAATATATAATCTGCCACAGAAATTGATGACCAGCTCATCATCGAATTCAATGTCATGCATCATTATAACGCAAGACAATTCAGAATCAGCTTGTTAAGCTTCTTTAATCTGCTGATATAGAGCTGAAGTCATAGCCAAACTGGCACAAACTGCTGTCATCGGATCGGCAGGGATGTCCATACTGACTGCCTCACTAGGAAGCTGTTCCTACAATTTCCATTTGCGAAGCAACAAATGACTCACCTGTACTTTCCTGCTCAGAGCATCAGCCACAATATTCATTTTACCTGGCTGATAGGAGAGTATGAAGTCATAATCTTTCATGAATTCCATCCATCTGCACTGCCTTAGATTCAGATCTTTCTTAGAGAAGACATATTGCAAACTCTGATGATCAGTAAAGATTTTAAACTTCTCACCGTACAAGTAATGTCTCAAGATCTTTAAGAAAAAAATAACTGCAGCAAGCTCAAGATCATGCATGGGATAATTCTCTTCATGCTGTTTAAGCTGTCGGGATGCATATGCGATAACTTTACCATGTTGTATCAGCACTGCACTCAGACCTACTCGAGAAGCATATGTGCAAACCACAAATCCACCCGAGCCAGAAGGAAGTACCAGCACTAGAGAAGAAGTCAAAAGCCTTTTCAACTCAATAAAGCTCTGCTCACACTGATCCGACCAGACGAAAGGAACATCTTTACTAGTCAGTCTAGTCATTGGTGTTGCAATCTAAGTAAAATCTTGAATAAACTTGCGGTAATAACTTGCTAAACCCAGAAAATTTCTGATCTCTGTAACAGATCAGCTTGAACATTTGCATGGACTTTGTCCCACATGCATGGACTCAGCCCAGATCTGCATGGACTTCATCAAACATGCATGGACTTCGTTTGCACCTGCATGGACTTCGTTCAGAACCTGCATGGACTCAGCCCTGTGTATTTGCCTGGACTCTGCCCCTTCGCACCAAAACCTGCATCCGTGCATATGCATGGACTCCATCCCGCAACCTGAACATTTGCACGGACTTTGTCTGTTAACCCTGTGCATTCTCATGGACCCTGGCCAAAACGTGCATGGACTTTGTTCTTCAACCCCGTGCATATGCACAGACTCAACATCCAAAACCTGCACGGACTTCGGTTCAGAACTTGCACACCTGCATGGACTTGTGGACGTGTAAAATTGCACGTCCGCATGTCTCGACCAATCCAGCATCAATAAACAACTTCAACTGAAGAGATTGCGGAGAACACGTCCCGTCCGGACCCTCCGAACGAACAGTACATTGCCGTGAAGCCACTCCCAGAGTCATGACAGCGAAGAGGAACCAACCCCTGGGAGGCTCACAACTCGTGGGCCCCGAAGAGAACTAAGTGGATCATCAATTGGGCTCAAAACGGGTACAAATTCACTTCAACGGCATGCCCATACGGGCCTTCAGTGGTACGCCCAGCGAGGTCTTCAACAACACGCCCACATAGGCCTTCAGCGGTACGCCCAGTGAGGCCTTCAGCGGCACGCCCATATGGGCCTTCAGCAGCACGCCCTTGCGCCCCTTCAGTGGCACGCCTTCTTTGGGTTCTCCAGCGGTATGCCCAACCCTCTCAACAGCACGACCTGGCTTTCCCCAAACGACGCGTCCAGCAGGGAGGATCTTACGCCACGTTCTACAGACCCTCGGCGCGCAGCAGGGTAGCTGAGGTGTCAAACGGGGAGGGGGACACACAGCCTACCTCCTGTCAACCAAAGACAACCCAAATCAAATCCCCATTAATGCTAGCCCGTTCCCGCCTTCGAGCGCCTCCGCCGCTGGGGGGGTATAAAGCCCCTTCTTCTCCGGCGAACAAAAGAGAGAAGGAAGACACAAGAGAGACATGGACGACCAGACCAGAGAGAAGAGAAGAAGGATAAGAGAAGAAGAAGAAGAAGAAGAGAAGAAAGGGGCTTTCCCCCTCGGTGGCCACAAAAGAAGAAGAGAGTAAGAGAGAGGAAGAGAGAAATGTAGTAGGGACAAGAGGGAAGAGCAGGGAGCCGTCGCCCCTGCTCAACCCCTCGTTCCTCTTTTTTTTTCCCTTCTTTTTCTTTCTTCCCCTCCCTCCTTATGTTCGATGTATTTTGGTTCCCATTTGCTATGAATAAAACCATCTTTGTTGTCGTTCTCTATCTCTTTATCCATTTTTGTCATTTTTGCATTGTCTCTCATTGGATTGGGTCTCCCTGTGTGCTCTTCCACCGGCCTTTTCCTTCCCTAGTGGTTTGCTCCCTTCTGAGGGATCTCTGGCCGTCACCCTCGTCCACTTGCCATGAGGGGGAGTCCCTTCTTTACCCCGTTGATTTTGTTCCTACATCAAGGCAGGGGAAAAAATGGCTATAACCCAGCTGTGACGAAAACCCAAAAGGGCGTCACGGGCAAAATCAGGTACCCCGTCACGCGAAAACCCAGAAGGGCCCGTGGGCAAGAGCAAGAGGGGGCTGGCCTCGGTGAAAACCCGAAAGGGCACTTAAGTCAGTAATGTGATTAAAAAAAAGGATGAATAAAGTCATGATGATGTGGCCGCAAGGTAACCATCATTTGCTATTCTACTTCTTCTCCCCTTTTCGACCCTTGTCACCATCGGCAAGATCGGTCGCTACCCTTCTCGACCCTTGTCACAATTGGTAACATCAGTCGCTACCCTTCTTAACCATTGTCACTATCGACGAGATCGGCCACCTACCCTTTCGACCCTTATCACCATCAGCAAGATTGATCACCACCCTTTTCAGCCCTTGTCACCATCGGCAAGACCGGCTACCCCTTTCAGCCTTTGTCACCATCGGCATGATCGGCCACCCTTTCGACCCTTGTCACCATCAACAAGATTGGTCACTATCCTTTCGAACCTTGTCACCATCGGCAAGAACGGCCACCCTTTTGACCCTTGTCACCATTGGCGAGATCGGTCACCTACCCTTTCAACCCTTGTCACCATCGACAAGATCGGTCGCCACCCTTTTCAGCCCTTGTCACCATCGGCAAGTCCTTTCGGCCCTTGTCACCATCGGTAAGACCGGCTACCCTTTCGACCATTGTCACCATCGGTAAGATTCGTCACTACCCTCTCGACCCTCGTCACCATCGGTGAGATCGATCGCTACCCTTCCGACCTTCGTCCCCATCGGTGAGATTGATCGCTACCCTCTCGACCTTCGTCACCATCGGTGAGATCGGTCACCTACCCTTTTGACCCTTGTCGCCATCGACAAGATCAGTCACTATCTTTTTCGACCCTTGTCATCATCGGCAAGATCGGTGTTGATCGAAAAAATGACTTCTTCCTTTTCAAACGTGCTGGCAATGAAATAAGACCACCTTTTGCTCCTCACAACTAGGAAGCATGAAAGAAGCTAGGAAATCGAAAAAGTAAGGTGGAGATAGAACCTGTGTGATCGCCACTCAAGACCCCAGATGCGATAGACACATCGTGTCTTGAGAAAGGGGAGGGACACTCGCCTTTTCTTAGAGCTGGAAGGATGAACGGTCGAAGACTAACTGCCTAAGAGTTGTGCGGCTCCTTTCAGGCCGCCTACCAGCACTGGAGTGGAACGCGGGATGAAGCACGCTGGCAGTAGTACGGTTATGGATCAGTCGTAGGATGAAGATGGATGGCCGATAATCAGCCGCTCTACTCCGCCTACTTCCAAATCGTGGGACTTTCACCTCCACTCTTTCCGGCCAGCCAGAAAGAGTGGGCCTCATGCTGGATAGCCGCTAACCTGTAAGACAACGTGCGACCAACAAGATAAAACCCAGATTAGATCTATGAGGTGTAGTATATGCTAGAAATGACAAAACGGAAGCTGATTTTCGTCTTCCCGGATCTGTCGGAGGAGTTCGAAGCGATTGGAGGTGGGGATAGTTGGGACATGACGGTCCCGTGGCATAATCGACTCGCCTCCATCAAGCCGGATGCGAATGTCTCCGACAATTACAATTTTGCCGGAGCGAGATGTCGCTGTCGTAGGCTTTGTGCCTTGGCGACTACGGCGTTGCCCTCGTTGAGCAAGAGCAATCTTGGTGGCGCCCGCCGTAGATGCGACGTCATTGTGACGGCGACGCTGCCCCAGTTGAACAGGAGCAGTACCTCTGAGGGTTACTGTAGTAGAACTGGTGCCGTTGCGTCGATGGCCCTGCCCTCGCTGAGTAGGAGCGATGCCAGTAGTGACTTGATTGACTGAGAAGATTCGGCCATTTGCTGGGGCTGAAGGCCAGACACCTTCGGCCGCCATCAAAGCAGTCAAGCGGACTCGGCCAGTTGTTGAGACAAAGGGCCTGACACGCCTAGTCCGTGACGGGGTGGTTGGGCGTACCCGAGCAATGGCTTGAGTTCTCTCATATCGAGGCAAAACCCTAAAATTTAAGATAAGAGACGTGATTTAATGGAAGCCGTAGGCATATCTGAAGTCCCGGGAAGTTTCCTAGACCCCGAGAGCATTTTGGTAATTTTACCTTCCCAAGAGTATTTTGGTAATTTTACCAGGCCAGGGATATTCCTAAGATTTCGGAGTTGGAAAGAAAATATGATGAGGTTCCCGACTTCCCAAGGCATTGAGGCCGTTTCTGGAGGGTTCTAGGGCTGCTAGGCCATTTTTTAAGTCATGAGGGTATTTCGGTAATTTTACCACACCCTTTATAGATCTGGGTTTGAGGTGGCACCCAAATGTCGGACTCAGCTGACGACACTTTCGGACTGAAGGAATGACAAGGGGCTTCATAGAAAGCACGCATTTGTCGATTCTGTCGAAAGAGGGATATGTGTGTAATTTTCACAAGTCGAAGGGGTTTTCTTATAATTTTTCTCGATTGACATACAAAGAAAATTTGTAGAGCACACTGGATACATTTATAACCCAAATGGGTGCAAGGGTTGTCGGTGGGTTGTCGACTGTACAAAGATCCGCACTAACGCGGGAGACAGAGACATAGTCCCAATTACAAAAAGTTACAGGGTAGAACTGCAAATAACAGGACTTTCGTCTTTTACGGTCCCGGGGAGGACATTTGTCTAATTCCGTCATTATAGGAACAGAACCACATAACTTAGTCGTCCCGGGACGTAAAGACTTACAAACATGACCCGCTGAGGGGCGTAATTGTTGGAGCTAGATGGATGCAATCTACCTAGAAGAACGTGGATCTAGAGGGGGGTGAATACTTCAACAGCAGTTGAGCTTGTTTGAAGGCTGCGTCCACGCTGGAGCCTGCAGCATCGACGCAAGCCTGATGAAACTTCTTGGTCTTGAAGATATCGAATGTACTCTGTTGCGTCCACGCTGCAGTTCAGCAGCGTTGACGCATTAGACCATCAGAAGCTGTCTTCTTATACTTACTGATATTGTTGTATCATGTATAGCATAGCGGGGTCGGTTGTAGAGGGAGTGGGCATGCCCCCTATCTCTTCAGCTAGGGCGTCCTCAGATGATGTGGAGGGTCCGCCATTCGTGCCCCCGGTAGTGATAACATTGGCTGCCAAGGCCGTGGGAGGTTCTTCGGAGGAGGTCATCTCGACGCTTGCCTGCGTCGCCTCACTTGCCACTCTTCTTCTCCTGGTGAGGGGGCCAGGCCTGGCAGCGAGCCTGGCCACTTCCTCGAGGTCGGTAGGTAAAGCCCTGTACCGATTAGAGAGTCCTACCATATTGTAGGTGAAAACTCTCTAGTCTCTATTTCTTCCCGCCATCCTCCTTGATGGCTTGCTCAGGAGCACCAGCCTATCGAAGATCGACCATCAGGGCGGCGCTTCCTCCTGTACCAAGGACTGGCATCATTCCTCCAACTGGTTCCTTGATTCCACGCTGGGTGCAGATTAGGTTTCTTCTTCCTCTCGGAAGGCGGAGGCCATCGCCCCCAGCAGTCGCTGACGACCCATAGGGGTGCTACCCGGGCCTCTGAGGTAGTTTCTCATGTCCTGCTCGATCCCTTCCCACTCCTGGTCGGGGAGAGCGGTCGGTGGTTGTGTGTTGGTGGCGACAACAGAATGCGAGCGGTCAGCATGGTGACGGCGCCAGTGATGTTGGCGGTGAGATTTTCAGGCAGCGTTGGCACAGCAGCTGCCAGTTGATGGGTCGTGGCCGTCACCTCGACCCTTTCATCTCTTCGCCCCCTTATGTGGCGGGCGCAGCTGGGCCCCGCCTGGGCTGGTGCCGTGGGTTGGGCTTCCTTGGGAACCCAAGCTTCTTTCAGCTTTGCCAACTTGTGAGCCAGCGTGTCTCTTAGCGCTGTGGCCGGCATGGCGGGTGCCATCTTTTCTTTCATCTTCTCCAGTCCTTGGAAGGAGTTGCAGACTGGAATGGTCGGCGCGATACGGTCCGGGATCACTTCAGACCTCTATCCATTCAGTTGGACTCGGATGGTTCTGACAGTCATGGACTTGCTAGAACTAGAGATTCAGCGGCCCGCAGCAGTACTAGGGTTGTTCCTTTGAAGTCTCCTCCGATGGGATGCCAACCCTTGGTGCGATGGGCCGATAGCCTGGTGCACATGGTGCACGTTATAGCCCAACGTCCTTGGCGGGACGGTGCTGTTGTTCTTGGCCGCAGCTCGGCTGGTAGTAGCTTCAATGACTCCCTGGATGGGAGTGTTGGATTCAGGTTCGTCGGATGCCTCCACGTCTAGGATGTTAACGAAGGCCACTCCCAGGAAGTTAGGGAAGCCCACGACGGGGGGGAAGTTTTCGAAGCAGAGTGGGACGGTGAGATAGCCTTCCCAGATGTGGCTCTTCATGACTTGGGGGCCAAAGGAGACCGCCATTCTCGTAGTTGAAATGTGATTTTCCTACATTTGTGAAGATGAAACAATCAGCAATATAAGAAGGGGGCCGCAGGGCCCCTAATTTTGGTAAGGAGATAAAGGGTGGCTATTGCCCTGAAAGTGAGAGTATTATATTTATTGGGTTTCTTCCATTGTCATGTTTTGACATTGCATTAGAGCTGTTTCACTCATTGGGTTCCCCCCATTTTAAACTTGTAGCTTAGGGAGCATCCTTGCCATATGACTTAACATTCATACCAATGGGTTGTGGCCCAGTTGGTACCCGGTTCGCATTAACGGGCTGGTTCAACCGGGGGGGGGGGGTTAAGGGTCGACTGGTTCGCGTTAACGGCCTTGTTCAACCCGTTCGCACCTGACGGATCCCGCCGGTGCACGACGAGCCGAGACACGCCCGACTCGTGGTGTTTCGCGTCTCGTGGACGCACTGAGACAGAGATCTCGCCGAGATCTTGCGAGAATGCTTTCCATGCCTAAGGTCTATCCTGTCCGAATAAACCCCCCTCATCCATTGGCAATAAAAGTCCCCCAAGGGTCCTCAAACCCATGAAGACACGGATGTACAACTACAACACGAAACATCATCAAGAAGACGAACACTGATAACACACAGACGACAGACATACGGGTGCTGGAGCTCTCCGATGGAAGTTCTTGTTTGGCTTGGTGATCGGTGATCCGATGTCGAGAGTATGTTACAAGAATACCCCCTCGGCGCTTAGCCAAATCATAAGTTCTACAAAGGATGTCATGCATAATGGTGGAGATACCCGTGTGATTCTACAAAGACCTAAGAACCGACAATAATGCAGAAATGTCCTGTGACTTTCGCAAGTCTTGTAATTGGGCCTACAACGCCCCACATCAAATCTTATTTGACAACCTGTCTCAAACTCGATCCGCACCTGATTAATGGAATGGACCGTCACAACCCTGAGCCAGTGCCAAACTATGCCACACCCCTGAGCTAGTGTCAAACTATGCCACACACTTGAGCCAGCGTAAAACTGTGCCACACCCCTCAACCAGTGCCAAACCGGACCAAATTCCTCAAACAATGTCAAACTGTACCCAAAACCCACTCTTACAAACTCGGGGTCCACCTCTCCCTCAATGTCAAACTGTGAGTGGTCCTTAGGCCTCATCCCTGACTCATGTTGTTGTTGCTACCACACTCAATCGTTGCTTCCCGAGGCGGTCCCCTCCCGATGTCACAGCCCCTTAGGTCAATGACTCATTCTTTTTGGCAGTTAAACGAGGGTGTTCGGATTATATCCAATGTAAATTAATATCGACTGCGGTCGGTGGGGAAGAGTCTTACACCCGAACTCTACATTGTCTGATACACCCAGACCCGCATAATTAACCTTAAACATCCTACCCAAACAGCTGTAAATGTGCACCCACACATCAGCTCCCCCGCTTCGCCCAAAGGCCCCAAATAGACTCGCACGTCCCTCGGGGACACATAAAAAATATATTTATATACGTGTCATTAATTCCGTGTGTTTTTGCAAACCGACTGACACGTCTGGTGGGATATTTCCTGCCCTTCTTCTTTTGGCCAAAGAAAAGTCATACATGCTTTTAGGCTGTGATGTCCTTACCCTTTCTTATAAGAGAGGTAGAGGAGGGCCCCGCCCGAGTTGCAGCAAGCGACTGGTCCGCGCCTAGCGACCAACCACAGCAGCAACAACCGACCAGCAATGGCGGCAGTGACCTATGGTCCTCTGGTCGTCGCCTCTCACTCCAAGTGTGGATATCTGGCCACACCCCTTGTCTTTGGTGACTTCGCTCTAGTTGTCGGTTCGCCCTACTTTCTGGGCGTCATCTCTGTGGCCGCGGAGTAGTTGGCCACTCAAACTCCCTGCAAGGGCATCAAGTCCTGGGTCCCAACCACATCGGTTCCCAGCATGGGCATCACGCCTCAGGTTCTAGCCACTCTAGCTCCCAGCAAGAGCGTCAAGCCTCGGGTCTTGACCACATCGGTTCCCAATAAGAGCGTCAAGCCCCGGGTTCCGGTTACCTCAACAACCGCCAAGGGCATCAAGCTCCAGGAAACTCCAGACCGAGTATTGTCGATCTACCACATCGGAGTTGATTCAACTTCGGCCCCGCAGAAGAAGCGTGGCAGAAGTAGGCGACCCGCCTCTGCCACTTCCAACTCCGGCAAGACAATAGTTGTTAGAGACCTCCGTGTGCGGCTCGACGACGGCAAGTCAATCATACCGCTGGACTGACATGTCCCCGCAGTCATCGCCTCTAACTGTTTCAGACTTTTGCGGCGCATGCAGGAGGACAAGGCGGAACTCAAAGAATCGGTGTACTGGTACCAAATCGGGGTCAATCATGCTGGCCAAACGCCAAAGCTCCCAAGCCCAAGTGAGGGAGCAACCATACGGAGGAGCGCTAGCTCTGTCTAAAACAAATCTTGGTCATCAAGGAGGAGGCCCAAGTCGTCAGGAGGGCTCGAGCAAAGAAGCCCTTCTATGCGTTGGATCCACAACGGTCCAAGATCTGGCGGAGCGGTCGCTAGCCGATTCCAACAACACTCAATCAAACAACGCTTCTCGACAGAGGCGGAAAGGGACCTACAAAATGCCTCGAAACGAAATGATTCTGGGATCATCCCGGGCAAGCGTCGGACACACGGTGGAAGTCTCGCCACGGCGGATCTCAGTCTTCGACAGGTTGGTGGCACTCGCATGTCCGGAAAAGCATCCCAAGAAGAGAAGGATGGTGCAAATAATCAACGACGCCGTGAAAGTATTCACTTGTTACACCACCGGTAAAGAACTGGAGGGACAAATCGACGACCTAAACGAGCTGTTGGCGCATCCAAAGAGGCCCCACTAGTTAGTTCAAGTCTCGGTATCACCAGGCCACTTTGGCACAACCTCCTCCAACCCGCAAGGTTAGGGCAATCCCAGGGGCAACTCGGTGGAGGAGCGCCAACTCCGCATGAAGAAAGTTTGGGTCACCAAAGAGGAGGTTCAGGCCACTAGGAGGGCTAGGGGGGTCACCTTGTCCCAATATTGGACCACGGACCAACCGAAGCCCCGACTGCTTCAGGAATTCAAGTCTCTCGCCCCCAAGGGCTGAAGAGGGAATGGGCTGCTAAAAAGCCCAACAAAATCGGACAATCTCTGGGAGTAACCCAACAAGGCAGGATTTATTAGGCGAATGCTTCATTACCTGAAGTGTTATATTTCGATCGATCTGGGGCACTCGATCACTTGGGTTCTTAGCTCCAAAAGAAGAGTAGGGTGTTGTAGGTTGCTTATGACTCCATAAAGGTGTTTGCCTGTTACACATCATCTGTCAACGAGCAGTCAATCAAGCAGCCTGAAGAGATGATCGAAGTGGCCCGAATTCAAAGTCTGAATCCTTCGTTAAATTTATCAGAAGAAGCATTTGATGACAATTTCAATTGGGCAGAAGATAACTTGATGTTGGGGGATTCACCTCACGATATGTCTAAAGAGAGTTGGAATAACTCCCTCAGTCTCTAGAGGTGAGCCCCCAATTGAATTTGATGCCAAAGTAAATCTGGACGAAGAGCATAAGCCTGATCGGGTGTCATTCTTTAACCAACTGGGGGCACCCTCCCATCCGAGTTCATATCCCCATGAGAAAAGAATGATGTCGATTCTTAAAGGCACTGCTAAGGTTCACGGTGGCAACTCTTCTGCAATTGATAAATCCATACTGTCGAAAAGTCTAGCTCAATGGACTCACTTGGCCAACAAGGATGGTCCTGTGATTTGTCTCAGGGGTAACCAACATTCATTGGTGTGGAGCAAGGATGGACCGAAATAGTATCGGTTTCAGCCCGAAACTAAATAAAATACTATTTTTTTGCAGGGGAGTTGGCGTCTGCTTTCGTCCGGTTGGTTTTAGATTGTGTAGGGTCGAAATCGATACGTTTTGGCTGAAACGTATTGGTTTCGGCCGAAACTGCCATATATGGTGTGGAGTGTTATCTCCATACGATCAAATAGAAGCCATGTTGATGTCCCGAATGACTCTAAATGCTTATGTGCCCTAGGACAAGACTTAGTAGAGACAAGTCTAGAACTTACTCTGATACCAAGTTGATGTGACACCACTATGGGGGTGGCAGCCACAAGACCAATGAACCTTGGACCTAGGATTGCAAGCGCGAACCGAACGACGGAATCACTCAAGTGGGCTCACCCGCGTCACACACACCCGGGTCCGTAGGTGGACCGGCGATGAGGGTGAGGGTCCGAGGTTGGCCCTTGAGGTTCCAAGGACTTGGTTAGCTTAGGATGGACCCCCTAAGGGCCTGGGATGCCCAATCTCATGGGCAGTCAGCACACCAAGGGTGTGGGATGTAAGGGATTGCTCTCGCCTCGCTCCGCGGTGGTCACTCGATGTATGGAAAGTTGGAATGGGCACTCACTCGCCATCCGATGGGCAACCAGAAATAATACTAAGCTAAGCAATGATAAAACTAGCAGAGGAGAGTGACCCAAAGTTCACCTGATCGGCGTGAAGACGCCAATCCTGGCCGGAGACGAGGGCGAGCGGGGAGTGTGGGTTCCCCGCACACTACGTCGATGTAGCTTCCCTTGTTCAGATTAAACAAGCACTACTCATCTCGCAGGAGGGTTGGACAAGGGGTGGAGAATGTGGATTACATCAAAACTACCTCCACACAAGGGGGGGCGCTAAGCCGGCCAGGCGGGGTGGGGAATAGGACTACTAAGAGTACCGAATGGCTACTCGGTCGGTTCAGCCGGCTTCTGGAACTACCAGATAGATAGTCGCTGTTGATGCTGCCACGGGCTGTACTAGACTCGAAAGATGCCGAAACCAGTGCCAAACCTTTGATGACTGACCCAGGAAAGCTCCTAAATTTTTGTGGGATCGTCCGGCGTCGTCGTTGGTCGTGGCAGACTCTAGATCTGGACCTCTGTGCTATGGCTCGAGCTAGACCCAGGGTACTACAGCAGATGGATGAAGTCACCACGGCCACTCCTGAAGTCCAAATGAGATAGGATCAAGACGAGTGCGTCCGTAATCAAGTCCTCTTCGAGAAGCAACCAGGAAGAACACCAGAGGAGGTCGGGGCAGAGAGATAGAACCCATTGAGTGAAAGGGGGTCGATTTAGGCCCTGATTGGACTGTTCTGTGCACTTGAGGGAGAAAAATTAGAAATCACAGATTCGGATGCCAAATGGAGTGCCATTTGTGGGAGAAACTCTCGGCCAAGTGGCACCACCAGAAGCCAAGGAATGTGGCTGTGGAATCTACCTAGGGAAAACTACACAGTCGAGGGAGATTCGCTCTCACGGCCAGCTCGGAGCTCGGACGATGACGAAACCACCTCTCCTGGAAAGCTCTCTGGATGACCTTTCCAGAGATATATGATCTTCCACCAGAAGAGTCGAGGAAGGGCTGGAGAAGACGCTGCCTTCAAGAGCCTAGTCTGCTACCTGCGAACTCCACAGGGTATGGTGGTGGAAGGGGATGATAGTGGGGAGATGAGGAGGGGGAGATCGTCCACCCCACACTCTAAACCAGAGTGTGGCTTCAACTGCTGATACACAGCTTCACTGATCCATAGCTTCGGGGTCAAAACCCTACAGATCGCTGGGTGTTACAGCTTATGCCGTCCAGAGAAATCCTTCTCTGCAAACCGCTGGGAACTTACAGTTTTACCCATCCAGAGGAGTCCACCTCTGCCCGCTGAGCCTCACAGTTTGCTCCGCTGACACACAGCTTGAAAACAGGTTCAGAAAATAAAGATAAAAACAAACGAGAAAATAAGAAATCCCAATAGGGAATGTAGCTCAATTGAGCAATCCCAGCTCTGGTATCTGAACCATGAGACTGAGGAACAAACTCTCTTAGATAAACTCTCGAACACTCTCAAGCTCTCTTTCTCTTCTTCTCTCTCTCTATTTCTTATTTCTCTTCTCTCCAGATCGTACAGGCTCTATCTGCTTCTGCTTCTCTGAATCAATGCACGATCAGTCTTCTCCAGATGAAGAAGTCTCCCTTTTATAGTAGCAGCAGCAGATGTAGGGTGTGTGTCCTCCACGAATTCCCACCCTACTGCCTTGACCACGTGGCAGCGTCTCAGCTCACTTCACTCCACGTGTCATGATCCTGGCACATCCTCCAACTTTGGATCTCATGCCATCCTTATTCTCAACGAAAGGACATCTGTCATAATAGAAACAAACATCAGTTCAGGACAGTTAGAAATATACTATGGACAGAAAGAAACCTGCACGGAGTTGTTCAGTCACAAGTGCACATACTCAGAATGTGCTAGGAAACATGCATGGACTTACAAGCGAAGGAACCAAGAATGTGCACGGACTTCATTTCCTTCCAAAGGGAAAAGATGCACAGACTCTGTCATGTGCTTAGGCTATAAAGTATGCACGGACTTGCTATAGTATGCACGGACTTTGTATTCATAGAGAAAGAGTATGCATGGACTAACCAAAACATGCACGGACTTTGGTATGTGCATGAGCTAGAAAGTATGCACAGACTTGCTACAGTATGCACGGACTTTATATTTTCACATAACTAAAATATGCACGGACTTCAGATGCATTGAAACGAGGAATGTGCATGGACTATGCATGCACAGACTTTGGTGGTCAAACCAAACACACGCACGGACTTGGTGGTCAAACCAAACACATGCATAGACTTGGTGGTCAAACCAAGACATGCACGGACTTGGTGTTCACACCAAAAACATGCACGGACTTGGTGTTCACACCAAATATGCACAGACTCAAGAAGCAAAACATGCACGGACTTATGTTTTTGCTGAGACTAAAATATGCACGGACTTTGCCTGTTTGGAGAGAAAAAGATGCACAGACTTATGTTTGAACAAAGTGCACAGACTTTATAAAACATGCACGGACTTTACTTAAAAGCGTACAACAAGCACGGACTTTACCAATATGCACAGACTTAGTTTCCTGGCATTAACACAACATGTGCATGGACATTGAAATGTGCACGGAGTTGAAGCATGCTCGGACTTTGTTTTCATTCGATGCTACATCAGGTTATCAGTATCCAGAGCTCTGGGTCGTTACAGTTGGTATCAGAGCGGTGTTGAGGAAACGTGTAAGGAGTCAAAATTTCACGGCTATTGTCCAGAATTAGTCTTATTACACTGTCCATTGCTGGCTTAAGATGTTTTCCATATGATTAATGAGTTTTTCTGTCTATTATCTGTTTGCTAGTCGTTTCGAGATGCCGCCTCGGCGTCGGAGAGTCCTAGTTCCTCAGGAAGCGAGCAGTGTTCCGCAAGATGTTCTTGCTCCAGCTCTCGTTGTTCCAGCTCAAGAGGATGCGCCTGGCAATCGCGGACGTGCATTGAAGGAATTTTTGCTATTTCATCTGCCGACGTTTGAAGGCCAGACCGATCTGGATGCCGCCAGAGTATGGTTGGATGCCACCGAGCACGTGTTTCACTCCATGGAATGCGCGGAAGATGAAAAGGTGATGCTCGGTACTTTTCAGCTCTAGGGCGCAGTGTTGACATGGTGGAATACAGAGTGGGAGGTTTCTTTTCAATCTCACCCACTCCGCCAGATTTCGTGGACTGATTTCGTCGCCACTTTTGAACTCACCTTCAGCTCAGCTTATCTCTGCATGGATAAAATGCACTAGCTCTTACAGCTTGTCCAGGGAGGAATGTCGGTGCTTAAATATCGGAACAGATTTATGAAATTGGGCCGTTATGCACCCCATATACTTGCAAACGAGGCATTGAAAATAGAGCAATTTCTTCGTGGCCTCCGTGTTGAGTTGAGGCAGCCACTGATTGTTGCCCGTGTTACCAATATGACTGAAGTATACCAGGCTGCTGCAGCGTTGGAACTGGATTTGGTGAGATCTTTAGTCCCTACTCAGGCAGTGTCGGTTCATCCGACAGTTCAACTTCCTCCGGGCTATCTGCCTCCTGTTCCAGGTTTCCCTTTTACCACTCCAACAGCAAGTGGTGTTGCTTCTTCTAACAAGTCCCAGTTTAGAAGATTCAAGAATAAGAAGAAACTCAAGAAGTGATTTGACCAGCAGGCTTCATCTGGTGCTACCCAGCAGTCAGCTCCATCTTTCCAGTAGTGATAGACTTCTGCAAAAAGCCAGTTGAAAGGTTGTGCGTGGTGTGGTGGCAGCCACCTAGGCAAACCATGCTCGTTGCCGGTGGTGTGTTTTCGGTGTGACTAGCCAGGTCATGTGGTGAGAGACTATCCGATGCGAGTGATTCTAGTGCAGTTTGCTCCAGCAGCTCCGTCCCAGTCGTCTCAATCACAGTTCAGACCTCCACTTCCACCACCACCGCCATCTCAGCAATTTCAGCAGATTCTCCCTTAGGCTTCAGCAGCATCTTCTTTTCAGTCTTCTACAGCTTCTAGTAGAAAGTTAAAAGGCAAAGTGACTCACATTTCACGAGCAGAGGCTGTAGCTTCCAATCTTGTTGAAGGTATGATTACTATTTTTGGTTGTGCAGCCCGTGCTTTATTTGATTCAGGTGCTTCTCACTCCTTCATTTCTGAGGATTTCAAAGAAGGACCGTCTCCTAGCTGCCTCCGGGAGGGAGAGAAGTGCCGAGCCATAGGGAATCCTGAGTGATGCCCTCATAACATTCCGCCCTGGCCAAGCTACCTTTCCCTTGGTCTAGCGGCACTTCGCCCTGACCGAGCTACCCTTTCCCTTGGTCCAGTGGCACTCTGCCCTGGCCGAGCTACCTTTCATCTTGACCTAGTGGCACTCCGCCCTGACCGAGCTACCCTTCATCATGTTCTTGTGGCACTCCACCCTGACCGAGCTACCCTTCTCCTTGGTCCAATGGCACTCCGCCCTGGCGGAGCCACCTTTCATCTTAGTCTAGTGGCACTCTGCCCTGACCGAGCTACCCTTCATCTTGGTCTAGTGACACTCTGCCCTGAACGAGCTACCATTCATCTTGGTCTTGTGGCGCTCCACCCAGATCGAGCTACCTTTTACCTTGGTCTAGTGGCACTCCACCCTGATCAAGGTACCTTTTCCTTGGTCTAGCAGCACTCCGCCCTGATCGAGCTACCCTTCATCTTTGTCTTGTGGCACTCCGCCCTGACCGAGCTACCCTTCTCCTTGGTCTAGCGACACTCCGCCCTGGCTGAGCTACCTTTCCCTTGGTTTAGTGGCACTCCGCCCTGGCCGAGCTACCTTTCCCTTGGTCCAGTGGCACTCCGCCCTGACTGAGTTACCCATACCTTGGTCTAGTGGCACTCCGGCCTGACCGAGCTACCTTTCATCTTGGTCTAGTGGCACTTCACCCTAGTTGAGCTACCCTCCTACCTTGGTCTAGTGGGGCTCCGCCTTGATCGAGCTACCCCTCTCCTTGGTCTAGTGGCACTCCGCCCTGGCCGAGCTACCCCTACCTTGGTCTAGTGGCACTCCGCCCTGATCGAGCTACCTTTTACCTTGGTCTAGTGGCCCTCCGCCCTAATCAAGCTACCTTTTCATTGGTCTAGTGGCACTCCACCCTGATCGAGCTACCTTTTCCCTTGGTCTAGTGGCACTCTGCCTTGACCGAGTTACCTTTTCCTTGGTCTAGTGGCACTCCACACTGGCCGAGCTACCTTTGCCTTGATCTAGTAACACTCCGCCCTGATCGAGCTACCCTTTTCCTCGGTCTAGTGGCACCTCGCCCTAACCAAGCTCTCATAAAAATAAACAAACATCGCCATTGCTGGCCTTACGCCTGAATCGGCAGAAACTCCTCCTTTGCGTTAGCATTACTTCTTGCTAACGAATAAACCCACCTCGGCATGAGACTCTACGTCCTAGCCCACTTCTGCACAATGTTGCCACTATGGACCTTACGTCTGAGATGGTAAAGAATCTTCCCTTGCGTGCGCATTATTTCCTTGCCGACGAATAAGCTCCTCTACATCGGCACAAGGCCCTGTGCCCTATCCAACAATTATCTGCTACTATCGGCAGTCAAATACTACGTGTCGACATGCTGATTATTTCTACTCGTATGTTAAAAAATATATACATAAAAAATGGGGTTAAAATAGAGATACCCCGCCGACTTTGATATTCATTCTTCATTAGCCTCAAATGGAGAGAATGAGGTCCTATTTATAGGGATCCTACAATTTATAATAAGTCCCTGACTTTTGGACTAATGACAAGAAACCAATGGGGAAGAGGGCGCCCTTGGGCCTGGCCCACTTAATTGGGCCCAGTAAGCCAGACTAATCAACCATATGACATCTAACTTAGTTAAATGACTGCCTAACCTAGGTACTGGACTCAAATAAAAGAAAAATTACATAATTTATGACTCACATAAAATATAAAAATTACATGACTTGACATAGAAAAGTGTGGCAAACATCATGGAGCACTGCTGGCAAACAACGGGATCCTCGAAAAATATGGAATGGTCGGTGATGTCCCCATCATACCCCCGGGATGCGGAGAACTCGACTCTGTTAAGTATGGGTCCACCGAGGAAGTGGCCCTCCAAAGCTGATCCGGGCGGGCCACGACCTCCAAACTCAACTCTGCATCCTTAGCTGGGGAATGACTCCACAACCTCTCAAGGTGATTTGGGCACATCCTCTTGCCGACGATGGTACCTTGCTTACCTAGTATTGCCTCTGTGTGCACACGTCAGGCTCTCAAGCTGATTTGTGGTGGCACTCCGAGGGTATCTCTCTCAAAGGAGGGTAGGGGCTCAAGGCACTCACTAGGTTCCACCGCCGTGCCTGTATAGGGTGCCAGATCTGCCACGCGGGAAGTGGGATGAATCCCAAAACCCATCGGAAAGTCTAGCCCGTAAGCTGGGTTGCCAAAGCCACTCGAAACTTGGCAAGGTCCAAGTCCTCGTGCCCTCAAGTTGGAGGTGGACCTAGGGTAGAGCCACTCTAATATCTCCATCACCAAGTTGCCTACTTGGAAATCCAAGTGGCACCCGCGAGCTTTTGCCCGCTTATCATGAACCTCGCCACTCATTGCTAGTTGTTTGCGTGAATGGGTATGCCATGCACTATGATGTGGTGTGGGTGTGAAAAGTAAGGTGTGCAATGGTGGACCGGGCCAACCATATGTAGACCAATCATGCTTTGATGCCAAGAAGACTTTGATGGAATTAGGGGGACCGGGGCATCCATAAGTGAATCTATCGTGCATGGGTGTAGCAAATGTCGGGGGACCCAAACATCCGTGAATACCGCTAATATGTATAAGACCAATGATGAATGGAGGACTGCCTTTACACCCAAATATGGATCACTCATGCTTCCTACTTGACATGTGGGTGATATGAATGAATGAACCCATCATACTAATCATGCCAAGTGGTGTGGTATGCCTAGGCACATGCATTTCTATCCCAGAGATGACTTTCATGTGCATGGGTGTGGAGTGCCCCTTGAGCTTCCACTCGTATGGATCAAAGGGATCTAAGAATGGGGATATCATGGAGTGGGGCAATTCCTCAATCCCTATGATGGGGGCATCTCTCGCCCTTCATATTTTTTCAAGACCCCGGTTGCTTGCCAGCATGGCTCCATTGTGTCCGTCATATTTTTCTGAGTCGAGTCGTGTAATTTACATGATAGGGTGTTGAGTTTGACAACCAAGATAGCTGACTTTGACCAAACGTCAAAGGCCAGAAGATAGGATAGCGGATCCTGGTAGGATGTCAGACTCGGAAGTAATCTGGAATTGATGTTGCCTTGACGGATTGTCGAAGATAACCCATGCATCTGATCCAGATGGGAGGTCTGCGTCAAAGGTAGAATCTAGATGCCAACCTGACAATATGTCAGAGCTGACAAACCTCGCTCAGACAGCGTGTCTGGGGCAAGGGCAGAATACAAACGTCAACCCGACGAGATGTCAGAATCGACAAACCTTGCTCGGACGGCGTGTCTGGGGCAAGGGCAGAATATAGATGTCAACCCGACGAGATGTCAAAATTAACAAACCTTGCTCAGACGGGAGGTCTGAAACAAGGGCAGGATATATAAATGGGCATTGACTCGACAGAATGCCAAAATCAAGTAACTCAGCGAAGACGTGGGGTCTAGGCCAAGGGTAAAACCTAGCCGACTGACAAGGGCTAAGAATGGTACCCTCCAAAAGTACTCCTGGTACAGACCAATCCATAATGCCGGTCGTGTTGTCCGGTGGGACTGTTGATGGATTTGACTATTTTGTTATAGCGCTGGTGAGGCTAAGGATCAACATCTGAGAGCTCGGCCAAGGCGGGGTGCCTTGAGCCAGAGGGAAAAGGCTTATGGGCCTAGCTTGGCGGGACTTGATGGGCAAAGTCTAAGAGCTCGGCAAGGGCGGAGTGCCTCAGGCTGAGGGGACAAGTTTTATGGGCCCAGTTGACGGGACTAAGGTAATGTTTGAAAGCTCGACGAGGGCGGAGTGCCACGGGCCAAGAGAAAAAGAGTTCTATGAGTTTTGTGAGCCCAGTCCAATGGAACTGATGAGCAATGCCTAGAGCTCGGCAAGGGCGGAGTGCCACAGGCCAAGGGAAATATTTTATGGGCCCAGTTCGGCGGGACTATGGCGATGTTTGAGAGCTCGGCGAGGGCGGAGTGCCACAGGCCAAGGGAAATGGAGTTCTATGAGTTTTATGAGCCCAACCCCACGGGGCTAGGAAGATGTGTGAGAGCTCAATGAGGGCGGAGTGCCATGGGCCAAGGGAAAGGTTTTATGGGACCGGTCCAATGGAACTGATGGGCAACGTCTAAAGCTCGGCAAGGGCGGAGTGCCACAGGCCAATGGACAGGTTTTGTGAGCCTAGTGGGGCAAGTTTGGTATCTCTTAGCCTGTTTGTGTAGCTGTTGCGGTGGAATGCCAAAGGATGTCGAGAATGTATTGGTTATGAACGTGGGTTCCACACTGGGGGTAGATGGTCAATCCCGGTGGGACTAATGGGAAGCATTTTGTAGGATAGGGAGCTGTGGACGCACTTTTTCTTATTTTTTATTTTTTATTTAAGTTTTTGTTGTTGTTGGGAATGGAGTTTTCCCGGTTTATTAAGTGCGTGGGCGTGCCAGTCACCTAGGTGACGATTTATTCGGGCTCCGCAGAGCCCATGGTGCGCTCGATCTGACTTCACACTTGCTTACCCCCTCCAACCAAGTCCGCGTAAACCCCCCAACCCTTTATCTTCCACTATAAAACCCCCCTTAGAAGCTCAAGGGGCATAAGGAGCATATAAGCAAGGACTCGCCTACAAGTGCGCAAGGACTCAAGTCCCAAGGCTTCCGACAAAGACGCGAGGAGCAAGGCGTGTGCGTTGGCTTGTTGATCGACTCGTATACGCCGAGGATATGTCGAATGTACTCCCCTGACATGGCGTCTAGCCATCTCACTCAAGTCCACTCCCATGCATAGGAGGCGTTATGATAACGGCGATCATACCCGCACATCGGGTCCGCCTGCTTATGGCATGTTATGATAACAATGTGCATGTCATAATGCCGAATTTACTCCCGTCATGGGACCACGTGCCTGTCGCTCGCCCCGAGCCAGCCACCGGCGGTCCCGATCGCTGACCAGAGTTAGCCGGACCTTGGCCCGGAAGTAACATTCTCAGGACCGGCTCTAACTCCCCGGCATGAAGACACTTGCCTTCCGAGACCCGCACCTGACTGCTCACCTTGAGCCGCGTCCGGCCTCCCTCAGGTGCTAGCCAATGTTCGCCCTGCCATCTAGTCTAGCCCTCCCTCGGCAACTCGAGCATGCCCTTAGCTCCTTGCGGAGAGCCTCTGTAAAAACACGCAGATGTTCGCTTTATTCTGCATTGACCCGGGGATCGACCCACGTGTCGAAATTGTCCCGTGGCTTGCACCAGATGTATTTCAGCCTCTTAGACCCCTGTTGTAAAGCCTACATGGCATCTATAAAGAAAGAAACCAGTTGTCTATGCATACTCGCACCCGGGTCCCAGTCTCACATCCACGCCAGCCAGTGTGTGACCAGTCTTCCACACTCCAGTTAACCAATTCCCCCCAGTTGAGTGTGACGGTCACCCTATAGCTGCAGGGTATACCCGGTTTCCTATCCATGGCTTCAGAAATATCTAAGCCCTCTTTTAGCACAGAACAAAGGTATTCGGATTCAATCCGATGTAAATAAACATTAATTACTTGCGGTCTGTGGGGAAAGACGTCCTGTACACGAATCCCCGCAATTGCTTGCACACTTGCACCCGTGGAACCTCCCTTCTCTCAACGTGTTGCCCGATACCCCCGTGCCCATGTGCCGCATCTTGGTGACGCTTCCCTGGTCAAAATTTAGTTCCATAGGTGATTGTCGAGAGATCGTGATACGGGACGGACAGGGGGACCGACTCTATGTGATGTGGACCTCAGACTCTAAATGCAGATGCGACCAGCAACAGACGAACATGAGAAACACTAGGCCCGACACTAAGAGCTCCTAAGGGCTATACACCACTAACAGAAACGCAAGCTCACTCGTCGTCCTAAGGGAGGGAAACGTGGATCGTGCCCGGTTGAGGAATCGGTAGAGTTCAAGGGTAGTCGACTCACTTCCGGACTCGGATCGAGTCACGGGACGGGTCACTCTCACACTTACAGTGGTGACATGGACTCACGGGCTAGGATCCTATGCTGAAAGATCAGGTGGGACTCGAAGCTATGCATATGGTCAGTCGGGTCGGTGGTGCCGTCGTAGGGGATGAAAGATGGCAGCTGTAGCTTTGGCGGGATAGGGGCCTCCATGATTTTTCTGAAAAAGGGTGCATGGAAGTCTTGGTCGTCGTCGATGAGTCCCCAGTGCTTGGCGACGAGGAGGACGTCGTCGAGGTAGCGAACCTTGTCCTCGATTTCGTCGATGCGCTGAAGTCATCGATCCATGTCCGGGTTGGAGTGCAGTGGACTACGCACTCTTGGTGCGGGTGTGCTGCACGAATGTCGTGTCCTGGCAACCGAGGCGTGGGAGGCCTCTCGCACTTGGCGAGAATTCGCCACGATTTGGGCCCCCTCGTCCTGGCGTCGTTTAGAGGGCGCATGCCGGGGGTTCGCCTGTCGATCCAGGAGGTCCTGGTATAGCCCTGTCAGGGTCGCGATCTGCTAGCGGATCTCTTCAAGGTCGCCAAGAGAGACTTCAGGGCGTGGGTGGGCGGAAGAGGCTTTCTGCGATCCACGCCAGGAGTTGGCTCCCTAGTGAGAACCGCGCCCCCGGTGGCTGGCGTTGTGAAGACTTCCATGAGGTGTCATGACTTTTTCTCTGTGTTCCCACAGACAACGCCAAGAAGTGTAGCGGCAAGAAAATGGATCTTATGTCACGTACCACCTTCTCTATTTATTTGTTGGGAAAATCGTCCGGCACCCGTGAAAGCTTGCAAGCACCAGAAATCAAAGAGGCGTCAGCAAGAGTCCCGGGCGTTGTCCCAGGGGACAACCCTCCGATGCTTAAGTTAGTAACGGTGCAAAGTAAAAATAAAGAAGAGCAAAGGGAGAAGATGGAGAGAGTTGGAGGTAGCTGTCGTAGATCTGAGAGACGTGGAGACCCTCCAGTCGAGTGCTCGCCGCTCCTAGTGGACACTCGATGAGTGCTCGCTGGGTGGTAAGGTCTTGCAGGAGGAGTGGCTTCTCTCTCAGGGGTGGTCGCGTATGACCTCTCTGTTGCTATGGCTCAATTCTTTGTGTAGGGTTTTTGGCAGAAGATCCATTGTGTCCATTCTTCTTTGTCGATGTCCTTTTTATATGGGATTGTCCTGGAGGTGGAGGCCTATCTCTTTACAGGTAAGGTCGTGGTTAATGGAGCAACGTCTCCCGCGATCGAGGCAGGAGTTTCCTGTTGGAGGGTGAGTTTCTCGGCGTCGACCGTTCCCAAGGCGAGTCTTACGGCGCTAATGGGGCGTGATCGCCTCTTATGGGCTAGGGGCCGACGTCGTGAGGGCAACGGTCGGTCATCGGAGAGTCTTCAAGCGGTCATCGTGCCTGGACTGCCGTCTTCTGGTGGCCGTCGAATCTGATGTCAAGTCGTATTGGGCCCGGCTGACTGGGCTGTAACCGCCGCGGACTTTTATTTCTGGTAACTGAGCCTGAGCCGCCGTGGGCCTGCGGTATCGGGCCCGTGATGGACCAAATCGGGTTTACTCTCCTCAATAATAATTTTTTTAAAAAGAGATTCACTTAATCATACATGAAGTGTAGTTAGCATCAAAATCATAGCATTACACACTAAGTTTAGTTATCATCAAAACTATAGCTCAACATATGTTCGTTTCCTCCTCCTGTTTCCTTCTTATCTTCTTACCTCCTCTTGTTTGTTGATGGCAAAAGGGGAGAATTTATTCAAAAGGGGAGAGAAGGGGAGAGAAAAAGGACCTCATGGTATTTTGATTAAGGGGGAGGTGTTGCATTTTAGGTTAATCCTGTTAAAGGGTGGAGTCACTCATTCAGGGGGAGAGTTTATCATTCATTTGGGATCAAATGGTTCAGGTCAGTATATGTGTATTCGTCTGCATTACATTTGACTGAGTTTAATGTCTCATCAAAATACATCATATCTTTTGGGTGTTGCCATCATCAAAAAGGGGGAGAATGTTGGGTCTCCTCTGGAGTTGTTCAGCAGTGTGTAGACTGCTGTGAGCTGAATGTGTTTTGAATGATTGGCAACAGTGGAGTGGACCAGGTTGACTGTAGAGTTGATTCGGTGACTTTATCTTGACCATGATAATTTTATGTATTTTGATGAATTTTTATATGTTAGACCATTACATAAATCATGTCTGCACCTTATTACTGAAATAAGTCATCTTATCAAAAAGTTTGTATACATGTGCTTTCACGATCATTTTGATTATAGGGTCGGTGCATATCGTAAGTCATGCCTTATGAAGTCCGTGCACATTACTGTTCATGTAGTAAAAGGTCCGTGCACATTTGCTTGATCTGAGTACTAGAGTCGGTGCACATCACTGTTAATTCAGTAAGGTTGGTGTACATTTGTTTGATCTTCAAATCAAAGGATGGTGCATGCTCTTCTTTAATACATCTAATGTCTGTGCATGCATTGTCTCACGCATGATAAGGTCTGTGCATGTTTGGCTTATGGCATATAAGGTCCGTACATCTTTAGCATCATGCACATTCGAAGTTCGTGCATATCACTGTAGCAAGTTGGTGCATGTAGTGCTTAAGGCGTAATAAGGTCGGTGCAATCCTTGTTACTGCACTCACTGCATATAAGATCGGTGCAAGTTCCTGTGGAACTGCACGCATGGTCAGTGCAGTATGCGTATGGGGTCCGTGCGCAGTCCCTTTAGATATAACAAAGTCAGTGCATATTCCTGTTCGGCGTCTTAATAGGTCTGTGCATGCTTTAGCCTTTAGGCATGGCAAAGTCGGTGCAAGTTCCTGTGGAACAACACGAATAGTCGGTGCAGGTTTTGCATATAGTCAGTGCATACTGTCATTTGCACAGACTCATGTCGGTGCACGTTCTTTTAGTTTACATATGGAAGTTAGTGTAGACTTTTGTCTCACACACTTAAGGTCGGTGTAAGTTTTATCTTGTGCCTAGCAAAGTCTGTGCACATCATTCATATGCATAGACTCAGGTCAGTATAGCGTTTGCATTGAGCATAAAAGGTCAGTGCACATTCATCCTTCTTCATATAGAAAGTCGGTGCATGGTATGTTGAACGTGCATGAATGGAAATTGTGGGAACAGCTTCCGAGTGAGGCGATCAGTGTAGAGATTCCTGCAGATCCGAGGTCAGCTGTTTGTGCCAATTTGGCTTTGACTTCAGCTCTATATCAGTAGATAAAAGAAGCTCAACAGGCTGATCCTGACTTGTCACGTGTTGTAATGATGCATGACGTTGAGTTCAATGATGAGCTGGTTGTCAGGTTCCGTGACAGATTATATATTCCAGTTGTTAACGTGTTGAGAAATGCGATTCTGAGTGAAGCCCATGGATCCCGGTTTGCAATTCATCCAGGCACCACCAAGATGTATCAGAATCTGAAGCAGCAGTTTTGGTGGCCAGATATGAAAAAGGATGTTGTAGCCTTTGTTGCTCATTGTTTGACTTGCCAGCAGGTTAAGGCAAAACATCAGAAACCAGGTGGACTGCTCCAACCATTAAAAATTCCGATGTGGAAATGGGATCATGTTGCAACTGATTTTATTGTGGGTTTACCTCGATCTTCTCTGGACTTTGATGCTATATGGCTGCTTATTGATAGATTGACTAAAATAGCTAGATTATTGCCGATTAAAATTTCTTGGAATGTGTAGAGATTGGCCGACCTGTACATTGAAAAGATCGTGCCACTGCATGGTATTCCAGTTTCGCTAGTGTCAGATCATGACCCACGCTTCACTTCTGGCTTCTGGCGTAGCTTCCAGAAAGTTTTAGGCACTGAGCTTGCTTTTTCTTCAGCGTATCACCCTTAGTCTGATGGTCAGTCAGAAAGGACTATTCAGACCCTAGAGGATATGCTGAGATCGTGTTGCCTTGATTGGCAGGGTTCATGGAATCAGCACCTGTCGCTAGTGGAGTTTGCCTATAATAATAGCTTTCACTCCAGCATCGGCATGGCTCCGTACGAAGCACTATATGGTCATCCTTGTCATACTCCTCTGAACTGGTTTGATATCGATGACTGACTTTTGACAGGACCAGACATGGTACAGTAGTGCACTGATGTGGTTCGTATGATCAGACAAAGATTGTTGACAGCTCAGAGTCGACAGAAAAGTTATGCAGATCGATGCAGGCGTCCACTCCAGTTTGAGCCCGGAGATCAGGTGTTTGTTAAGGTATCCTCGATGAAAGGTTTTTTCAGGTTTGGGAAACGTGGTAAGCTTAGTCCGCGGTACGTTAGCCTTTTTCCTATTGCGGAATGTGTAGGCTAGGCAGCTTATCGTCTCCAGCTACCGACGGCTATTCAAGCTATTCACGATGTGTTCCATCAGTCTCAATTGAGAAAATATGTTTCTGACCCGTCTCATGTCCTCGACGATTCAGTATGGCCAGAAGTGACTGCTGATTTATCCGCGCCAGAGTTTCCTGTCAGATTTGAAGATCGTCATGAGCAGCAGTTGAGGAACAAGGAAATCCCTCTGGTTAAGGTTGTTTGGCAGCGTCACTCAGGTCACGAGGCTACTTGGGAATGCGAGGATGAGATGAGGCAGCTTTTTCCTTTCTTATTCCAGTAAGGTAATAATATTACTACACTTATTAAAATAATTTATTAAAATTCACGGTCCAAACATCTCACCCACTGAGTCGGGTCATGCCGCATCGGGACGGCAAATCATGACTTTCACATCGAACCGGGAATATGAACCGCCTTTCGCGTTCGCCGTCCGGCCGGGGGTCCCCTCCCCTCCCTACTCTTTATCTGCTCATTTCCCGTTGGAAATATTTTTTTCCCCGGCCTTTTAAACACGTACGCCCGCCGGCTGGGGCCATCCAAAGATCTCGTCGAGGACGAGTCGATGATACCCATCCAATTGCCACCGTCTGCCTCTGGCTCCCTCCGTAGCATTTCTCCTCTGTATATCTCACCCTTTGTCCCTGTGCTGGTTGTCGTCGTGGCCGTCGTCTTCTTCTCTCTCTCTCCCTGTTCCACGGTGCCGTCGGCCGCTCAATCCCTGTCTCCTCGTCGTGACATGGGTCGAGTACTGGGGTACCCGCGACAGAGACCCAGCTGACACCCTCACGTGTACACGTCTTTACCTCTCCTTTCTCTCTCTCTCTCTCCCCATCTCTGCGTGTCCCCTCTTTTCTTTCGCATTCTGGTCTTAATCAGTCCCGCATGGGCGAGCTCACATATGTCATGACTGCGACAACGTGCCCGACGGGCATCGCCTGCGTGGGGTTGAGATTGACCACGGGGGCGCAGACCCACCGCGTACGTATGACGCCGACCGATGGTTCTGACCGGACGACAGATGACAGATCACGGCAGGCTGCCCGCTGTAAACAACGTGGAGCCCCGGCGAGCGGGGGTGGGGGTGGGAAGCAACATAACGAAGCGAGTGATGGGATGGCAGTGCTTTTGCTGGGTCGTCGTTAACAGTGGGTAAGCACGGGGGCGTGCGTTTAGCCATCGCCTCGAGGTTGTGTACGCGTTGGGCGTGTGCGGTACGCCTGCCCGGGGTGACGTGGGGGTGGGCGAGTGGCTAACAGGTCGAGGAGGATGCACGGCGATCCCGCATCCACCTCGGGAAACTAAATGAAGCGAGGAGAAAGAAAGGAAGGAAGCAGGGATGGAAACGTCCCCGTCACACGTGCAGTCAGCGGGGCGAGCGTACGCGTACGACGCGCCGTCGGCCGTCGGCTGGGGGGTCGCACGTACGCGGCAGGCAAGCAGGCGGGGATCGTGCGATGCAGCAGCGGCACGAGGGCCGCAGGGCAGCTGCCTTGCGCCCCTCTCCGCCCCTCGTTAGGCGGTACGGGCGATGGCACCGAGCGAATGGATGGGACGGATCATGAGACCACCGCGACCGACCTCCGGTAAAGCACAAAGGTGCAGAAGGGGATGCCCACAAGCACGTAGAGAGAGAGAGAGAGAGATCCCGTTCCACAGGTAACTCAGGTTCTTCAACACAACACATGGTGACTACAGTTATCTGTTTAGGGAATCATCTATGTTTATAGTTAGGAATCAAGTTTTCTTGGGCGATGTAAGATCCATATTAAGGAGGCGTTTGGGTGGTACGTCATATAGGGAGATTTTGCCAGGCCTCTAGCTAGTATTCCCCCTCCGAAGGACGCTATGGTTGGACCGGGGGCCCACGGAACTAGCTTAAGAACCGTAAATCGGGAAAGTGTCCCACTGCAAGAGCCGTCACGTCGAAGCGTGCCGTAAGGCTACGAGTAGTGGAGGCTCACAAGACATAGAGACTCAAAACACGAGTGTGGAAGTATAGACAGGCAAGAGAATACTGTCCCACGTACTTTAAAGCACTAATAGCAGCACAGCCACTGCCGACAACTCAGGACAAGGCAACTAGACCTACTCACGTAACGATCCTTGAGTCTCACGGCTCGGAGGCAAGATCGTCACAGACAGCGGAACTAGCCGCTAATCAATCTACTCCTAAGCCAGAGGACACAACGCTCCACAGGAAATGACACACGGAGACCCTGAGGGGACATCGAGAACCCTCAACATATCTGGATATGAAAACTGAGGTAGAACGATACCTCGAGGCATCCAAGAACACGGTCTCGAATTGGACAAAGCCGTCAAGACACACACAAGGTCGCATGTCAACCCCTCGTCTCACCGGGTTGACCGAAACTCGACATGACACATACACACAGACACTGATAGACACACATACAGCATGCACAAGCATTCCTGGCCATCCCATCATGGTCACTACCCTCATAGGATGTCAACAGACACCCACAGGTCACGGGCAAACCATGAGATCAAGCCAAGACAAGCAGAAACCAGAGCGATAGACGACGACAACACTCTGGGCAGAGCGAACTATCACTCAACTGCTAGGTGAACCCGGTAGTCAAGGAAAGCCGTTGCAAGACCAGAGACAAGGACACTGGCAGTCTAGATTAAGTCGTTAGGGAACTGTCGTAGTCAAGAAAAAGACCACACCCAGTCACCTGAACCAACCGATCTCAAAACCACCGACACACAGACACTGCCCTAGAACACAAACCTAAGACAGACCAACACATGAACAGACATAGAACGGGACAACAGCCATCACGGCCACAACAGGACCGTAATGCACCACCATAGGGGTGTTACCTGCTTTGACACACCAGGGTAGGGGCGTCAGGGCAACCAGACCACAACTCGGATGAAAGGGAATGTAACGGACCTAGATAGGTGCGTAAACCAGCCTAACGCACCAGGATAGGTGCGCCCAGGCCAACAGACCCAACACCACTAACACGGACCATGTAACGCACCAGGCTAGGGGCGTTACACAACGTGACGCACAAGGGGAGGTCTGTCAGGGCTAATCGACTGACCTGGTCTTCGAGGCAGACACGATCTTCGGGGGACTGACAGCCATGGTCCTCAGAAACATCAGCACGTAACGCACCACCATAGGCGCATTATAGCCATGTGACGGCCCTACTCTGGTCCGTCACACCCAAAACGTAACGCACCACCATAGGCGCGTTACAGCCATGTGATGGCCCTATGCTAGTCCGTCACACCAACCCAACCTCGAAGAACGTGAAATGACCAACGGTTATGGTGGTCTATCATGGGACCGTCACCCATGCCAATCATCCCCTCCCCTGGTGAGTGTTAATTCCTTGAATCCGGGAGCATCAATGCTCCAACCTAGGCTTGGCGATCTGTCAATCCATTGACCATTGTGCAATGCTGTACGCTTCTCTTTTCATCCCGCTTGCATTCTTAACCTGTGGGCCTGCTCAGTGGCATTGCTCCAATACCCGGGGAAGACGATACGTCTTCACTATTCCATTGAAAACACTATCTGGTCATGGGAACTCACCTGTCTGTGGTGAGTTTCCCAAGGAACCTTGAGTGTATAGTAACATGGGTTAATCCCGATAGATTCAAATCCACGGTCTTTAACCGATTCCGTGGTGGCCGTGCGACGGGCGCCCCTTTGCAGGCTAGCCTCGGGGTTTCCCCTCTCCAATCGGTCGTCCCGACTTAGACGGAGTACCGGCTCGGGTCGCGTGCCCCTCGTAGACTTGCCCTCGGGGTCTTCGCTCCCGTTGCGAGTCGCGTTACTCGTCTACGCTCACCCACAGACTCGGTGCCCCTAGTAGGCTAGCCCTCGGAATTTTTCCTATCCGTTCGGATTTCGCCGGCCGCCATCGTGCCGCCCGGCTCTTTAGGGGTTACTCCATTGCGTGAGTATTTCCCGCTTCTCCCCGACATCCCCTCCGGGATGGAGAGATGCTGTCGAATTTTCGACTCAACTCGGAACTGTCGCCGCGCTGGAGTATGAACCTCGCGCGAGTTTACGATCTGATCGCCGAACCATCCGGGATCGACTTGATGCATAATAAACTTAATGGATAATTGAATGGATCCAAAATATTTGAATAAACTTGAAAATAAGTCAGTCGGAGCTCATTTTGCGTGAAACGGAGTTGAATCGGCACCACAGTTCACCGACGCGCCCTTGAAACGGCGCGCCTTAAATCGGCGCGCCCTCCAAGGGGCGCGCCGTTTCAAGGGCCCCTTTTCATTGTGTGCGTCGTTTCAACTCCTATTCCTGTGCATGTCACGCCGTTTTAACGCAAAGATCGAGTCATTTGTCGTCCGATCGTCTCCTTTCTCCTAGGGCTATTTCCAATATCGATGGCGGAGTTAAATAAACCTCGTTAATCAATAAACTAGGTGATTTGGCCTATTTGAACTCGAGATTACTTAATCTTCTGTCTCTGCCCCTGTGTCCCCGTTTAAAGCATTCATGTCGCATTGATGTGTGCCTGAGTGTACGGGCTCTTGGTATATCAAACGACATTGGCAGAAGGTTGGGCGACGCTCGATCGGAAGCTATTGCCGTGCGTGATGGTGGTCTCTTGACCTACGCTCTCCACCACGTACTAAGAGTTCCGCTCTAATAAATTACGCATGGTAGATTGCAGTATCTTGCATGATCATCCGCATTCTTCACTTTGGTCTTGGCAGCCCCTTTATCTCGATAATTAATCAAAGATTTTCCCTCCTGGCGGGGGATATAATTAACGCCATAGCCTTGATGGTATGGCGGACTGCTGGTCCCGACCGAACCACACTTTCGCCCGACGCAAGTCAGGACCCTTGATGCTTCATTAGCAGTCATAGACTTCTCTTCATCAGCAGCCATAATCTTTTCTTTAGCTGCTTGACTCCATCTTGTAATTGCACCAGACCTTTGGGCTAGCCTGGCTAGCTCCTCAAGCTGGTCGGGTAGAGTTCCGTATCTTCCGGCAACACCGGCCATATTACAGGTAAAGATTTACATTCTCCCTCTCTGCCTTTGAATTCTTCGTCTAGTTTGACTGGGGTAAGTCAGCCGGTCAAACACTGATGTTCTTCTCTTCTCTTCTTCCCTCTATGGGGCATTCTTCAGATATCCAGCCCTACGGCCATCTTCGAAATCATTGGAGTCTGAGGATGAGACTCCTGGTATCACATCTTCTTGTAGGGCTACTTCTTCTTCTGTGGTGCCCAAGATGCGGGACAATCTTTGTTGTCCTAGGGATGAGTTCCCCAGGCAATGGAAGTAGTCTTGAACCACCCTGATCATCTCTTCTTGGCTATGCATTTGCAGATTAGGTTGAGGCAGGAGCCTTTCTTGGGTCTTCGACTGATAAGCTAGCCTCGCCATTTGAGCAGTCTGGTAATCCCTCCTGGGATACTGAAACACATCAGCCTGCTTGGCACAGGCCCTCGACTTATATGGGGCAACAGCGGGAATAACCTCCCCTCTTTCATCTTCTTCCTTCATCTGACATCTCTTGCCCCCTCTCCTGGGGCAAATGACAACGATATCTTTTTCTTTCCTTTGGGATTTCTTGCCCCCAGCCCTGGGGTGAGCAACAACAGTGTTTCTCTCTTCATGGGCTAGTGCCTAGCCCTGTACCATCTTCGGCACCCAAATCTGCTTGAATCTTGTCGGCTTGGGCGCCAGCAACTTCCTGTCCTCATTTTCCCAATTGTCCTTTTCGGTGGCCAACACCTAGAATCTGTTGTTGGTGTGGACCGCTGGGACGATCCTGTCAGGCCGTGCATCCATGGGGCGACCATTGAGGTTCACCCTCAACCTTCCAACCATCATCGTCTTTCCTGAGGCCAAAAGATGACCTCTAGTTGTAGCAAACTGGCTCCTTCAGTTGTTCCTCCTTCCCTTACCAACAGTGGCAGGGGCAGTAGTCTTCCTCTCCAGGTGATGGACAAAGCAAGAAACAACAACAGGAACAGCCTTCATCTTCTTCTTTTCAGCTTTTGGTGCCCCCATGGCCTTTGTTGCAGCGGTGTTCCCAGCTTCATCATCGACTTTCAGCAGGTCGACGAACACCAGGCCCAAATAGTTGGGCAGACCCACTGTCGGGGGCATGGATCCAAACTCCATAGGTACTGCCAGGTATCATCCACAAACGTGGGCATCGACCACCTGTTGGCCGAAACAAACAGCAACCAATCCGGCTTCCATTGAGATTCCTGTAAATAAGAATAACACACAGTTAAAATTTTAAGAGAGGCCACCAGACCTCTTACTTTGGCGTAAAGATGAAGGGAGACTTGGTCCCACCGGGCATGCCAAGCTTGTTGGACGTAGAATTTTCGCTTTGTTATCTCCCAGACCTCACTCCCTCTCTTCACTCACTCCTCTTCTCTTCTATCTTCTTCTCTTTCTCTTCGCGTGGACGGCGATGGACAGAGCAGCAGGGGGGAGTGAGAGCCTCCCCTCCTCTTATTCTCTTTCTCTTCTTCTCTTCCTCTCATTTTTTCTCTTCGATGCGCCTCCCTCTGTCTCTGCGCATGCCTGTTCGTCGGAGAAGAGGGGTTTTTTACACCCCAACGGCAGCAAGCTTGGTCGAAGGCGGGAAGCGACGGGCCTTCAATGCGGATTTGACTTTCACCATCCTCGATGGTCGGGGCTAGCTCGTGTGCCCCTACCTCTGAACGGCACCTCAGCAAGCCCTGCTGGATCCTCATTGCGCGCCGAATATCATAGGGTATGGGCATCACGTTTGTCTGCCTGATGCATCGGGTAAAGGGGTTCAGGGCGTGCCGCTGGAAGACTCAAGGAGCATGCCGCTGGGGTGCCGCCATGGTGTGTCTCTGAAGGGATGGCAAGCTATGCCGTTGGAGAGCCCTAGAGGAAGCGTGCCGCTGGAGGAAGCCCACCGGGGGTGTGTCGGCGAAGGGGCAGTTGGAAGTGTGCCGCTGAAGGGCACATTGTGAGGGTGCCGCTGAAAGGGCACGAGGGTGCATGCCAACGAAGGACCCAGGGGGTGTGCCGGTGAAGGCCTTGGATGGAGTGTGCCGCTGGAGGGCTTGAACGAGTGTGCCGCTGGAGGCACCAGATAGGCGTGCCACTAGAGGGGGCAGCCAGGTGTGCCGATGGAGCGCCCGGGTTGTGTGCCGTTGAAGGGGCACAGAAGTGTGCCGTCGAACGAGCTCTACAGGGTGTGCCACTGAGCGCCATAGGGTGTGTGCCGGCGAAGGAGGGCCACGGGGAGCTTCGGACAGGTGTGCCGCTGGAGGCGTCCACGAGTGTACCACTGGAGGCGTCCACGAGTGTACCGCTGAGGATGCTCAGGAGGGGGGGCGCGTCGGCGAAGACCTTCACCAAGCGTGCCGTTGAAGGGGGCAGAAACTCATGCCGCTGGGAGGCACATCAAGTGTGCCATGGAGGGGCCGACAGGGCGTGTCGTTCAAGGCCTTCAGGGTGTGCCGCATGGGGAGTGTACCGCTGAAGGGCTTGAGGGGCACGCCGGGTAGAACCCATAGGGAGTGTGCCGACTGGAGCTGCCCTGGAGTGTGCCGCTGAAGGGCTTCACGGGGGTGTGCCGTTGAAGGGCACTTCAGGGGCTTCCTTTCCTTTTCTTCTTCTCTTCGTTTTCTCCTCTTTTCTCCTCTTTTTTTATCCCCTTGCATCTGCACATGAGGTGGGAAATTTTTAGTGTCCACAAATACCCCCCACCTACGGGTGGCGCGGGCAAAGAATGAGGCAAGCGGTGCACATGGATGCGCTTGCCCTCACATGCAAGTAATTAGATAGCTGTCGGCTGGGACGCCGATAATTAGAAAGCTGTCAGCTCAAGGGCCGATGGTCGAAAAGCTGTTGGCATGGGAATCAATAATTGGATAGCTTGGCCTCTTTTCAACTTCACGGTACTGCACGCACGTGGTGGACCTCAGAATGGGAAGTCGCCTTCCGTTCTCGTCCACTTCGACAGATCACTTGGGCTGAGTTTGTTACTGCATTCGAGCATGTTTATACTCCAGCCTGCCTGAAGTTAGCCAAGATGCATCAATTTTTAGAGCTGACATAGGGTGAGATGCCAGTGTTATAATATCGTGATAAATTCATTGAGTTGGGCCGGTATGCACCCTATATTTTTACCGATGAGATTGTGAGGACTCAGCAGTTTCTGCATGGACTGAGAGCAGAGTTGAGCCTGTCGCTGTTCACTACACGTGCTGTTAAGCTGGATGCCACTTATCAAGCTGCCGTCGCACTGGAGTTAGAGTTGGCGAGGACTCGAGGTTTCGCTTAGTTTGGGATGGTGCCGTCAGTCGTGCCACATCAGTCGCCCCACCAGTCGTCTGCTTCAGGAGTTTCTCCCACCTTTTCTCCTGTCGATAGTCTCCTTTCCAGCAATCTCAGGGCAGAGGTTTCCATCATAAGAAGAAGAGGAAGAGGTTCGATCAGCTGACATTTTCTGAGCAGAGTCAGTATTCTGGATCGTTCGTCCGGCCGCGTACAGATTCTGTTATGTTTCAGCCGAAGATGTGTTCTTGATGTGGAGGCAGTCATCCTGGTGTACCGTGTTCCCTACCGGTTGTATGCTATCGATGTGATCAGCCGAGACACATTTCCCATAACTGTCCGTTGAGGCAGCAGACGGTGCAGTTCACTCAGGCTTCGTAGTCGCAGTAGCCGCAGTTTCATCTTCCGCCGCCGCCTCAGCCTTCTCAACCGACTCAACCGGTTCTACCATTTAGACCGCCTGTTCCTACACCTTCTCAGTAGTCGTCTGCTGCTATCTGTTCGCCGAGAGCCAGAGTTACACACATCACTCGTGCGGAGGCATTGGCATCTAATCTGATCGAAGGTATGGTTTCGATTTATGATCGCACAGCGCACGTTCTTTTTGATTCAGGTGCGACGCATTCGTTTATCTCCGAAGATTTTATTACCCGTATCGAGAGACTGGTGAATGAAATTTCCTGTGATATGCTCGTGGAGTTGCCATCTGGTGATTTTATGTCTACTCCAATGTGCTTGAAAAATTCTCCGGTTGTGGTCAGTGGTCGGAAGCTGCCAGTAAGACTTTATGCATTATAGCTAGCCGACTATGACGCGATTCTTGGTATGGATTGGCTGGAACTTTATGGTGCCGTGGAGGATTGTCGTCTCAAGCGAATCTATTTCATGCCATGTAGAAAGTCAGCCTTCTATTTTCAAGGTATCGATTTCTGTTCCATTCGATTTATTTTTCGGTCAGTAGGGTGTGGCGTGTGTCAGTTGCCTCATTGTCCTTCATCTAATTTCGAGGATGGAATTCTTTTTAGGGGGGAGGGACTGTAACACCCGTAGTCTAGTGGATCCTTAATGGTGTGGATCTAGGATTTGTCCGGTGAATTTTGACTATTTTTAAGAATTTTTCGGTTCAGGTCGCGGAAGTCCACGCAGATCCTGATCTGCCCATTCTTCTTCTTCACCGGGACGATGTTGGCCAGCCAGGTAGTAGATTGGTTTTCTGCGACGAAATCGACGTCTATGAGTTTGTCGACCTCCCTGCAGATCTGTTTTATCAGCTCCGATCGCATACACCGAGGAGGTTGCTTTATAGGCTCCGTCTTGGCGTCAATGGCCAGTATGTGCTGGGCTACTTCGAGACTGAGGCCAGGCATCTCCTTGTAGTTCCAAGCAAAACAATCGCGGAACTCTTGCAATAATTTGACGTATTCTTCCCTCTCCGAAGGAGCCATGAGGGCGCTTAGGAAAGTCGGCCTGGGATCGTCCTTCGTGCCAAGGTTGATTTCGATTAGCTCGTCGACAGTGGCCTGACCGCCATCTTCGATCTCCGGTGGGGCCGGTAGTAAGTCGGCAAAGTCTTGATCTTCGCCATCCTCGACCTCGAGAACGTCGGGGGCCTCACCCGGTCCATCCAGGCCTGGTGCCGGAGCAACGGTCACGTCGCATTCTCCCAGGGCCGTGGTCAACAGGCCGGTGGGGCCCGCTGGCGTAAGGGGGCACAACGTCGTCCCGGAGTCCTCCAGGTAGTCATCATATATGGTCTCAGTTGGGGACGAGATCAACGCGTCTTCAGGGGCCTGGTGCTAGATGGATATGGTGTAGTCCCCTCTCCCGGGGCCGCCCACCACGTGGGGCCGCGGCGGGGCCACTACGTAATCTCCCATTCTTAATTCGTCCCGATCGATCAAATCTTGAGCTATGTCTTTGAAGACGTAACAGTTTTCAATGGGATGACCAAGTATTTGATGATAAGGGCAGAACAGCGGGTCACCGCTCCTTCGAACATCTTGGGGCCTCTTGGACTTCGGGAGAGAGACCTTTCCGTAGTGGCGGGCCCAGTCGAAGATGCCTCGGGTTTTCTCTTTCGGGAAAGAGTAGGGCTTCCGTAGCTTCTCTTGCAGTGTAAGGCCTTGCCCAGCCGGTCGTCTGACCGTAGGGCTTGCCGTGTTCCTGGTCCCTCCTGCTGACTGGACGGAGGTATCAGGGCTGGCGGTTCGGGACCAGGCCACGTCTTCACCCCATGGGTGGAGGAGGTCCTGTTTTAAGTTCGCCACCCGTGCGGCTAATTCGGCTAGTTGTGCCTTAAGCCTTTCGATCTCCTGCTGCTACTGGCGATACAAGGCAAATAGGACGGGGTCGTGTTAGAGCGGGCCTGGCATCCAACTCGAGCTACCGTTGCTTGCCCGGCTGACAGGCGGAGGTGGAGGGACCTTGATAGAATGGCTCCCCGAAGTTGATCCCTCAGAGGAAGAGGAGGCTCTTCTCGCGCGTCCCTGGCGAAGGGTGTCCCAGAGGAAGATTTCTTCATCTTGCGCTTCCTCCGGTGACAGCGTGGGCTGCTTCTCGCGGTGGGCTTCCTGTACAGTGGCGGTTCCATCAGAGCCCCTGCCGAGTGAAGTTAGGGCCAAAATCACGTCGACCTCGTAATAATCTCTCTTTCTCTCTTGTTCTCCTCTTCTTCTTCTCTTTTCTTCTCTTCCTTCTCCTTGTTGCTCGCCAGTGGAAGAGGGGCTTTTAAACCCCAATGACAGGAGCCTTCGAGCGGGGAGCGATGGAGGCGGGAACATGGGGCATTAAATGGGGATTTGACTTCCCCTCGTCCCCGTTGACAGAGGAGTAGCTTGCGTGTCTCACTCTCGTGTTGCCACATCAGCCGTCCCACTACGAGCCAATAATCCATAGGGGAGTGGCGTGAGATCATCCCTTTCAAATGGGTCATGGGGAGAGCGTGCCGCTGAAGAAGTAGACCATGCCATTGAGAGGCATTTAGTGTGTGTCGGTGAACGGGACGCATGGGCATGCCATCGAACGGCAGAAGAAGCATGCCATTGAAGGGCACTTGACAGTGTACCGTGGGAAGCTTTGCAGGTGGGCTGGGGAAGGTCACTCGAGGGCACACCAGTGGAGGCCGCTGGGGTGTACTGTTGAGCAGCCGCTGGGCATTGCGTTGAACAGGCGCTGGGGCATGCTGCTGAACAATCGCTGGACGTGCCGTTGAACAGTCGCTGGGTGTGTCGTTGAACATCCACTAGGTGTGCCGTTGAACAGCCTCTGGGTGTGCCGTTGAACAGCTGCTGGGACGTGCCGCTAAAGACTGGCCTTGAGCCCGCTTTGTGCACAAGTTGTCATTCCTTTAATTTTTCTTCGGGGCCCACGGATTACAGGCTTCCCGGGGGTTGGTTTCTCTTCACTGTCGTGACTCCAGAGACGGCTTCACAACAGTGTGTTGTTCATTCGGAGAGTTTGGATGGCCCATACTCTCTGCAGTTTCTTCGGTTGAATTTGCTTGTTGATGTTGGACTGGTCGGGACATGCGGACATGCAATTTTACACGTCCACAATGCCTTGGGGCTACTAATACATAGTAGAGAAGTAAGGAAGCAAGCTAAAATAGAGATCTCTCCCTCCTGGTGTTTCTTATACAAGGGTGACAAAACAGATCTTCTTCTTCTTCCACCCTAGGAGCTCTCAAAGCAACGGGGATAGCGTCCATCTATAGAATCATCCAGTGGGAGTGAAAGCGGAGGAGCTCATCCATCGTTCCCCTTGTGGTCCCGGTGAAGACCCAGGAGAAAGACAAAGAGAAGCCATGCCTCGTCCACTCTTCTTCAGACAGGAGTTCTCTCTTCCCTTAGAGTTTCTTTGTCATTCTCCATCTGGTTGTTCCCTCCACAGTTTTTATTTCTCTTTTCAAAACAAATACTTGTACCTTTTCCCTACCTGCGCATAGGAAGATAGATGATGTGTTCACCATCTGTGGGCTCTTGGGTCGTGCACCCTCAAGCTGTGTGGCAGCAGGGTTTGTGAGAGGTTATCTCTCTGTTGGAAGCTGTGAATCAGCAGTAGTGCATTGGCACTAGTGAAGCCTCACCACGTTATGTGAGGGGTGGACGTAGGTCTCTGGATAGAGACCGAACCACCTTAAATCTTGTGTTGTGTGGTTTGTCTCTCATTGCAAGCACACAATAAATTTTCACATATGTGACTGGCATGCCTACTCATCATAATAATAATAATATAAAAAAATATATAAAAAAGGTTACCCCAAATTGGCACGCCCGATGGGACCGATGTTCTCCCTTCATCTCTTTGCCAAGATAGGATGCCTCCCAGAGCTTCCCCCAAGAATACTGACTGTTTGTCTGTTTATTGCAGGAAATGATAATGTCGTCAGGACTTGCTGCTCTTACATTCGGCCCCGCAGTCATCGCCGGTCACACTGCACATGGGTACTTAGCGGTGCCCACTGTCTTCGACACATTCCCACTGGTGGTTGGTTTCCCCAACTTTTTGGGGCTTGCCTTCGCTGATGTACTGTAAGTAGAGTCCCCGGAGCCCAGCAGGGAGAAGACTACTAAGAAGGCCGAGACTCTAGAGGCCCAACACTACGCAGGCCCACTAAGAGGCCCAATCCAGGTCGCTAGCTACTTGGTGCACCACATCACTTATGGGGTTTGCCCCGTCCACAACAAGAAGCCTAGAGGACGTCAGCAGAGGATCTTCCGGAGGAACACTGCCACCACTGTTATCAGGCGTCTCTCTGCGTCTGGGAAATCTGTGCTCATTGGGGGTGTCCGAGTCTTCTTGAATGGCCGTGATGCCCAAGCTGTTCCAGAGTGGGTAGTCCCTACTATCCCTACATACAACTCCTTCTAGGCAGTATTTGGAAGGAGAGCTGAAAGAGAAGAAGAAGGCCGTCGAGGCCAAGGCCGGAAAGAGTTGGCCCCATGGCCAAAGAAGTTCAAACAGGTCTGGGTCCCTAAAAAGGTCCAGCCTATTCGCCAAGAGGCGCCTGTCCATCACCGCCACGAGCATGCTGAGACGGGGAAAAGGAATGAGAGGGGCTTGGTCCCGAGAAGAGAAGGAACAGTCGCGGATCCTCCATGCCGCGCAAGCTTCAGGGCATGCACCTGACAAGCCGATATCCCCAAAGTGGGGAGAAGATTTGAGCAACCCACCGGGAGAACCTGGCTAGCCTACATCCCTCCAATGGGAAGTCAACAACTATCCCCAATCCTACATTAGGGACTAGGGCAAGAAGAAATGACCGACATGGTCAGAAGTTATCTCAGGGGTATGGGCAACCCCTTACTAGACCAACAACGGCTGTTGCAAGTAGCCACAGCAGAAGAAGACGATTGTCCACCAATGGTAGTTGAAGAAGAAGAAGAAAGAAGAATGACATCATCGGTTGACGACAATGGATATGAGGACGGCTTGGAGCTCGAAGCCGATGAAGCTGCCCCCCAGCAGAGGGAAAGAAGAAGAGTCTCCGTATTCGAGAGACTAACCTTCCTTGGTCATGCAAGAAGGAAGGTTCATAGACAGAGGAAGTACATGTGGGTTTTCACCTACAATATGGCCAGAGTGGTCAATAAATATGGAGGTCTACCTGAGCACCCCCAGGAATTGGCTCATTTAGCCAAAAGGCTAGGGCCAAACACTAGAAGAGCGAAAGCCGCAAGGGAAATGCTGAAGGTGGCAAAAGGGAAGCAAACACTATTTGAATAAGTCACCACCCTAACTGTAAACATGGTGATAGCCGAATAGGAGGAGGTGTTGCTGAACATCTCATCCGAAGGGACTTCAAGGGAGACAGCAGAAGCCATCCCCAGCACCGCAACCATGGACCCATCGATACTGATGCTACTCCAGAAATATCAGCAAGAGATAGAACTTCTGAAGAAGCAGCTGATGGAGAAGATAGAGCAAGCCTCGGCCTCTAAGTAGCCTGAAATGCAAGCTGAGTTGTCACGAGGAGGAATCAAACCATGTGACTTCCCACCTTTATATACCCTACCCCAGCTGGCAGAGCCCCGCCTGGCGACCACCCAACAGCAGCCACCACAGTCGCTGATGCCACTGGTGCTGCCACAAGTGCGCCAAGCACCTCCATTGCTGCATCCTCCTCCCCAGGCGACCACCCTGGTCACCCCTTAGATGCAGCCGCCACACTTCTACCCAGAGCCAGCCAATCTGACCGCCATGAATAAGTTGATGGTGGAAAGGATGATTGAGTTGAAGCTCGCTGAGTGAAATGAAGGTGACTATGTCTCATTTGAAGCTTACTGGGTGCCATATCTGCCACATCAAGCAGCCAAGCGGCTCCCTCTAGGGATCAGCAAGCCACCCAAGTTCGACAAGTTTAACGGGAAGGGATCCCCAAAGGAACATGTTGCATATTACATGACCGTCATGGCGACCTAGCCACAGATGAGTCATATTTGCTAAATTTTTTTGGGTCCTCATTGACGGGGCTCGCATTCGAATGGTATTCTAGCCTCCCAGTCAGTTCAATTGCTGACTATCTAGATATGCAATGAAAGTTTAGAGAAAGATTTCACGTCACCGGGAGGGAGGTCATGGTGACTGAGCTCTACTCAACAAGGCAAAGGGTAGATGAAACAGCCCTTGAACACATCAAGAGATGGAGAAACCTCGGAATGAGATGCAAGCGGCCCCCACATCAGGAGGATGCTATACAAATCTGTAAGCAGCACCTCAGGAGGGAGGTACTGGAGAAGATGATTGGTATGGAAATCTAGTCATTCGACCGCTTAAACAATGTAGTGGCCGAAGTAGAAGCCTTCCTGGTGAGACCTGCCCCTACATCAACCGCTGCCACTGCACGGAAGGCAAAAGCAGTTGAGCGGCGCCCTGCGCCTAAAGAAGTAAACACTCTTGACATTAGGGCATTTGAACAACAAAGAGGTAAGGGCAAGAAGGTAGTTGCGCCTCAGCCCGCTAAGGCAGAAGAAGAGAAGGAAGGTCCCTCACTAAGGGACAAAATGAAGAAAGCTTATTCTTTCCCGAAGGAAAAGACCATGGTTATCTTTGACTGGGTTACCCAATATAATAAGGTCACCCTGCCTAAGCCAAAAAGGTTGAAGGACCTGAAGAGAAGATACAGCCCAAGATTTTGCCCTTATCATTAGATGCTGGGGCACCCGATCGAGGACCGTTATGTACTCAACGACATCATCGAGGGCAGGGTGAAGAAAGAAGAAATAGAGTTGGGGGAGTATAGGGTCGACCCTCCACAACCTCATGAAGCGCTTCTGAGGAGAGCTACAGCCAGCATGATTTCTTTATATCAGGCATTGCCTGAAGAAATTACAGAGGCTAGCACTCAACACACTTACGAGGCCTACTTTTTGACGCTGATAAAGGAACAATAGGGATGGCAGCAGGTCCCTGCAAAGACCAAGAAGAAAGTCACACCTCGCCCAAAGGTGGGGGCACATGTCCGCGGCATCACACCGCTACCCGTTCCTCCAGTGACAGCACCCGTGTGGGTCAGCCCACCTATAGTCATCAGAATACACACACACGACCGTAGAAGATAGACTCCGCTGCCAATGGCTAAAGAAATTAGTCCAGAAGCCCGACAGCTATGGGACTACATAGACGGGCTACATGATTATGAACAGCCCGAATTGAAGCCCTTACTAATATGGGACCATGTCCCATGGAAAGAACTGGAATAGCTTTTGCTAAAATAACAAGGAGGGGCTGACAAAGTGCCGGAAAAGGACGACAACCTATTCAGGGGCAAGCGCCAGTCAAAGAAAAGAAGAAGTAAAAGAAGAAAAGAAGAGCCACTAAGGCCAAGGGGGAGACATTGCTCTCCTGCAATGCCCTCTCTCCTCTCTTCAATCTGCCCAATGAGGAAGATGAAGAGGAAATATGCTTCACACCCACTGCCGGGGCAAGCCAGGCCGAAGCCGTGACTGCCACTCATGCAACTCGGTCAAGCCAAAAGTGGGGATGCCAGTCACCTGCCAACTACAACATCATCTTCAGGGGAGAGCAACCCTATAAATACCCTCTCCAAAGGTCAAGGGAGCCCAAATCCTTCCTCCCTCAGGGTTAATTACATGTGACGACTCAGAAAAATGTGGCGAGCATCATGGAACATAGCTGACGAGCAACGGGTCCCTCGAAAAATAAGGAGTGGTAGGAGATGTCCCCATCAGGGTGCGCCGGCCAAGGGGTTTCAAGGGCGTGCAGGGCTGGGAATGTATCAGGGGTGTCAGGTAGGTAGGCTGGGAGTCCCAAGGGGTACACCTACTGAGGGACTGTGCCAGACTGAGGTTAAGTGGGGGCTGCACTGGGCGAGGAAGACCGTTCCGGGCTAAGTGTGCGCCGGCGAGGCTCAACTGAGGGTTGTTGAAAGTGGGGAAGGCCTCAGCTGGGCCAAGGGGAAGGTGAAGCAGAGCGGCCACCAGCTGCACTCAAGGGGCACAGTAGTGGACCTCATGAGAAGGCCAGTAACATGAAAGGCAAGGCATGACCAGCATGGGAAGGGAGGAACTATCGGAGAAAGGAGGAAGAAGAACCCAAACATACGTAGGGACCCAAACAAACGAAGACAATGAGGAACACCAAAAAAGGGATTCTCATTCACACAGCAAAAAAGGGGCCACAAAGGGGCATATACATTCTAAAGAAAACATGGGGTAAGAGGTACAACGGTGGGAGGAGGAAGAAAAGAAAGGGGAGGAAGAAATGGGGAGAGCTAGGGTCGAGCAGGGGCGACGGCTCCCTGCTCTTCCCCGCCCCCCTGCTACATCACCCCTCTCTCTCTCTCCCTTACTCTCTCTTCTGGGTGGTCGTCAGGAGGGAGACCCATGGCAGAGCTCTCCCTTCTTCTTCTTCTCTTCTTCTTCTCCTTCTCTTCCTTCTCTCGGTGGAATGCTTCGTCTGTGTCTCTCTGTGCCTCTCTCGTCTGTCTGTCTGTATCTGTCTCTCCCTTGTTCACCATGGAGGACGGGGGTTTTATATCCCCAGTAGTGGGAGCGTCCGAAGGCGGGCTGTCGATGGCGGGAACGTGAGGGCAATGAAGGGGATTTGACTTCCTCGTCCTTGGTGGCAGGGGGGATAGCCTGCGTGCCCCCATCTCCCATCGACACGTCGGCCATTCCATTGTACGCCAAGGGTCCTTATGGCGTGGGCATCACGTTTCCCTTGCTGGATGCACCAGGCAAGGAAGGGCCTGGAGCGTGCCGCTGGAAGGCCGCCAGAGCGTGCCGCTGAAGGGCTGGATGGGTGTGCCACTGAAGAGGCGTAAGGCCGTGCCGCTGGGAGCTTCGGACGGGTGTTGTGATGTCCCGGACCCTTTCGGATCCTTATTTTCGGGTGCCGGATCCGTTTCCTCAGAGTCTCCGACTCCGTTGTTCCCGTGATTACATTTCGGATATCTTTCGTGTTCGGATCGGCATGATCCAGAGTTATTTCGAAGACCCGGAGGTATTTCGTGACTTTTTTCACGCGTTTTTTCGATTCCCGACTCGATTTTCTGCAAACCCTGCGGAACTCCGTTGTAGGCGAACTAAGTCGTTCACCCAGACGAGAGCGGTACCGTTACGATCTGTGTATTTCGAGGATCGCGAAACTATCATCAAAACAGAATCATCAAAGTAAAATATGATATGTTGCTATCATCAAAGCTAGACAACATATGCACAACACGTATCAGAGCAATGGCAAGGCCACCGTATCAGTGGAAGGTGGGCAGGCCACCGTATCAGGGTGATGGCGAAGCCACCGTATCAAGGGATGGTGACGGCGGCCACCATATCAGAGGGATGGCAAGGCCCCCATATCTGGAGAAGGTGGGTGGGCCACCGTATCAGGCGTGGGCAAGCCCACCGTATCAGAGGAAGGTGGCAAAGTGTGCCATTTCAAGGCTACAAATGGGTGCCGTATCAGGCCAGGCCAAGAGGGGTCACCATATCAGGTGCACTAGGGATGGTGCTGGATCAAGGGCGAGCCAAGGGTCACCATATGAAGACCAGGTAATAGAAAGCCAGTGGTGCCGGGAAGACAAACTAGTTCACAGAGGGCATGAGGGATCTCGATAGGGATACTCTTGGAGGCGCGAGCTTCAGAACGACATTCATCATATTGAGCTAGCTCTGAAACTCCAGCCGTGAGCCAACGAAACACTTATAATGCATGGACCATGGCAACATGAGCACAATGGCTATGAAAGAGATGAACGCCCAGGACAATGGCGAACGGAGGCACAGAAGGGGGGATACAAATGCAAAGCACAAGCACATCTCGAAACCCTTCTTTTATTCCTTGAAAATGGGAAATACAGAAGCTAATACATTAAAAGGGAGGAAGACAAGAGACGATATACAGTGGGGAGGGGACAGAGCAATGTGATGTGGGATGGGATGAGACTCGGTACCAATTTTATGCAAAAATGGGACTCTAGACGATGACACGACTATTTGGAAGACACAACCAGCAAAGACGTGACCAACTCAACACAAGTTGCTAGCTGCCCAGATGCCCTGCCAGTTGCACCTCGCTAATCGTATGCTCAAATTCTTCTGGACTCGCAGCATCGTCCACGCCTTTCATTCCAGGTGAAGCCGCCAGCATTTACTGATCAAGGAGAACCTGCGGTATTCTTCTCATAAGAAGAAATACATACTTCCTTATTGCATCTTCAGAACACCATAATAGCTAAATGCGCATACGGCCTCCCATCTAATTTGGAAATCAAAGCTTGCCTTGCTCAACGCCTGAAATTGTGTTCTGAATTTGTCATTAGCAGAATGAATGCTCGGCATGTTCTTATCCGTCTAGGCTATGAAGCAGACTTCATCAAGGTCCTCCTTCAAAAGAACTTATACGTCAAAGGATATCTGTTCAGGTTCTTCTGATGGTCACATAGCTTTGATTTTATTCTGATCCATCAACTGCTCTAGTGTGGATTGGATTTCCATCCCTGCCTGTTAATTTCTATCATGAGGACCTACTCCATTCCTGATGGGGACATCACTTACCCCCTCCACGTTTTGAAGCCCGGATGGATCGTCAACATGTGCCATCATGATCTTCCATTGCTATGAGTCATGTCATGTAGCTTTGTATTTTATTTGAGTCATTTTGATGTATTAAAATCCCTTCCCTAATCCCCCTCCAAATCAAATCCCATCCCCCCAAATCCTCCCCAATATCCCTCCTAGAGATCTAATTCCCCTACATTCCCTCCACCAAAAATCAAAAGAAAGAAAATACCTAAACACTAAATCCTACCCCCTCCACTTAGGCCGCCCCCTCCCATCTCCTTCCTCCACAAACTAGCGCGCCCCCCATCAACCCTAACCCTAGCCACCAGCTTCCCACGCCCCAGCCCTCTCTCCCTCTGCAACGTAGGTTCGCCCTCCCCTGCTCCGTGCATCCACGGCATTCCCAGAGTCACCCGTCGTTGCTACGACCACCCGTGGATCAGGAAGACCTCTCTGTTGCTCTCTGCAACCAGCCTGCAGTAGAGGTGGTGCTTGCATAGACTACCCCGGCATCCCCAGTGTGAACCAGCCAAAGCTGTCTTCTGTGGAGTCATTCTTCGTCAAGCTAGTTTCATTTCAGAAGTGGTCCTGCTGCGATCTGACTTCGGCACCATTCGCGTCGTCCATTCTCGTGCGACTGCGCCAGATTCGGGTCTAAACCTGAGTACCTTTTGGTAGCAGCTCCACCACCCGCCTCTCTGCGAATCAGTCAGATCTCTCTTCACGAGAGTTCTTCCTCTCTGAAGCACCGATGCACTAGAGGTGGTCCCGCCTACTTTCGACAATGTCTCTGTCCAGGCCATCCATTCTCCCTCAGTCGCGCCAGACCCAGAGTCCTCTATTCGCCCTAGACAAGCTGCTTTCAAGTCGGCCTCGACACCCCCTCCTCCTATCAGTTTCAGGTCGTGCTGTCTTCAGCAAAGTTGCGACTTTCAACGATACAAAACCAACGCAAGTGGTTTTGTCTCGAATCCAACATCGGCATTGGAAGTTCCACTATGAGCATCGGCATCCTATCCTGCTGTATGCCCAGACACCTGACACTAGCCATTCCTACGACCATGCCCAGTAAGGTGTTCAGATGGCTGCCATCCTCTGAGGGTTCATAGATCTTCCTGTCAGCAATGACCATGGCTTGGTCCCGTCATGTTTGGAGTTCGACAGCGCCCGTATCGGCTGACGCACCATGACCGCGCCAACCAGTCCTGCGCGATAGAACTACATAGGCCCACAGCCACAGCCGCCGTCTCCATCCAGTGACATCCGCTCGACGCCAGACCATCAGGCATCCTTTGGCATCCCTTGGGCTTCGTCCAGGAGTTGGCTGCACCTCGATCGGACACCCGGGCTCGGCTTACGATCGATAGTTGTTTCCCCCTCCCCGCGATCCCCCCTCCTGCGCGAGGGTAGTGCATGTAATTGTTTTCCCCTCCCCATGCACCCCTCCCTGCGTGGAGTGTAGTCATTGTATTAGCAGCGATCGTCGCCAAGCTTCCTCGATGCAGCATGTCCGCCGGGTGTGCACGCTCCTCGGCGTGCCCTCATCTTCGACCGGAGTCGGTCCTTCGGACGGGTTAGGTACGTGCAGCTGCCTCTCCACTCTGCTTGTCTCGTATTAGTTCCAATCACAGCCCGAAGAACATGCCGGTTCACAAGCCGGTCAAGCTCAAACAAGTCTGGACTCCCAAGGAGGCCCAGACCACTGCGCCCGCCCAGGCGGGGCCTGGCTGCATCCGCCCGAGGAGGGCCCGAAGAGATGAAAGGGTCGAGATGACGACCCCAATTTACCAGCACTGCAGGCGCTGTCACTAGGCCGCCCGCCCAGCACCCATGGTCTACACCCCTGCCTCTGCCATCGGCGCGCGATCACCGGTTACTCTTCCTGACCAGGAGTGGGAAGGGATTGAGCAAGCCACGAGGAACTATCTCTGAGGCCTGGGGAGCACTCCTATGGGTCGTCAGAGACTATTGGGGGTGGTGGCCTCTGCTCTCCAGGAAGAAGAAGAGACCCGGCCTGTGCCTAGTGCAGAGTCGAGGAGCCATTCGGAGGAGCTGTGTCGGTCCCCTTTATGGGAGGAAACGCCACCCCGAAGGTCGATTTTTGAAAGATTGGTGTTCTCGAATAGGCCATCAAGGAGGATGGCGAAGAGGAACAAGAACTGGAGGGTTTACACCTGCAACATGGCGGAAGTCTCTGGTCGATATGGGGCTCTACCCACCGACCCCGAAGAGGTAGCCAGACTCATCGCCGGACTTGGTCCTCTCACTAGAAGAGGGAGAACAACAGGCAAGAAAGCACTAGTGGGCGCCAAAGAGACCTCTCATGAAGAACCCTCTATGGCCGTGGCTACCAATGTTATCACCACCGGAGGCACTAGTGGCGAGCCCTCCACGGCATCTGAGGACGCGTCGAACGAAGGAGCAGGGGGCATTCCTAGTCTCCCCATGAATGACCCCGCAATGATGTACATGATGCAATAATACCAGCTGGAGATTGAGCTGCTGAAGAGACAACTGAATGAGAGGAATGTGCAACCCTCGACATCTGGGCACACCGAAGTTTTGCTCGAAGCGCCCGGGGGCAACGGGCAATCCTCATAAGCAACCCCGCAGGCTGCAGCATTTCCACCAATTTCTAGCTACACTGGGGGCATGCCTCTACAACAGGCATTACATACAGCACCGGCCCCGTCACCGATTTTGCCTCCCCAAAGGTCTCCCATGGCCCCGCAGGCCACAATGTTAACTACTCCAGGGGTGCAGCCTGCCCACTCTTACCCAAGCCCGGTCGACCCAACAGTGGCCAGTCAGTTGCTGCTCGAGCAAATGATTGACACGAAGCTAGCAAAAAGGGGTGATGGTGGTCAGACACCATTTGATGTCTACCGAGCACCCTACCCGGCTCATTACGCCACTAAGAAACTATCGGTTGGCATCACTAAGCCACCAAAATTTGAGAAATTCAACGGGCAAGGGTCTCCCAAGGAGCACATCCCCTATTATGTGAATGTCATGGGGGATTTGGCTGCTGATGAAGCTTATCTGCTTAAATTCTTCGGCTCAACACTCACTGGGCTTGCCTTCGAGTGGTATTCGAGCTTACCACCTGGGTCCATTGCTGACTAGCTCGATATGTAGAAGAAGTTCAAAGAAAGGGTGGCTCTGTGCCTGACATACAAGATGTTGGGGGATCTGCACAAGCCACACATCCCCCGGAATTCGCGGACGGTTGGTCCGCTCCACTTCTTCAACGTGTGGGTCTACACTCTGTTTCCGGAAGCAGCTCCGCGCTCTCTTCAATCCGATCGTCCGGTGCCAAGGATGATCGAGTTCGCCAGCGCTGAACCTTCTTCATTGGCGGATCAGCTATTTGCTATTCGGGGGAAGCTGACCGCGGTTCCAATGGACTCGCCAGGAGTCCTCCATTTCTAGAGCCTAGCAGCTAGTTCCAGCCCCCTCGTGAACAGAATGCGACAATGCCATTTGTACGAGACCGAGGAGTTTATTCATTCGTTCATCGACGCCAAAAGCACGAAGCCGATATTGGAGCCGGAGCTAGTCGACTGGGCCCTGGCCATTCGCCCCAGCGTACTTGTCTTCCAGAAGAGTAGTTTGCTGTGGCTGGAGCCGTACAATCCTTTCCGGTTTAGCCGAAACTTTGCATATGACCAACAGATCCTGCCTTCTTCGACTCGCTTCAGCATCCCCAGCTGCCATCGGGCCGGCCAGACGACTGCGGACGAAGCCTGGTCGTGGTGGGACTACTTCCGTCATCGCGAAGATGTACCTTTCAGGGTGCCGTCCCCTGCCCATTTGCCTCGGGTGACTCCAGAATTTATCAAGTGGTGGAATGCGCAGATCGACTTCTACCGCGCCTCTCGAAAGGACTGCTGGCGAGCTACTGAGCGTTGCTTCCTGGACACCCAGCCGGAGCCAGTGTTGGACGTCGACCTAGCCTACTTGAAGAAGTTGAAGGGGTGGTCCAGCTCCGAAGTCATGGTCTATTTGGAGGCACGAAAGACCGCAAAGTGTGGCTCCTCCAAAGCCGACCTAAAGATGCCACCGGTCTAGAAGGATGACTACGTCAAGACCCTTCAGGGGTTGTGTCGGGTCAGCAGCGAGCAGGTGGTTCTCCAAGTAATCCCAATCCCAGCGGAGGAGCCTCTTCCAGCAGTGGCGGATTGGCGTCCAGAGTCTGACCGTTTTTATCCATACCGGACCTTTATCAGTAGGAAGGATAGGCGAGAAGGTATGTATGCCAATGCCCCTGGGTATTCGCCCTGCTTCACTCACATGGGATTTCTGTGGCTGGCTCTTTGGATGCCATCCGGGACCATCCACTATCGGTGTCCTTCAAATATGCCGACGGATGGGTCCTAGACCATTTGAACTTGGCGTGCCACTTATCTTCCCGTGGCTATGAGGACCTGGCGTCGTTAGCCGAGAAGAGCAAGAAGATTGGGGACCTTTGCTGGCTTATCCGAGAGGTGGCTTCCCGAGATAAAGTGCCCCCGCTATTGCATTGGCCGCTCTCTCCTTTGTACACGGGACCGCCAGGTGCGCTTGTTCCCCGTCTTAGCATTGCGCTGCTCTCTTTTATTTTTGTCATGTGTCTTTCTCACCCAGACGTCTTTTGCAGCTCACCTCTCTCTGGAGGCGACTCGGCATTATAGGGAGCAATTACAATGATAAGACTCAAATAAAATATGAAAATTACACGACTCGACTCAGAAAAATATGACGGACACAATAGAGCCATGCTGGCAAGCAACTGGGGTCTTGAAAAATATGAAGGGCGAGAGATGCCCCTATCAAGGTCCAATCGACTCGGTGGAAATAGAAGATGCAAAATTAGGATGCTATGGGCATACCGGCCGTGAAGAAGATGCACCAGCAGTCTTGGTGTTCAAAGGAGTGACCTTCCCTGGTCAGCCGACCAGACGTGCAAGGAGAAGAAGCAAAAATATACAAGTATACACTTGTAATGTGGTCGGAGCGACCTACCATTTTGGGTCCCTACCTGAAGAACCTAAAGAAGTTGCCCGGATTGCCGAGAGGCCTGGTCCTATCACAAGAAGAGGAAAGGCTGCCAGTGAGGCATTGCAGACCCTCGTAGGGATGACAAATCCAGAGGAGACGCCAGCTGCCCTAACTGCCAATGTGATCACAACTGAAGATGATAGTGGAATGCCATCCGCCTCGTCCAAAGAGACACCATCTGAGGAGCGGGGAAGCCTCCCCAGCCCTTCTACTAATGATCTGGCCTTGTTGATGTTACTGCAGAGCTATCAATAAGAAACTAAAGCATTGAAGAAGCAGCTGAGCAAGAGGGATGCTCACACCTCTGTGCCCGGGCAGCTTGAAGTCCTCCCTAAGACATCAGGCGGCAGCGGCCAGACATTTGAAGTCTCTCCACAGGTAATCGCTCAACAATCGGTGCACAACTACACAGGGGGCATTCCTCCCCCGCAACAGTAAATTATGGCTACGCCACAACCTCCAGCCCTCCAATTCCAAGGGGCTCCTGCCACACCCCACGTGGCCATGTGGACAATGAGGCATATGCGGCAAGCTCACTTCTATCCAAGCCCGGTTGACCCGGCGGTGATGAACAAACTCATGGTCGAGTAGATGATAGAAATGAAGCTGGCGAAAAGGAGAGATGGTGACTCCGCCTCATTTGATGTCTATAGGGTGCCATACCCACACCATCATGCTGCCAAGAGGCTGCCCCCTGGCTTTACTAAGCCTCCGAAGTATGAGAAATTCAATGGGCAAGGATCTCTACGCGAGCACATCGCCTACTACACTAATGTGATGGGTGACTTGGCGACTGACGAGTTCTACCTGCTGAAGTTCTTTGGGTGCACATTAACAGGGCTCACCTTCAAGTGGTACTCGAGCTTGCAGCTCGGATCTATCATTGATTGGCCAGACCTACAAAGAAAAATCAAAGAAAGGTTCCACATCGCCGAAAGGGAGGTGACGATAGCCGAACAATATGAAACCAGGCAGAGGGCTGATGAATCTGCCCTGGAATATATCAAAAGATGGAGGAATCTCAGCATGAGGTGTAGGCAATTGCCGCATTAGGAGGACGCCGTCCAAATATGCAAGCAGAATCTACGAAGAGAAGTGCTAGAAAGAATGATAGGCATTGAAATCAAGTCCTTTGACTGACTGAACAATGTGGTAGCGGAGCTCTGCATTCCTATTGGCTCTGGTTGACTTTCTGCACATAATACTATTCTAGGATCATATCTCATTTAATGACAGTAGAAAGTGGTCCGGACAGGACTCATGTCCCGGGTATGGATTCTGACAGAACTGTCAACAAAAAATATGTTTTGGTAGGGTAATGATGTCTAGAACAAAAATCAAACATGGAAGCATCTTCCAGACTTCGAATTCTATGATTTTAGTGATTTACGGTACCTATTTTCTCTCTTTGGATCGCCCAATTGATTTGACAGAAGACTGGCTTGAGAGCTGTTGGGAGAGCACAGAGGTTGACCTTCTGTACTTGACTACAAATGTGCACTGACCTGAAAGGCAAGTCTTCAGCATGTGCACAGACCTTCTAGACTAGGTTGCATATGTGTATCGACCTTAGTCCAAGTCTTCTATATGTGCGTCGACCTTAGTCTAGCATGTGCACCGACCATCTGGTTCAAAAAGAATATGTGCACCGACCTTGGTTCAGCATGTGCACCGACCTCTTGAATAGAAATGCAGATGTGCACCGACCTCAGTTCAGCATGTGCATCAACCTTCTAGTTCAAAAAGAATATGTGCACTGACCTTGGTTCAGCATGTGCACCGACCTCTTAAATAAAAATACAGATGTGCACTGACCTCAGTTCAGCATGTGCACAGACTTTGTAATGTGCTAGCATGAGGTGCATCGACCTTACAGGTATATTGCAAATGTGCACCGACCTTAGTCTCTAGGTCTTAAGCATGTGCACTGACCTTAGTCTTGTGCTGACTCGATGTGCATCGACCTTCTTCTTGTGTTGACTGGATGTGTATCGACCTTTGTTCTATTTTAACTGAGGTAGCATCGACCTTAGTCGAACATCAAGTCTTCATGTGCATCGACCATGGACATATGCATCGACCTTTGTTGAGCATCAAGTCCTCATGTGCATTGACCTTGGACATGTGCATCGACCTTTGTTGAGGATCAAGTCTTCATGTGCATCAACCTTGGACATGTGTATCGACCTTTGTTCTATTTTGACTCGATGTGTGTCAACCTTTGTTCTGTTTTGACTTGATGTGCATCAACCTTCTTTCTGTGAAAACTAAGGTAGCATCGACCTTATAGCCTTTAGCTGTGCCATTGCATCGACCTTACTTCTTCATTGCTTGAATGTGCACCGACCCATATGCTTCATACTAAAATGTGCACCGACCTTATATGAAGGAACATGAATGTGCACCGACCTTACCTGTTCACAGAGAAGGTGTATGCACCAACCTTTATGCTTCAGACTTAGACGTGCATTGACCTTACCTGTCAAAGAGCTGACTCACAATTTGATCAGTTGACCTATTGTCAGTTCTTAAATAGTGGCATTGACCTATGTTGAATTTCTTTTCATGACTTTTTGAGTCATCTTCAGACCCTATACTCTCATTTTCAGAACCTGTACTATATCATCAAGGTTATATATAATGAGACATAATAATTGACATCATCAAAATCACAGAGACACAACGGGAAAGATAATGTCGAGCTCCGGGGGAATCTGGAAGGCCTCCCGCAAGCCACTGTACACCTGGTACGCTACCAATGGCGGAGACCTAGGCCTGCTAGTGCCGGCACCAGAAGTGCTGGGCACACCCCCCCAGCCTCGAGATACTTCTTCAGATGAAGCATAGCTAGCCTGAAGAATTTTTCGGCGAGGAGGCATGGCTACAGAAGGAGGAGAACGCGAGGAAGGGAAGAATCCTCACTGAGCGAAGGAGGAAGACGCCTACGGAGAAGCTCGACGACCAGCCAGACGCGGATGGGACTATGGAGGGACCACGCAGCCACCCTTATGACCATCCACGACCGGTCGCGCCACTTCTCCAGGAGCAGGTGAAAAGATGCCTGCCACGCTTGCCAGGCAACCGTTCGAGCCCTGCGCTCCCGGAACACGACAAGATGTGGGTCATCATTACCAGCACAGCCTCCGCCACAGTCAAAAGAGCCTTGTGCACCAAGCCAACCCCAATGCCTCCAACACTCGCAACGCCAGGAGCCTGGTGATTGGAGAAGTCGAGGAGTACCCTCTACTGACCTACTCACAACCCTCTGCTGAGTGCTCGGCGACTGAGAGTAGGGGGGAGGTGAGGAGGGTAAAATCGGCTTGGCCCAAGAGCGGCCCAATGACGACTAGGCCCACAAAGGAATGAGCGCAACGAACCCCCCTAAGGAAGCGGGTATGCGCGCCTGGCCCAGTAAAAGACGGCCCAACCCAGGAAGAGCCTCGAATTATACAGCGCGGCCAATGCGTAGTCACCGCCGGAGTATTCTCCCACGACCGACCGTTACTCCTCATGACCTCGGTCCTGACACCGTAAACGGGCGAGCACGCCCCATGAGCGCTGTAAGACTCGCCTAAGGACCGGCCAGTGCCAGGGAAGCCGCCCTCCAATGGGCAATTCCCGCCATCGTAGCGGAGGAACATTACTCTACTATAGAAGCCCTTCCCTGCTAAGGGATGAGCCCTCCACTGTAGGACAACCCCATAAAAAAAGGGAGACAAACGATAGAGAGAAAAAATAGTGGTTCATTCCGCTAAAACACTACCTCAGAGAAGAGAGTTACTAATCCAGCAACACAGAGAGAAGAAGGGAACTCCTGCTCACGCTCTGCGAGTCTCCTTTTGGCGACCATACCACCCTACGAGCACTCACCGAGTGTCCACCGGGAGCGGCGAGCACTCATCTGAAACCTATCTACGGGCCTACAGCCGACCACAGTAATCTCTCTCTCTCTCTCTCCTTTTGCTCTCCTCTGCACTTTGCTTCTAGTCACTGACTTAAGCATCGGAGGGTTGTCCCCTGGGGTAACACCCGGGGCTCCTTCTAACGCCTCTTTGGCATTTGGTATTTGTAGGCATCCAGGGGTGTGAGACGATTTTCCCAACAAATAAATAGAGACGGTGGTACATGGCCTAGGAACCATTTTCCTGTCGCTACACTTCGTGGCGCCGTCTGTGGGAACTAGAATAAGAAGCCATGGCGTCCCATGCTTTTTCAGGTAAGACCGATGAGGAAGAAATGAACACGGATGGGGAAGAGCAAGAGTGAAGTCATAGAGCCATCCAAGTGTCTAGAGTCCCGTAGTCTTGTCTACTTTTATCTTTCTTGAGGCAATCTTGTAATTTTCTTCTTTGAGTCAAACTATTTGGAGAATGTAATGAGGATGATTATGAATGAATAAAGGATTTGGTTTATTACTTTATTTGTGCACTCTATCTTTGTATCGAATACACTAACGCTTTGATTGACATGATTGATATAAACTCGTCACGACCTTCGGGTAATCTTCCACGCTCAGGGTGTGACACAGAGTCTCGGCTCTGTTTGGTCTTGAAACGTCACAGTTTAGAGAGATCTGTTAGGATGGCTAACAAGGGGTTAATGCCTGAAGGGCATTCCATTCATAGGCCACCCTTCTTTGATGGTAGTAATTACACCTATTGGAAGAATAGGATGACTATCTTTCTACGTGCTCAAAGCCATGAAATATGGACTGTGATTAAAAATGATCCATACACTCTACCTCCTAATGAGGAGTAGTGGAATGATGACAGTATCAAGAAGGCCACTGGAATTTTAAAGCATTAAATATTATTCAGTGTGCTATTCACCCTAATGAATATGCTCGTGTTTCTATGTACAGCAGTGCCAAAGAGATGTGGGATAAGCTGAAGCTAATCTATGAAGGCACCACAGAGGTCAAGGAGACAAAGGCAAACATGCTAATCCGGGATTATGAGCTATTCCACATGAGGGAGGAAGAGACGATCTCCGAGATGTTCGTACGTCTCATGGAGATCACCAATGGTCTAAAGTCACTTGGAAGGGAATTCAAGGACACTGATTTGGTTAGGAAGGTACTGAGGTCCTTATCACTAAGTTGGCACACCAAGACAACAGTGATAGAGGATTTGAAGGATCTTTCTACTCTCACTGTGGATGCTCTCATAGGGTCTTTAATGGCCTATGAGATCAACATCAAGAGACTGGAAGAGGACATGAAGAAGAAGAAGTCCATCGCATTGAAAGCAAACCCGGAGCCAGTCTCAAGTCAAGAGGATTCAATGGGAACCACGGATGATGAGGAAGTCACCATGCTAATGAGAAAAGTTAGATAGTTTTTGCGCCAAAGGAGAAGATTTGGTGGAAAGTTCAACAAAGGAAGGAGATAGCCGAAGTAAAGAAATGAATCATTCAAAGCGGCTGAAGTCATGTGTTATGAATGCAAGAAAATGGGACACATGAGAGGTTAGTGCCCCAAGCTACAGAAAAAGAAAGGCAAGATGATCAAGGGCAAGAAGCCAAAGGTGATGAAGGCCACATGGTGTGATGAGGATGAGGACGAGCCAAAGTCCGAGGAAGAGTAAAACATTAAAGATTTGATCAAGAATCTGTGTCTCATGGCAAAGAGCGATCATGAATAGGTTATTTCTGATTCAGAGTTTATTTCAAATGAGCAGTGGGAACTAGCTTATGAGGAATTAGATGAGAAATACAAAAGAGTCAAAAATGCATGAAGCTTCTGATGAAGAAGTTGCTGCTGCCACTGATGAGAGCCATGTCCCTTGAGCATTCAAGCAAAAAATCTGTGAGGAAAAGAAAAAGGAAGTGTGTGCAACTCAGCTCTGGTTCGACCCAGACCAGTGCTATAGAAAGAGGAAGAAAAAGAAGAGAGAAAGCAGAGAAAGGAAAGTAGTCCTCATTGCAGCCAGCCAGTATCTGAGAAGGAAGAGTACAAATCGAACTAGTGTTCAGATCTGCTGATAGAGCTTCTAGACATTGTTATGAAGTCACAGTCTGTTTCTCTTGTTTTTGTTTCGTGTTCTTCTTGGAGACCTCACATCTGTAAACCGTGTGTTTTGTTGTGCCTACAGTAGTGTGTCTAGGGCTCTGCTTAGAGATCAGAGGTGGGTCTTTGGCTGTGCTCAGCCATGTGTGTGACTGGGGGTCTGTCCCCTAGCCTTTTGCTGTAGTCTTGTAGCGTGAGGACTCTGTCCTCGTGAGGATTCATCCTCATGTTTGTGGGGCGTCGTCCTCATGTGGTGTTGTGTATAGCGCCATGAGGACTGTGTCCTCGTGAGAAACTTGTTCCTCTGCTAAGCTGTGTATCAGTAGTGTTTAAGCTGTGTATCAGCGGTGTCTAAGCTGTGTATCGGTCGTGTTTAAGTTGTGTATCGGCGATGTTCAAGTTGTTAGTCAGCGAGAAGCCTCACTAGGTTTGGTGAGGCGTGGACGTAGGTTGCGGGTTTACAACCAAATCACCTTAACAATCCCTGTGCAGTGAGTAGTGTGTTTGTGCGATTGTTTGTTACCATCTATCCCCATTCGCAGGTGTTTGCATGTTTTAGATCTTCACAATTTGTGCCTTGTTTGTGAACACTAAACATACACTCTAGCTAGCTCTGCGTTCGTACACGCCTATAGTATGTTTTGTGCATACATCAAGAGTTGGATGAGCAGTAGTTCTGTCTAACTGCTGACTTCACTAAGAGGTTGCATTGACTCCATTGTGGTGCTACGTCGACCTCAGCCACCTCCAATAGTGTTCCCTTGTCTTTCTATGCATGTTGTCGTGCTCTACTGTTTGAACTATTTTAGTTGAAACCATAGTCCATATTGAATAGTGTGTCACCAGCATATCAAGCTTAAGATTGTGTTTCTACTAGTTTAGATTTTAATTGGTCAAAGGTTTTTGTAAGGATCTATTTAACCCCCTCCCCTTCTAGATCCGGTTGCACCCAAGGGACCTAACAATGGTCAGACGAGGACTGCCACTTCGGGGAGTCAACGTTGCGTTCGGGGGTGTTCCCCAGAATGTGATCGTCTAGCCGATCGTGTTTTGGAGAATGCGGTCCCTGAGCTGTGTCACGCCCCGACGCGGAATATCGAAATGTACAGTCAGAAACTAGCTAGAAATAACACCAATATGCTAAACTAAGTAATTACATAGGTGCTATAAAAAGAAATACTTCTATTGATCAAGAAGACTCCAAGTTTTATTACAATAACCATCAATGCTTAAACATGATCAAACATAACATAAATTACAACAAAGCTAGAACAATAAGAAAGGGAGATAGAGAGGGAAAGCCTACTCCAAACACTAAAAATGAAAGGGAAAAAGAACGACGGCTTGAATGATTGATTAGAGATTGGAGTCTCTTCCCATGCCCTCCTTTTATAGGGCCAAACTAACACTATTCCTCCATGTGAACATCCATTTTCTTCTCCTTTTCTCTCTCTCCCCCCCTCTTTCTCTCTCTTCAACACGTCAACTTCTCTCTCTTCTCTCTCCACTTGAAGAAGCCACCTTGTCCGCTCTCCTCTTCTTTCTCTCTTCTCCACGTGAAACACGACGCGAAGGCGCCTTCGTGAAGGGCCGACTGACTTGCATGAAAAGGTCGCCCGCCCACGTTGAAATCACAGCTGCCTATGTTGAAGATGCCATTGAAGCCGCTGCTATGTTCCGCATGTGAAACCCATCGTGGGGGCTTGGCTGGCGTGTAAAGGGGCCTGCGCCGGCCACGTTGAAGACATGCTGCTGCCTGCCTCTTCGTGTTGAAGAAATGGTCGCCCACGTTGTGTGAGGGAGCCCACGTTAGCATGCCTGCATGGGCAACTGTAGTGGTTTGCGTTTGAAGCTTGCATGCATGGAGGGCCCACAACTAGGTTCTTGTACATGAGAGGGTTGGCTGCATTGCTACCGTGTTGAAGAAGTGCATGTTGGAGAGCCCGCCCACGTGAGGGTCTGCATGTATGGGGGCTGGCCGACACAGAGAACTGCATCGCGGGAAGAAGCCTGGCCGCATGGGGCAGCAGGGTGCTTGCAAAGTGGAGAGGAGCCTGCCGCGTTGCATGGGAAGGCCGTTGCATGGGGAGCCCTCATACGCCCGCGAGCTTCACGCGTGAAGCAACCACCGTCACCTACTGTTTTTGTTGAGAATCATCCCTACATGCATGAGGGGGGAGACGTTTGCATGGGCGCCCGCCGTGGGACATGCCAGCATGTGAAACGGGAAGGGAGGCTGCGGCTGTAAACAAGGGGGGCCAACGTGTCTGGCTGTGTGAAGGGGTGGTGCTCGCCCACGTCGATGCCTGCATGCATGCGGAGCTTGCGATGAAGAAGGCACTTGCCTACGAGGAAGACTCCGCCTGCGTGAGACACGCCTTCGTTGAAGACACGTGCATGGGGGAGGGCAGCTGTCCATGTGAAAGGGTTGGCTGCGGCGGTGTTGGCCTTTGGCTACATTGAGGAGCTTGTGAAGGGGGGGCTGCATGAAGAGCATGGACATGGGCCCTTTATGAGTGAATGGGCCTTCGCGTTGAAGCCCAAGTTCGCCTCTGTATATTTTGTTATTGCCGTCTTCCTCTCGCGTACCTACCAAATAAAATAGTGTATTTCTCAAATTTTAATTAATTCTATCAAACTTGATATTTTAATATGAGATTGTGATTAATTGTGATAAGTGTATATTTATTAAGATTAAAGCTCTTAAACATGTGTGGATCATAAATTAACATGTAAAAATGTACACTCAGCAATCTACTTTTAGAACAATGGCTCCCTGAACCGGGCCGCTCATGTGCTCGGGTGTCCGCACCACATTGCTGCGTACATTCGAATTAAACTGAAGAAATAAGGACATGAAGATGGGGGAGAATAAAAAGGGGTGAGGAGAGAGTTGGGGTCGAGCAGGGGCGACGGCTCCCTGTTCTCCCCCCCCCCCACCCCCCGGAACACAGGCGCGCTCTGGGCCGGGCGAGGGGGCTGGGAGGCGTAGGGGCGAGCTTGGTGGGAGGAG